>JAJJWW010004448.1:0-337390 GCA_023531295.1 Papaver armeniacum
CGGTTTTGTGTGAGAGTCCAAAGCTTGTGGAACTCAAAACCGTAAGTAGCTAAGGTCGGTGGAGTTGATTTTGGATAAAACCAAAATCAGTTGGTCACAAAGAGTTTTGATAACTTTATTGGTTTCTTAATCCTAAAGTTTAGGGACTTATTAGCTAAGTTATGAAACCCTAATCCCTACCTATGTGTATAAATAGCCTGGTAGAGAACCTTGAAAACACACCAAACCAAAAATTTCTTCTTTCTCTCTTAGGGTTTATATGTATTCTCCTTGCAATAATATATAAATCACTTATTTTCCGAGGATTCAACCTCGCGAATTCCCGCTCTCTTTTTCTTCTTTAGTTTGTGTTCTTGGCAATATTTGGAGTACCGCTTTAGAAGCGCAGTTATCGCCTCATAGGTTTTAGCGCAACAATTGGAATCAAGAGCTCGGGTAACGCTCTTGATTTTTGGGTATTCAATATTGAAGCTGGGGTATTTTTCCAAGTTGTTTGAGGTAATCTAATCTCAAGGTTTAGTTTTTTATCTATATTTGGTTGTTTGTGAACAATGGTTGACGGGGTAAACCAAAGCTTTATCCGAACGATCCTCAAGGAGAAATATCTTGAGTCCACAAGTAAAGATAAAGAAACAAAAGAAGAAATACCGCATTCTCATATATCGTAATCAAGGTTGAAAAGTTCACTAACCATGGAACTTTGGTTTATGGAGAATGCATTTAATGGATGCTCTTGTTCATCTTGATCTAGAAGAAGCTTTAGAAGGTCAGCCAAGCGGAGATGTCCTCGAAAAGCTAAGGGAACAAGATGAATAAATTAGTGCCTTGTTCAATTCGAGGTGTTTAGCAACAACAAGAAGAGTTAATTATCGACGAGACTTCACTTAAGGATCTGGGAAAAGCTAGAGAAGGAGTATTTTGTGAAGAACGGGCTAATAGGATACATCTTAAGAGAAATTTGTAGCGCTTATAACACGGTGCTAAGGGTGCCTCTCTAACTGAGCACCTAGATTCATATAATAAACTCTTGGCCGAAATGGGTTAACTACGATGAGAAGATCAACGACGAGGAACAAGCTCCTTGTCCGATAAACTCTCTTCCCCGGAAGGTATGAACCCGTGATCAAGGCTTTAATGCACGGAAAGGATAAGATGACATACGCGAGGTCACTACAAAGATTGCAGAAGTGAGGAGTTCAGAAGATGGACCGTGAAGCACTTGTCATGAAGCTAATGCTGACTTGCTTCTTGTAAGAGGTCGCTCAATGACAGAAAAAGAAGAATGGTGATCGTGGCAAAGTGAAAGGGCGTTTCAAAGTCAAGAGCTCCTCACAGTAAGGATGAATGTGCATGGTGTCATGACTTTGGCCATCGGGGCAAGGATTGTACCAAGCTTAAGGATCGAGAAGGGATAACACCGAGGTGAACATTGCTAAGGGCAAGTGAAGATTCAAGATGAAGCTTCGATTTCTCGCTCGACCGTGATACCATAAACTTTTATCGAATCGACGGACGTGGGTATTAGATTCCTGGTGCTACTTATCATATTTGTACTCATCGGGACTGGTTCTCAAACTTTGAAGAGTTTGATGGAGAAGTGCATATGGGGAATAATCACACGTGGGTGGTGATTGGGATTGGTAGTGTTCAATCAAGATGCATGATGGTATGGTGCGGGAGCTAAAGGGAAGTAAGGTTTGTACCGCCTGTGGAAGAAGAATCTGATCTCGCTCGAACTTTGGAAATTAAGGGCTACAAGTTAGTCGCTGACAATGGCATTCTAAAGGTAATTTTGGATCGTTGGTAATCATGAAGGGCACAAGGTATCATAACTTGTACTACTTAATCGGGAGTACAAGAACGGAGATGTGTCAATTTCGAACACATTGAGACGGCAGCTGATGGAGACTACGATGGTTATGGCATATGCGGCTTTAACATCCGGTGATAAGTCGTTACATTCTTTAATTCATCAAGATTTATTGAAAGGTGCTATTGCCTCGTAAATTAGAGTTTTGTGAATATCAGGTGAAAGGCAAGAAGACAAGAACAAGCTTTTGGCACAAAGAATCCACAAACACTAGTGGAGTTCTTGATTATGTTCACTCATATGTTTGGGGTCCCTCCAAGAATGCATCATTGGGAGGGAAACATTGTTTTGTGACGTTTATTGATGACTATTCTAGGCGCGTATGGGTGTACACGGCGAGGCATGTTGGGATGAATTCCAGAAGTATTTGTGGGAGGTGAAAAAGGAAACCGAGACTCAAACCGCGTAAAGATCAAGGTACTACGTCGACAATGGTGGGAGAGTACAAAAGTGATCCATTCATGCAAGTGTGTCAGATGAGGGAATACAGAGGCACTTCATGCTTAAGAAGACACCGCAATAAAATGGGGTAATGAACGCATGAATCACTTTATTGAGGAGAAGGTACGATGTGTGTGTTATCTAATGCCGGGATTAGGTAAAGGTTTTGGGCCGAGGCAGTGACATATGCATGCTTCCTCATTAACAGGTTGCCATCAGCTGCGTTAGAAGGTAAAACTCCGATGGAGAAGTGGTATGGTAAAACTTTGCCTATGATTGCTTAATCAATTCATATCTTTGGTTGCCCCCGCTTGGTATCATGTTAGTGAAACAAGCTTGATAGTCATGTGTTAAAGGGATCTTTATGGGTGTGAAGAAAGGAGTTAAAGGGTTCAAACTTTGGAATCCAGTTGAAAAGAAGATAGTCATGAGTAGAGACGTTACATTTGACGGCTGCCTATGGTGAAGTCTTGGGGTTCTCGGCAGTGGAGAACACTACCGACTTGAGGAGCCTTTTACGCCAGTGGAGATTGATGCAACTCCACTAATTCCGCCTAAGTCTGTATCTGTTATGACTACTCCGAAGGCGTGGCGTCTACAAGGGAGTGTAAACCGAAGTTCCAAAATGATAGTGACGATGTTAATGAAGAGGAACATGAAGCAAGAGAAGATACAAGCTACGGTCACCGAGACCATAGCAACCAAAGAACCGAGAAAATCAATCAGAAACCCGTTGGATGGATGATTTTATAGCTTATGCATTACCGCTATTGATTAAGGCATCTTAATACCTATTTTAAAGCTATACACAAGGTAGAGCGTCAAGAATGGAAGTCATTATGCAGTGATGAGATGGAGTCTCTTTACAAGAATGGGTATGGGTTCTACGAAGCTTTCCGAACAGAAGAAGGCCGTTGGGTGCAAATGGGTATATGCTAAGAAAGAAGGATCTCAGGTGAATCAAGCACTACAAGGCAAAGTTAGTTGCAAAAGGTTATGCCCAAAGAGATGGGATTGATCACAATGAGGTGTTCTTCCTGGGGCCAGAAGCACTCATCAATCCGATTTTGTTGGCCTTGGTAGCACAATATGATTTAGACCTAGTTCGCCTAGATGTCAAGACGACATTCTTACATGGTGATCTAGAAGAGGAGATCTATATGACTCAAATGAGTGGGTTCAAAGTTGCTGAAAAGAAGATTGTGTATGCAAGCTGAAAAATCGTTGTATGGGTTGGAAGTAGCTCCCAAGATGTTGGTAGGAAGCGATTTGATCGGTTTATGATTGTCCGTAAATACACAAGAAGTCACTATGACCATTGTGTATACTTCAAGAAGCTACGTGATGGGTCTTTCATATTTTCTCTTGTATGTCGATGGATATGCTGATAGTCAATAACAAGAAAGAAATTGATCATTTGAAGCTTAAAATTGTCAATCGAGTTCGAGATGAAAGATTTAGGAGAAGCTAAGAAGATTCTTGGCATGGAGATTCAACGTGACAGAGAGAAGGGTAAAGTTTTTTTGTCTCAAAAGGCATACTTGAAGAAAGTGTTATAGAAATTTGGTGTTTGCGAAGGAACTAAATGTAAGTACTCCCCTTGGTCCTCATTTTAAGTTGAGTTCGATATGTCTCCTACATCGAAGAAGAGCGTGAGTATATGGCCCAAGTCCCATATGCTAGTGCCGTTGGTAGCTTGATGTATCACGATGGTATGTACAAGGCCGGATATTTCACATGCAAAGAAGTATGATCACCGTTATATTCATAATCCCGGGTAAAGGACATTGGCAAGTCATGAAATGGATTTTGAGGTATCTTTATATATGGTATCGTTGATGTTGGCTTGGAGTTTGTGAAGGAAGATGGGAACAATAGGTTGTGTGTTGGTTATGTGGATTCGACTATCTTTGGTGATTTGACAAGAGACGCTCAACTATTGTGGTATGTATTTACCATGCTAGGAGCAGAAGTAAGTTGAGATCAATCTTGTAGTCTCTTTGTGGCGCTTTGAACTACGGAGGCGGAGTATATGGGTGGATCGAGGCATTTAAGGAGGCTATATGGTTACAAGGTTTGCTAGATGACTTAGGAGTTGTGCAAGACCAACTGCCTGTGCATTGTGATAGTCTTAGATCAATTTACTTAGCTAAGAATCAAGTTCATCATGCCAGTTGCAAACATATAGATGTTCGATTTCACTTTGTTAGAGAAATTCTGGAAGAAGAAGACATTCTACTTGTGAAGATCGATACCAAAGACAATCCAGCTGATATGTTAACGAAATTAGTATCTGGGGTCAAGTTTTGTCATTGCTCGGAATTGATCCACATTCTTCCGGTTTGGTGAGACCCTTTGGGGTAGAGGTTCTTGAGAACCTCAGTCGAGGCCTTCTAGTAAGGCCATTGAGTGAACTACGGTTGGTTTGATTCCTTGAAGAGGATACGTGGCAGCCCATGGCGCAATCGACGTTGGAAGACGATGGTGATTTAGTGTATTGATCGTCTCATGCATGAATGCATGATCCGAGGTGGAGAATTGTTGGATGTTGGCGGGATTGTAGGACACGGTTTTGTGTGAGAGTCCAAAACTTGTGGAACTCCAAAACCGTGTAAGTAGCTAAGGTCGGTGGAGTTGATTTTGGATAAACCAAAATCAGTCGGTCACAAAGAGTTTTGATAACTCTTATTGGTTTCTTAATCCTAAAGTTTAGGGACTTATTAGCTAAGTTATGAAACCCTAATCCCTACCTATGTGTATATAAATAGCCTAGTAGAGAACCTTGAAAACACACCAAACCAACAAATTTCTTCTTTCTCTCTTAGGGTTTATATGTATTCTCCCTTGCGATAATATATAAATCACTTATTTTTCCCAAGTTAAATTCAATCTCTTTTCTTCTTTAGTTTGTGTTCTTGGCAATATTTGGAGTACCGTTTGTAGTTTGTGCATATCGCTTCCGTGGTTTTAGCGCAACACAGATTACAGTGATGTACAAAAGAATTTGAATGGGACAAAAAGAAACCAGAGCAGACTTCTGCCAAATGAGAGAAGGCTGGTGCATAACTACCTTTCCTTCACAAGGCAACAGGGAATGGACTTTGAACATTTTCATACAGTTTTACTCCTGAATTTTGAATTCCAAGGGGAATGTCAGTATAAATAAATAAGTATACGAGTAATTACAGATGAGAAAACAAGCTGAATCTAAGTTAGCTGATTACGGAAATAATGATAACACTCAATACTCGTATGATTGATTCATTCCTAACAAAGTAATGGAAAATATAATTCATTCATTCGTATTATAGAAAATGATTGCGTCTAGTTAACTGTAGATAATCAAAGCTGATGAATTAGCTAGTAACACACCTCCACAGTCCACTCCATTAGCTTCCTCATTGGCAGTAGTGGCATCCTTGGGAGCACTTGACGTGCAATGACCATCTCCTGAGCTTGTCATACGATATTAGTTGAGTGTGCTTGGGGGAAGAAGGAGCCAATCATATTGGGTAATTTTGTGATTGTAACTGCAACCAGACAAGAGCGTAGTACACATAAGAGTGCGAATGACAGAAACCCCTGGACAATGATACAGAACATAATGAATCAAAATGGATGATGATTTACTGCTTGATTACCTTTCGGGCTCGCGCCCCGCAGACAAGAGAATATATATATATATTTTTTTTTTGCTCGGCAAAGAAAGAAGATATATTCAAAGAATGAAAGAATACAAAACCACTAGCCTACAAGGCTAGAAGGGGAAGCTGAAACCCAAACAAGGAAAAGGAAGCAAAAAACAAAGGAAACAACCCAAAAAGAAAAGACCCCAAACATAAAAAAACCCCAAAAGAAAAAGTTAAATTAGTGGGGATTAGAAAAGAATTGTTCCCATCCCACTATTACATTAGAAGTATTAATCCTTTGAAACAGTCTAGACCTTTGGACCAGGTTGAAGACATCAATTTTTATGTCACGAATAACTTCATGAAGTTTGAAGATTTTCCCGAAAAGGCAATAGCATTGCGAGCTTTCCATAAACCCTGTGGATGGGTGGGAGACACTTCCAAAGTTGAAAACCTTGAGCAGAAAGTGGAGAACATTTCCAACCCACAACTACCTCCCTAACTGAATTTAGAGTAACATTAGGATTTCCCACATCATTAATGAAATAATTCCAAACACGAGTAGCTGAAGGACATTGAACTAAAAGGTGATCTTGATTTCTTCGCTATTTCCACAGAGATAACATAGATTAGGAGTGTCCAGACAGAATTCCTCTTGTGCAGATTACTCAAGGTTGGTAATCTATTTAAACACGCTTGCCAAAGAAAAAGCCAACCCTATGAGGCCAAGCTCTCGACCGGACTTTAGAACTCGGAAAAAGAGGGACAGAAAAAGGTACCTTGGCATTGATTTAGATATGCCGCCTTTGGAAAATATGCCTTTCTTATCGCCAAGCCAAATAAGCTGGTCTTCTGATCGGGGAAACAACACAATAGAATCAAGTAAAGGAATGACAATAGAAAGCTCGGGATATATGTGCATCATACAAACGTCTCCTATGGTTGAGACCTAAATCCCAATTTAAACAATCATTCCGAAGCGGGTGAGCTTCTAGAATAGATTTTATTCTTAGTACTAGAAAGATCATACAAGCCAGGACAAAGAGTAGATAGAGGGCCTGAGTACACTATTTATCTTCCCACAAACTGATTCTATCACCTTTACCTATCTTGAACTGACAAAGTTTAAAGAACTCCTCCATTCGTTAGTAAATATTCTTCCAAAGGCTAACGCCATGACTTCCCCTTAGGCCTACAAGTTCTCCACCCTAAATCAGCCACACCGTGCTTATCCTTTACAACCTCGACTGCAGAGCTTTTGGTTCATTGCCAAGTCTCCACACCCATTTTTGAAGAAGAGAACGATTCATAAGTTTTAATCTTCTAATCCCAAGACCACCAAATTTAAGAGGCTTACTAACATTTTTCCAACCTACCCAATGGTGTTTCTTAGTTTCATTAGATTCATCCCACAAAAATTTCTAATCACTTTTTCAATCTCTTTAATCACCTTAGATGGAGCCATGAACAAAGAGAAATAATAAATCGGAATACTTTGAAGAACACTTTTGATAAGAGTTAGCTTACCAGCTCTTGTGAGAGTTTTTCGCTTCCATGAGGCAAGTCTGGATTTACACAATTCAATGATTCTGCCCCATTTAACAGTTGAGTTTGTTTTATCCCCAAAGGCATGCCAAGATACTGAGTAGGAAAACTATCGCAAGAACAACCCAAAATTTCAGCCAAACCCTCAAGATCCTGAACATTACCCACACCAAACAAATTGCACTTAGAGAAGTTAGTTTTAAGGCCCGAAATGCACTGGAACCAAAGAAGAATATATTTCAAATTCCTAACTTGCTCTATACTATCATCTAGAAACACTAAAGTGTCGTTGGCAAATTGGAGGTGGCTGACTTTAATAGCATTCACAGAAGAAGAAGAAAGAAAACCCCTAGCAAACCTTCCATTTCAGCTTTAGCAAACATCATAGATAGAACTTCAGAAACGAGAAGAAATAGGAACGGCGATAATGGGTCACCCTGGCGTAAGCCTTTCTCGGAAGTAAATTTGAAGGCTGAGCCATTAATAAGTACGGAAAAGGAACCTTAGAAATGCAACCATATATCCATTTCTTTAATCAGTTCATACAGAGCTACTTAGAAATTATAAGTTATATTAATGTAGAGGATTTAACAAAATCTAAAAACGCAATAAAATTACCCTTCTCTTCGCTCAATTGTTCTTGCTATCAAATGGTCCCTATATCTAGCCATCTTCTTCATCTGCTCCTCCTCCTCGGGAGAAATTTCCGGCTCATCATGGATACTAGCCATTTGAGGAAATAGAGAGTACCTAATCTGATGCTGCTTGCAACAATTCAAACAAGTTCACTATCTCATTAAACACCACTACGAATTATCTAACAAATTTCGAAACCTAAGATCAAAACGGGAAAAACCTAAATTTACACTCATAATTATTGAGATGAAACCGAAAAAGTATCAAAATCAGCTCATTAAACCTCAAATTACCTTTTGATGGTTTGAGGTTACAACGCTGGTTTGATTGTTCGCAGGGAGCTGCAGCGAGCGTGAGAGAAACATTTTGCGCGTTTCTGCATGCCGGTGTAACTTGCTTTTATAATGGGAAAAAAATCTCTTGGATGGTCAGGATATACTAAGGCCCGTTGATGAAAAAAGCCCATACTTTCCTATAAGCCCATAATATGTCTGTATCGTGCAAAACTATTTCTAAGCAAAGCTATGTCCCAGAGACTACATATTGGCGGAATGCGGAATGCGATATTCTAAGCAAAGCTAGATATACAGAACTATTTCTTGGCGGAATGCGATATTCCCATGCTGCAAGTTGGCATAATCTGTATCGTGTTTTGGAAAATTTTTGAGTTGAGGATTTTTGGGCTAAAGGAAAATTATTCAATTAAGGTCAGGTAGTGGGTTGCGGTGAAAATTTGGGCGTAGCATTTTTCGAGCTACGTTAATTTTGGATCACCACGATAATTTTGGGTCACAAATCACATCTTTTCATCATAGTTAGGGTGTGCAACGGACGGACGGTTGCGGATTAGGGTCACCCGCAGCAATCCGTCAAACTTGCGATTTTGTAAAATCAAACCGTGTCCGGTCCAATTACCCGCGGATTTCACATCCGCGGATCGGTCAGGTGATATGGCGGGTTGCGGATTAACCGCGGATTTACTCGGGAAAAAAAAAAGTAAAACAAATAAAAATACTAAGTTAAGAAGCTAGAAATCTAGAAATTTTAACACAAAAGATAATCTTTTGGTAACACAAAAGAGTATTGTGTTTTTTGTGAAACAAAAAGTACTAATTCTTGCAACAACGGAAGGTAAACTATCAAATGCAACAAGTCTGGTGCCAAGCCAATGGAAATTACATTTGCCAAAAAGAGTCCTTGGATTTGAGCACAAGTTCATTCAATCGATAATTGATATATCAAGAATTTCTTTCAAGATTTCTTCCGCATCTGTAAAATGAGAAGGAATGTTTGCAATTACATAACATTGAACTGTGATCATATAACAAGTACCAATTGTACTAATATACTACTACAATCTAAAGAGAGTACGCCATGATTCAAAATAAAGTTAGAGAGTACCCTAGTATGTTAGTTTTATGGGGCATGGTCAATTGGATGTTTTGAGACCCATACGAAGCATGTAGCAGACACTTTGTATAACTAGTTCTCAAAGCATCTCAACACAAAAATATAATTTCTGAATCATATGAGAGGTCACATTCAGATGCTCGGTATGTTTAACACAAGTATGGCCATATCTATTTCATACTTGCAAGTGGACAGAAATGTAGATCATTTGAAAAATGTGCTTAGACCCATGACCCTAAAAATCACCACAAGCATGTACTCATTATTCACAAAGGATAGACCGGTAATCCAATAACATGTAAATTGCAGCTACAATTGGTTAAGCCACTGAACATTTAGGAATACAGCTTAACCTAATATAAGAAAGCAACAAACATTCCCATAACACAGTACATGGTATCTTTCTAAGGAGAAGGAATGCAATGATGGAGGTGGAATATAGACAGTAACAAAGAGACTAAGCGAAAGATACACAAATAAAGAAAGCAAGGTTTGAGAATTACCTAAGTCAATTTTTTCAATCCCTTCTAGTATCTCCTCGAAATTGATTGGTTTTTCTTTCAACCAATCTTCAAGATGATCGAGTGCTTGCCTTGTTTTGGACATGGAACTTCGATACTCATTAAGAACACGACCACCCGTGGAGAAAGTCGATTGAAGCTCTTGTTGATACTTGCATAGCTTGAAGGCATGTCTCGAGCTATCCTGGACAAGATCTTATACTTGGAAGAGTTAAACCAGTTTATTTTTCGTGTATGTATTGCAGATGGAAACAAACATAGATTATGATGTTGGTGCAATGCAGAGACGTGGTTGTGTGAAAATGACTAACTCATATTGTTCATCTTGTTGAGGTGACTTTCTTTTAGCATTTATCAATTCGTTTTCTTAAAAGATGTAATTCAATTGGTCTTATGCATACACGTGATTGCCGTTTTGTATTTGATTTGTTACCATCTGTATTTGGTAGTAGTATCAGTAAATGTGAACAATCATTGTTATAACCTTAATGAGTGATTTTATTTGTTTCTTTTCGGGTGTAGAGGTTTGAAAAACCGATGGTATTTTTAAAACTCTAGGAAGGCCCTTTTAAGGTTTTAGATGAAGGAAAGTCTGGTTGCATTCTCTTGATGGAAAAAGCTTAATAACATTTCTAAGGAGTTTTGGACCCCCAGAGTTGCAATTAGGTTGGAAATTGGCATGCCGTTGTTGCAACAACATTCTTGGTTTCGGAGGGCATCCATGGTACATATTCAACACTCGTCACTCGCATATAACATAACAATGATTTATTAAAACTGAAAAAAAAAGATCTTTTATCTTTTTTGTTTGTCATTGTATTTGTATTCCAACATGTCATTTTTCCACCAATACCATTAGATTTCATTTTGCCTATAATTTTTTTAGTTTGTTTGGATGCATGAGTGGCTGCTAGTTTTCCTTCTGACAAATATAGTTTCATGGGTTAAAAACCTATCTTATTAATACCATTTCTTAGACTTGAACATAATGAATAAACCTTACCTTCTCATGAAGCTGAATTAATACCAAGGATTAGCATATCTTTTGAATTAAACACATTGAGTTTTCGTATTTGCGTTAGATCTTATAAATCATTTGATTACTACGGATATGCGATTAATTTGTTACACACTCGAGATAAGCAAGATGCGAAATCAAGGAGAGGATGGGAAACTATGCTTCATACTTGTTTTATCAAGCAAATAAAATTTGTTGATTTTGATACTAATAGTAGGTTATTGGTTGTTTTGTTGATGTTAGGTAACAAGAATTTAAGGAGGAAATCAAGAAGGAGAATTTGTTGAGGTTAGCTTTGGTATTGTTCAAATCCTTTGTCCGGAAGATGTGCTATGCTATTATAGCTGCTATTGGTGCTTATGCCATGTTTTGATTTATTTTTATGTTTAGGGTTTATATGTACATACACAAGAGTCAATTTTTTTGTAACATTTGATTAGATCTTGTTTGAAATGTGTTGTTGAATCCTCTTTTTATTCTAGGAAACTATGTATTTACAAATAAATTTGCTATTTTGTTAATTATATCTAATTTATATAATAAAAATATTATTTTGCTGAGATTTTATCATCTATCATCAATTTTATAGGATATGTACGGTTAGAGATTTAACCACGTATGTGGTTTGAGATGGTTACACGTGGATGGTAAAAGATGCACTTTCGTTACACGTGGACGGTAACAGATCCATCTAGCTTAGTGGTTGAAATATCATCATGTTCGTTAGTTTTGTTTAACATTAATGGTAAAGATTCACACACGATGAATGGTGAAATGAACGGCTGGAATTCCATCACATATCACAAAATCTATATTTTGTGGGCGTACAAGATTGTATCAAATATTTCATAGGCGTGGCTAAATATCACATATAACCACGTTAAACATATATTGCGTGTCTATAGGATAATCAATGGCAACGCTAAAAATTAACCTGTGTGTCCATAGGATAACCAATGGCCACGCCTAAAAAAAATTGTGTGTTTATAGAATACCCAATGGCAACGCCGAAAATAAAGCGTGTGTCTATAGGGATCATTGGCCACGCCAAATTCTTTTTTGTGTGTCTATAGGATATCAATGGACACACTAAAAACCAAATGCGTGTTCATAGGATAACCAATGGCCACACCAAAAACTAATTGTGTGTCCATAGGATAACAATAGCCACGCCAAAACAAATTGTGTGTCATTGATTACCCAATGGAAAGCTTGTGAAAAATAAACTGCGTGTCTATAGGGGACCATTGGCCACGCCAAATTCTTTTTTGTGTGTCTATAGGATATCAATGGACACGCCAAAAACAAAAACTTTTTGACAATTGTTGATGGTGGTTTTAAACAAAGGGTAAAATCGTAAAACCCCAAATAACCTAATGTAACTAGTGACACATTTATTAGGACATTTAATGCATGTAATCAGTAATTAATAGGGGGTATTTTTTCAAATTAGGGTTACGACGAACAAAACCCTAATTCCCCTCCGTGCCAATGGCAAATCATGCCAGCCACACCTAGCCCAAGCTAGCCGCACCTCCGTGCCAATGGCAAATCATGCAAGCCACACCTAGCCCAAGCTAGCCACACCTCTGCGTCAATGGAAAATCATGCCAGCCACACCAAAACGCGCCAAAGCATGCCAACCATGTTAGCCGCACCTCCGTACCAATGGCAAATCATGCCAGCCACACCTAGCCCAAGCTAGCCGCACGTCTGTGCCAATGACAAATCATGCCAGCCACACCAAACGCGCCAAAGCATGCCAACCATGTTAGCCGCACCTCCGTGCCAATGGCAAATCATGCCATCCACATTTAGCCCGAGCTAGCCGTGCCATGCCAAACGCACTCTGCCTTGGCCCTAGCTACGCTAGTCACGTCACGCCGAGCCAAGCACCCTTACCTTGTCCCTAACTGTGACGCACCGGAAAATTACGCCTTTGGCGCATTGCCCCGCAGGCAGTAATCTTCCCGATGCGCCATGATGAAGCTACGATCCGGGCCTTTAAATCTAGGCAAATGCACGTTCAATTGCCCTTGCAAGCATGCTCGTGGAGCATGATGCATCTAATTTAGCTTCCACACCATTCCAACTTACCCTTGTTCCGCAAAGGGTTTATTAGGGAAAGCAAAAACTTGCTTAATACGACGAAAACGGCCTTTTGAGGCTCTAAACGATGGAATTTGACTAAATTGTGGTGACCATGTGGATCAAGATGTCTTGATCTTTGGGCCGTTTCCCATCAAAATGGACTCCTCTTGAGCTAAATTACGACATTCGGGTTTTTCGCCTCCAAATAGGCTATAGCTTGCTCTTTGTAGCTTGATAGGAAGTATGAGCATCCACTTGCTGGCATGCAACTAAGCCTCATCAAGTATGGCCACAATCATCTCCAGCGCCGAGCTCACCGAGCTTAGATGATATGAGGGGACAGTAATGTCGCAATCATCTCCGACTATATGATATGAGCGACAAAGTGCTGGACCGGCAATGCTGCAACTCATTGCGGATGCCTACGTACCCTTCCCTACTCTAAAGGGATCAAGCACAGACCGTAGTTCATCCCGAAGGGACAAGAAACTTATTCCAACTCGTTTGTTAGGCGTGGACAAGCAATAATGGAAATGGCCTAGTCCGTATAGGCCATTCCGTCGGAATGCATCCAAGTGATGCATGTTTGGTCCGCAATATGGCATAATGATGCCTCGAGCATCAAATGCCCTCTTCGCGAGGCTATGCAACTATAAATGAGCCTTAGGCATCATTTATACTCTTAAACTAAGCTATGAAGCTTACTTGGTGCATAGTCCGCATATGCACCATCAACCAACTACCCCTCCCTATATATGTTAATTTGACATTTTTAGAACTCAATTTGGGGGACCAAAAATATTTCATCAACTCCCCGTTTACTATTCATGGCCGTTGCCATGTATTTTCCCGATATCCGGCCATGTTGGCCGTACTCTGCCAACCCAATGTCCGGCCATGTTGGCCGTCCTCTGCCAAGGTCATCTACCCAACTGACCTAATGCATCATTTGATGCAAGATTGGCTCTTGGCCAATGTAGCTTCCAACCAATGCCATATTGGCCTTAGCCAATATGCATATGCGATGTGCCTTACTTGGCACCATATATGGTCCAGGGCCAAATACATCTCACCATGCAAAGGAAGCTTTGGATGAAGCTTCATCACAAGCAAATGGCGCATCTTTTAGCATGCGCCATGCTAAAAACACAGGTGTTACACTAACCATGCCATGCTAAAATGGCGCCACGCCTAGGCTTGCAAATCATGCAACCTAGGCCAAATTGGCCACGCATGCCATTGGCACATGCCAACACGCTTCATTGGTAGCTTTTTCTACCAGGGCGCGACCCAAATTGGCCACGCATGCCATTGGCACATGCCAACACGCTCGCTAGTAGCTTTTTCTACCAAGGCGCGGCCCAAATTGGCCACGCATGCCATTGGCACATGCCAACACGCTCGCTGGTAGCTTTTTATACCAAGGCGCGACCAAAATTGGCCACGCATGCCATTGGCACATGCCCAAAGACGCTCGCCGGTAGCTTTTTCTACCAAGGCGCGACCCAAATTGGCCAAGCATGCCATTGGAACATGCCAACACGCTCGCTGGTAGCTTTTCCTACCATAGAGCGACCCAAATTGGCCACGCATGCCATTGGCACATGCCAACACGCTCTCTGGTAGCTTTTCCTACCAGGGCGCGACCCAAATTGGCCACGCATGCCATTGACACATGCCAACACGCTCGCTGATAGCTTTTTCTACCAAGGCGCGACCAAAATTGGCCACGCATGCCATTGGCACATGCCAACACGCTCGCTGGTAGCTTTTCTTACCACGACGTGGCCCTAATGGCCGAGCATGCCATTGGCACATGCCAACACGCCGTTGGTAGCTTTTTCTAAACACGGGCCATGATTCAACTTGGCCACGCATGCCATTGGCGCATGAAAAACACGCATCTTTGGTAGCCCAACTTGCAAGCCATGCAACCTAGTCCAACTTGGCCGTACGCGCCATTGGCACATGCCAAAACCCACGCTCGGTAGCCTAACTTGCAAAACCGTGCAACCTACCGCCAAGGCATTCCGCACATGCCATTGGCACATGACACACACCACTAGCAGCTCTATGCATTGCCACTTACACTCAACGTACAACCTACCACCAAGGAATTCCACACATGCCATTGGCACATGCCACACACGCCACTAGCAGCTCTGGCATTTCCACTTGCGCTCGAGGTGAAACTCGCAACAAAGGCATTCCGCACATGCCACATGCGCCCCTAGCAGCACCACTTGCACTCAAGATGCAACCAACACTCGAGACATCAACACAAACTGGGGATGCTTTCCGGGGTCTTGGTTTGGCGGTCACAGCTTGCAGCGTACACTACGCTCACATTAAGAAAGCGTGAATAGGAATAAAGCGGTCAAATAAATGAGGAAATAATGGTGAAAACGTTTTCACCCATTAACACCATGCGGTTACCTCCTCCTCCCATTATTTCACCCTTTACTCTCTTCCTTCATGAGGCCAGGTTAGGTTTCAATCTCAACTTGTATAAATAGGTCTTACCTATTTCCACCAGACAACAAGTCTCGGTCAGGAGAAAAATACAACACTCTCAGAAAAGGCAACTTTGCAAGCTCTCCAAAAGCTTTCATCTCTTGCAAGCTTCCTAAGCTTTCACTTTTACGATACAAGTCGAGACACTACTCTCCTGCACTATTCTGGTCTCAACACCTTTCTTTGCTTCCCTCCCCAAATCAACCCTTCTCCTCCACTTTGTGACCAAGCAAGTCCGGAACGGCCATTTCTTGGTTTAGGCCGGACTTGTACAGATTGATCTCTCGAATCTATAAAGTGCTAACGTGCAAAGCACATTTGTTTAGGGTTTAAACCAGTTTCTCACTCACCTACTGAATTTACCAAAATCGACGGAAACGATTTTTACCCATAAACAATTGGCGACCACACGGGAGGATTGATCTATCGGCTATAATGTCGACCGTCGATCTCGTTCTTCGACCCGGATGTCAAGATGGTAGGGAAGGCGACTCAATCCGACTCAATCGCCGGATTGGCGACTCAATCCGACTCAACTGCCAGTAAACCCGGTTACCAGTTGTAAAAACTACACTGGGGACTCGCTGAAGATGCTACTAACGATTGGGGACTTGCTGGCGATGCTACCAGCAAAGCCGCCTTTTACATGGAGAGGGGCGTGTTCGCAAAAACCTATGAAGTGAGTAAATTTAGACTGGGCAAGATATACGATTTGTTTTAGGTTCTTAATAAAACCGTCATACTACTGCGTCTTGTGCCTATTGCTAGCACACACTTTCATAAAATCAATATTCCTTTCACAAAACATAATCAGAGTTATATTATCAAAACCATTCATCCTAGAAATAATCCAATATCCTCAAAAGCTACCAGCTGTCTATCAAAACCAGTCGAACCTTGAACCAGGCATCCAGTATGTTTTTCAAAAAAAAAAAAAAAAAAAAAAAGAAGAAGAAGAACCTAAATGAAAGTTTAACAGAGAAACATTCAAGGAAAATCATCCAAGCAGGTCTGCTTTTTCTTGGAGAAAGTCAACTTTGCGTCATCAAGAGCCGTTCTCTTCATAGTTAACATCTTGGAAAGCTTTTCGAGTTCTACCTCTGTCGTGCAATCTCCTCCTGCGAGAAAGGCTTTGGTTCTCGCATCTTTCGACTTCCGGATCTCAGCAAGGCCTTCGACAAACCACGAGCGTTAAACTCCTTTTCTACGCACACGTCGCGATGGTGCTCCCGGTCGGCAATAACGTCTTCGAAACGGTGTGACCGAGTCACCTCACGCATATCCTCGATGGAAGATAAAGCCTCTTCCACATGCTTAACCAGCGCAATCGACTAGTGACCTTCTTGGTTGTGGCCATATGTCCGTACTTCTCCCAGATTCTGGTGTACAACACCTCATACTTAGACAGTACGCTGAAACCGCCAACCATCACATGACCTGGATAAGGAACCAAGTACGGGGGATCAAAAATGGCGCCTGCAACTGCCTCACGACTCGCAAAGGGTCTTCTTCCATGTCTACGGCAACAACCATCATAGAACCATCCTCCTTTTGAACCACATCTGTGCCCGGCAATTGGCTAACTCCCATCTCCAAGTCACCGGCGGTGG
The DNA here is from genome assembly GCA_023531295.1 of Papaver armeniacum. Taxonomy (NCBI): domain Eukaryota; kingdom Viridiplantae; phylum Streptophyta; class Magnoliopsida; order Ranunculales; family Papaveraceae; genus Papaver; species Papaver armeniacum. The sequence continues at coordinate 17,286 of JAJJWW010004448.1, forward strand.
TCACCAAAGGCAAGTTTTCGTGTGGCTCCACCCCAGAATCGTCCTCCGAACCAGATTCCTCCTGCGAACTTGAGTTAGACATTTTTTCAACAAAAAAAAAAAGGAAAACGGAAGAAGAAAGAAAAGAAGCCCGAAACTCACCGAACCACTTCCCGAGAAAGAGCCAAGTCTTTGCCGGAGAATCACTCTCATTTGTCAAACTTTCTTCTTTCTCCGACTCATCACCACTATGAGTAGGCTCTGCCGCCGGAATTCTTCGAAGAAATTACCGTCTCCGGCAACGTGCAAGGGCAAAATAAAGCATTAACACTACCGAAGCCCTGGAAGAAACAAGACACATGTTTTCGGAGAAATTCACGTGTTTTGAGACAAACCAACAAGGAGGCGACACATACCTGGTTATTGGAAGAACTGAAAGACACGAGAGCTGCGGAAGGATCTTTGAAACCGCCCGGAACCCGCGGCCACGATTCTTCGTTCTCTGTTCCTTTGCCTGGGACTTTCCCGAGTTGCTTGAGGCAACTTTCGCTTGGGATCTCTCAACATTGGATACTTCTTCAAACTGGCCGGGGAAGGTTTACAACGAACATTCTCCGCCACGTTATTTACAAAATCTTGGATCATAGTGAACTCATCGTACCCGGAACTCGTTATAGCCAAAAGTCGTCAAAGTTACTCTTCCCGATGCGAAAGAAGGGAAGGCGGATACCGTCTCAAGGGCACCGGCATTGAGGGCGGCATGCAATGAATCCTTGGGAACCACCGTGGTAAGCAAGAGGCACCCCTTGATCGAAACCCATGTGACGAGCGGCACGGTCAATATTGTAGCGGCTATTCGGAAAGACCCTATGAAGAAAGACGGCATATAGCCGGACATGCGGCTTTGAATAAACAAGTTCTCACCAACACTCAAGTTTCCTTGAGAAGATAAAGACACGATCGGAGCGAAGCAAAGGTGTCAATTTGAGTCACCGACCTATGGACCGGCTCCCATGGGCGGCGATTTCATGCGACTTATCGAGAAAACTAACCATGCTCATGCCAACTTTTGGACGCTTGTTCACCCATCGAAGAATTCGGGAGCCGCCCTAACTCGCGGGAATCGAAGGCAACGGTTTCGGAGCATACTTCTCAAAGTGCTCCCATATCCAGGCTTGCAGAAAAGTAACGTGCACATATGAATCCACTTTCATGAAACCATTTGAAACTCGCATGTTCGCAACTAGGTGATCCAGATGCACATACATGGAACCAAGGAATAGCTTGCCAATGGGAAGAACTTCACCTTTTGCTAACTTCACGGACAATTACTAGCAACTGCGGTCTTATTTCCTTCTTGCCGGAACCGTCATCAAAAATGTCTCTAGACAACCGAGAGAGCCAAAAATCTTTGCAACATGAAGATCATTTGCTTTTGTTTAGGTTCCGGCTCGTCCGGAAACCATTGAGATATCCACCAGTTTGTAAAAGCACTTTTATCTTCTTTAGGACAGAATCCTTCGACTTCGCAAAGTGAAGTCTTTTCGAGCGTAATCTCCCAACTTAGCGGCAAGGTCTTCCCATCTTCTCCTCACCTTGAGACAATCGGATATTAAGATTCCGTGCTTAGGAAGATTGAGCAAGAGAGCCACACTCTCCAAGGAGAAAGTTATTTCACCCTATCTACATATGATCGTATGGGCGTCCGAACACCATCTAGAGATGAAAGCAACCAAGCCCGGGATATCCTTCCTAATCTGGAGATTTCTTCAAGCTCGACAAGCATCAATAATCTGCGCTCAAGTCAAGTTGGTATTTATGTGCTCCCTACTCACCATGAACTCAACCCATCTATCAAAAGAACGCAATGGGCTTTGACACATCCACGAAATCAAGGTTGGAAGAAGAATATACCCCTTTATGCAGACAGTAACCGTATGGTGTTTCTCGGGGCGAACCGTACGTGTCTTCTTTTCATCTTCACCACAGGTTAACAAAATTGGCACGAAACTTTGGGTGATTCTTCCGAAGCGAGGGGGCGAGGGTCTAGCAAAGAATTCGTCATCCGTGTTTGTTTTGGAACTATGAACATCCTTCGATGAGGCAAAATTTTGTTCAGGTAACATCTTGTCGGATTTCTTCATAACAACTTAGTAACGAGATATTTGCACACGGAGAAAGACGAAATTATCTCCCTGACACATAACCGCACCCAACAAAAAAAAAAGAGAGAGGGTGTATTCTCTACGGGTTCAAAACTGCACACGCAGTATTTTCTTGTGGTTCAAAATTATATACGCAGTATTTTCTACTGACCTCGAATGCGTCTATGGTATCCTTCTTCGGGTTCAAAATTATATATGAAGCATTTTTCTACGGGTTCAAAGCGCATGTGATATCTTCTTCAAGTCCGAAATTCATATATGCAATATTTCCTATGGGTTCGAAGTCATATGAAGCACATATACAGGCCTATGCACGCAGTATTTTATACGGGCTCGAATGCGTCTATGGTATCCTTCTTCGGGTTCAAAATTATATATGGAGCATTTTCTACGGGTTCGAATCATATATACAGTATTTCCCTTGGGTACATATATACAATATTTTCTACAAGAAGCACGCCAAGAAATCATATGCGCAATATCATTGCAAGGATTATAAAAACGCCTACTTTTAGGGTTTGCACCTACATGAAAAGGGAAACTAGAGAAGTACTAGAAGACATACCTGGAAACCGGTTTTTCTTTATGACTTTGCCGCTAGTATGAAAAGATGAAATAACAAAGATGAGAGAAATGGATTTTATATATATATATATGGGAGTGGAGATTCTGAAATAGGGAAGGAATTCCCTATATCAAAAATCGTGCATATAAGGAACGGGCCCCAAGGGCGCCCAACTTACCGACGTTGCCTAAGTAGCACCGGTCCCACCAATTGCGCCCAACTTCCCAACGTCGCCCAAGTTGCACCGGTCCCACCAATTGCGCCCAACTTCCCAACGCCGCCCAAGTCACTTGTGCCCTAGCATGCTCGGCTTCCCCACCTTGCGCCAGGTCCCTTGACTAGCACGCTTAGTTTCCTAACTCAAGTGACGCCCAGCTAGCACGATCGGCTTCCCATTTTGCGTAGGTCCCGCCAGCTAGCACGCTCAGTTTCCCAACTCGCAACAACTTCTCAATGCCGCTTGACTTCTGTCTCTCACGACACTAACTTCCCAATTGTGCTGACCCTCCCGATTTGCGCAAAACTACCAAAGGCAAGGATTCCAAATCCTATTTATAAAAAGGTCGGACGAGCCTCCTAAATTTTCTTTACTGATTTCTTTGTTGATAGTTTGTCACCATCTTATGCTTACCTCGCAACAAAGCTCCTGTTACGAGCTAGCGGGGACTTAATGTTGATGGTGGTTTTTAAACAAAGGGTAAAATCGTAAAACCCCAAATAACCTAATGTCACTGAGTGACACATTTATTAGGACATTTAATGCATGTAATCAGTAATTAATAGGGGGTATTTTTTCAAATTAGGGTTACGACGAACAAAACCCTGATTCCCCTCCGTGCCAATGGCAAATCATGCCAGCCACACCTAGCCCAAGCTAGCCGCAGCTCCGTGCCAATGGCAAATCATGCCAGCCACACCTAGCCCAAGCTAGCCACACCTCTGCGCCAATGGAAAATCATGCCGGCCTCACCAAAACGCGCCAAAGCATGCCAACCATGTTAGCCGCACCTCCGTGCCAATGGGAAATCATGTTGACCCACACCTAGCCCAAGCTAGACGCACCGCCGTGTGCCGATGGCAAATTATGCCAGCCACACCAAACGCGCCAAAGCATGCCAACCATGCTATCCAGCACCCAGGTGCCAATGGGAAATCATGCCAGCCACATTTAGGCCGAGCTAGCCGCGCCATGCCAAACGCACTCTGCCTTGGCCCTAGCTACGCTAGTCACGTCACGCCAAGCCAAGCACCCTTACCTTGGCCCTAACCATGCCATGCCAAAATGGCGCCCACGCCTAGGCTTGCAAATCATGCAACCTAGGCCAAATTGGCCACGCATGCCATTGGCACATGCCAACACGCTCGCTGGTAGCTTTTCCTACCATGGAGCTACCCCAATTGGCCACGCATGCCATTGGCACATGCCAACACGCTCGCTGGTAGCTTCTTACCAAGGCGCGACCCAAATTGGCCACGCATGCCATTGGCACATGCCAACACGCTCGCTGGTAGCTTTTCCTACCAGGGCGCGACCCAAATTGGCCACGCATGCCATTGGCACATGCCAACACGCTCGCTGGTAGCTTATACTACCAAGGCGCGACCCAAATTGGCCACGCATGCCATTGGCACATGCCAACACGCTCGATGGTAGCTTTTTCTACCAAGGCGCGACCAAAATTGGCCACGCATGCCATTGGCACATGCCAACACGCTCGCTGGTAGCTTTTTCTACCAAGGGCGACCCAAATTGGCCACGCATGCCATTGGCAAATGCCAACACGCTCGCTGGTAGCTTTTCCTACCAGGGAGCGTCCAAAATTGGCCACGCATGCCATTGGCACATGCCAACACGCTCGCCGGTAGCTTTTCCTACCAGGGCGCGACCCAAATTTGCCACGCATGCCATTCGCACATGTCAACACGCTGGCTGGTAGCTTTTTCTACCAAGGCGCGACCAAAATTGGCCACGCATGCCATTGGCACATGCCAACACGCTCGCTGGTAGCTTTTCTTACCAGGACGTGGCCCTAATGGCCGAGCATGCCATTGGCACATGCCAACACGCTCGCTGGTAGCTTTTCTAAACACGGGCCATGATTCAAATTGGCCACGCATGCCATTGGCACATGCCAACACGCTCGCTGGTAGCTTTTCTAATAGGCCGTGCAACCTAGGCCAACTTGGCCGTACGCGCCATTGGCACATGCCAAAACCCACGCTGGTAGCCTAACTTGCAAAACCGTGCAACCTACCGCCAAGGCATTTCGCACATGCCACACACACCACTAAGCAGCTCTATGCATTGCCACTTACACTCAACATACAACCTACCACCAAGGAATTCCACACATGCCATTGGCACATGCCACACACGCCACTAGCAGCTCTTGGCATTTCCACTTGCGCTCGAGGTGCAACTCGCAACAAAGGCATTCCGCACATGCCACATGCGCCCCTAGCGGCACCACTTGCACTCAAGATGCAACCAACACTCGAGACATCAACACAAAGGCGGGGATGCTTTCGGGGGTCTTGGTTTGGCGGTCACGACTTGCGGCGTACACTACGCTCACATTAAGAAAGCGTGAATAGGAATAAAGCGGTCAAATAAATGAGGAAATAATGGTGAAAACGTTTTCACCCATTAACACCATGCGGTTACCACCTCCTCCCATTATTTCACCCTTTACTCTCTTCCTTCATGAGGCCAGTACGTTTCAATCTCAACTTGTATAAATAGGTCTTACCTAATTCCACCCAGGACAACAAGTCTCGGTCGGGAGAAAAATACAACACTCTCGGAAAAGGCAACTTTGCAAGCTCTCCAAAAAGCTTTCATCTCTTGCAAGCTTCCTAAGCTTTCACTTTCGATACAAGTCGAGACACTACTCTCCCAGGGTATTCTGGTCTCAACACCTTTCTTTGCTTCCCTCCCCAAATCAACCCTTCTCCTCCACTTTGTGACCGAAGCAAGTCGGAACGGCCATTTCTTGGTTTAGGCCGGACTTGTGCAGATTGATCTCTCGAATCTATAAAGTGCTCACGTGCAGCACATTTGTTTAGGGTTTAAACCAGTTTCTCACTCACCTGCAATTTACCAAAATCGACGGAAACGATTTTTACCCATAAACAACAGTATAAAAACACTTATGGGCTCCTAACGTGTCTTTTCATACAGATATAGCCACTCAAGGTAGGCGTGGCCATAGAGTACTTTAAGACATGCCATTAAACTTTAAACCACGCAAGCAGAAACCACGCCAAGTCCAAAAATATTTGGCGTGTCCAAAGCCCTATGGACACGCCAAATTGGCATGGCTAAAGGGTCATTTTGTACTAGTGTTACTCTCTTTTCAAGGTTTATGGTTGCTTGTGTTACCCCAACTTAGTGGCTTATAGAAAAGACAAACTAAGTTCTAAGTCAGCTGCTTGTGCCTTTCTAGGCTATAGCATCGATCATAAATGATACAGATGTATGGATTTAAATTCTTACAGGATTTATGTAAATACTCATGTAGTTTTTGATGAAACTAAATTCCCTTTTGCTACTTCATCTACTTCAGTTGCTTCATCAGTACCTACTGATACTTCTGCTATATTATCTACTTCTACTTCTATTTCTTCTCAAGAACAAGATTTGAATGGTGATACTTCAAAGATTACTTCAACAACTACATCTGGTGATCCTCTTGCTTCCTCTTCAGAGACAACTGCTACTTCTTCTGGTATGCATACTAGATCTAAATCAGGTATTCATGTTCCTAAACACTTATCTAAAGATTTTGTAGCAAATAGTTCACTCAATAATCCTTTACTTGTTACTTTAGCTACATTACTTAAACCTCATTCTGAACCAAAGACATTTAAAGAAGCTAGTAAACTACCAGTGTGGGTTAATGCAATGAAGAATGAGTACACAGCTCTGCATGAAAACAATACCTTTGTTCATGTTCCTTATCATCCATCCATGAATGTTCTTGGCTGTAAATGGGTCTATAAGACTAAACTAAATGCAGATGGAACTATAAAGAGACATAAAGCAAGATTAGTTGCTAAGGGTTATCATCAAGTAGATGGGATTGATTTTGAGGAGACATTTAGCCCTGTTCTTAAAGCTACTACTATTAGATGTGTTCTTAGTTTAGCTCTATCTCAAAATTGGAGCATGAGGCAGCTTGATGTGAGCAATGCCTTATTACATGGCAACCTGTCAGAAAATGTGTACATGGAGCAACCACCAGGATTTGTTGAACCTGATCATCCTACACATGTTTGTCATCTTAAAAAATCCTTATATGGACTTAAACAGGCACCTAGAGCCTGATATGAGAGATTCAATGGCTATCTTCTTTAGTTTGGTTTTACTAATTCAGTCTGTGATTCCTCTATGTTCATCTACCACAAGAATTCTGTAAGGATGATTTTATTAGTTTATGTGGATGATATCATTTTGTTGGTACTTCGGATATTACTTACTTCTTTTATCTCATCTCTAAAGACTGAATTTGCAATGAAAGATCTTGGATCCTTACACTACTGTCTAGGCATTGAATCTACTTTTGATACTTCATTAATACTTCATCAAATAAATTACTTCTTACTCAGAACAAATACTATCTTGATCTGCTTAGAAAGCATGACTTACTAGGTGGTAAACCATGCAAAACTCCAGTGGCATCTGGTCCAAGAGTTTCAGTTTATGATGGAATTTTGTTGAAAGATGCAGCATCCTATAGAAGCTTAGTAGGAGGTCTTCAATATTTAACACTTACCAGACCTGACATTAGTTTTGCAGTAAACTATGTCAGTCAATATATGCATTGTCCTGCGATACTCATTTATAGCTTGCCAAAAGGATTCTCGAGATATGTTAAAGGATCTCTTGGTCAAGGCATTACTCTCGGTGGTGCGGCAATTGCTCGAACTTGTTTCTTCTTTGTGATAGTGATTGGGCAGGCTGTCCCGACACACGCAAGTCTACTTGAGCTACGTGTTTTTATTGGGGGAAATTTTGTTTCTTGGTCTTCAAAAAGCAGCATACTATATCTCTTTCTTCTCGGAGGCTGAATATAGGGAGTCGCTAATGCGCAAATTTGAAATATTATGGCTATCCTACTTGTTTGAAGAACTGTCTGTCTCATTGTCCATGCCTTGCAAGTTATCTTTGTGACAATCTTGGTCTTTGGAAGCTTAATGAAAATCCAATATTTCATGCTCGCTAAGCATATTGAGGTGGATAACCATATGATTCGAGATTTAGTTAAATATGGTTTTCTGCGGGTTTCATATGTTCACACACTCAGTCAAGTTGCTGATTTTTTACCAAAGGATTATCCAAGTCTCAATTTAGCTTCCAGAAGAACAAACTGATGCATGTTGTACGTGCATCTGTTTGAGGGGGGATGTTAGACTGAGTCATGTATCCGTACACTGTACGGAGTACTGACATACAGATAATCCTAGCCATGTGATTAATAATAGATAACAACTGTTATATCTGTTGTAACGGAATCTCTATATTTTTGTTATGTCGGTAAACCTCCTGTAATTGTCTTTCATTTCCTATTGCGTCATGTCTACATAAGAGACAAGTCCTGTATCTTTGAAACTACTTTTCCATAATCAATTGATCACCATTCTTACAAATGAACAACAACGACCCTCTGCGTTATTTAATATCCATATTATAGTATGTACGTACAAAAGAATTTTAAGGGGACAAAAGAAACCAGAGCAGACTTCTGCCAAATGAGAGAAGGTTGGCGCAGAACTTCCTCTCTTTTCCGAGGCAACGGGGATGAAATTTGTACTTTTTCATACAGTTTTATCCTGAATTATGAATTCCAAGGGGAATGTCAGTATAAACAAATATATGAATAATTAATGATGAGAAAACAAGCTGAATATAAGTGAGTTGAGCATGGAAGTCTATACACTACATATGGTTCATTCATTCCTCACAAAATAATGGCAAATAGTAGTCCTATCATGAGCGTAAGATGGAATTGGATAAGTACTCGGCCCTGTCGACGCATAATATGGACTACCTTTACTGCTGCAAAACGTTCCTCTCTGGAAGAAAGTGACTGAATGAGAGAAAGAGAGGTCGTTACCGTTGGTGTAAGGAGATGGATAAAGAGCTGAACTCATAGGAGATGAGATTTGACTACGAATAAGAAACTGCAGATGATTGATCAAACGAATTCTTGGATCATAAGCATGTCTAACTTGTCTTTGTTTCTGTCTAGCTTTATGATTCTGAAATCAATAAAAAACATTCTTACTTTCAATATCACCATACACTCTCAACTTGCTTGTCATATCTTGAATTTCTGCAGCACTTGGTGTTTTTATTCCTGCTTTATCAAATCCTTCTAACGTATCTATTTGCTCTTTTGATGGATTCCATCTACTGTTGCTACACATTCTCCGATCGAAATCGATACTATATTTCTGCAAGAAGAACCCTTGACGTTCTAACTCTATATGCTCTGCGCATAGTGATCAGTGATAGTGAAGCACGTATGGGTCATGAACATCGTAAGGCGCTGCTCGTCTGGTCTTTAGAGATCCGCAAAAATGTTGTACGTTTTGGAGTCAGCTAGGATTAGCCTCACGGCTGAAACCCCTGCAGCAACGGACACTACACTAAAAAAAGTGATATTGAGCCAATGCCAAGATTTTTGTGGCATTGAAAGCTTATGCTTCTTTGCCATTAGGTACATATGATTGGCGAGGACAAATGTGAGTGGCAATGTGCTGAAGGCCCCAGTTAAACTCATGAAATCTCCGAGGAAAGGTAGAAGAGCTGACACTAAGGTGTTTATAGCTAGGTAACCCCCTCGTACAAGAACTCTGAATGAGATATGGCTTAGAGAAAATGCACCTCCTTTAGTTGGACCAAATTTTGTATCCAAGTATTCGTACATTGGACTCGCAAATATATGTAAAGCGATGACGGACTGCAGAAAGGCTGAAATGTTGGCCACTGCTTTCACCCATACTGGACCTGAGACATTGTTAAGGAGGTATGCTGATGTTTGGTTTCCGTATGCCCAGTATCCCATTAAAGTAATGGCGTACATGGGTACAAGTCCGATTGTGAACTGAAAGACAAGAGCTTTCACCATGTTGCCAACCACGGGCTGTTTCACTGTTGCCTGTATCTCTGGAAGCATTCCTGTATTGAATGAGAAAAAGAGATTTGCAAATCCACCGATACAGGAGAAAATCTTGGTTGCTGTTGTACCCGGAATGTTGTAGTCTCTAGTCAAAGCCTTCTTCCCGTCGTTAAGCGCCAATATAAATGCTATGACGATGTATATGATACTTAAGAAATTTGAAAATCCTAGCCAAATCTTCAGAGATGATAGATGTGGTACACCAAAGGCGAACAAAGCGCAAACAAACCCAGCTATAACAATGAAGTAAGGGAGCATCATTACGTGATCATCCCTGAAAAGAACGTACATAGCCTTGAGAGCTTGACCAGCTAGAATGATATAACCAGTGTTAATCATGAATAGATTTATGTACTGGAATGCCCATGTAAGAGCATACGCATTCTTTCCATAGATATGGCCAGCAAGATCTCTGTATCTGATATGTCTCTTTCCACCAAGCTCATGAATTTTGGCGAGAAGAACATTGGCATACAACGACAAAGCTGCTGCTAAAACCAAACCAACTGAACCTCCTGCCCAACCTAAAGGAACCATAACCGTGCCGGAATATCCCAATACATACGCACTGTTTATACCGGTGGTAAGTATAAAAGCAATTTGTAGCCATGAATCTTGACTAATTTGATGCGCAGTTTCTGGTACTTTGACATCCCCGCTTTCAAGGTCTCTTGATTCTCTCATACCAGAATCGAAGTCTGCCATTATAATTTTCTCTGCCTCCTTTTTTTCTTTTCCTTCCCTAATTGATAATTCAATAGAGGGGAGGACCACTATATATATAGATTGATTACCTTATGTATTCCTCTTCAAACAAGGATTGGATTTCCTATTTCCTTAAGGATTGGATTTCCTATTTCAAGTTTCCTGGTAGAATAATGTTTTGTTCGTGATCCAAGTTGGAAACGATTAGCTTTCCGAGCTGTACAGGAAACGCATATATATATTTTTGTTCCTTACACTTCGCGGTATTAGGTTTTTCTCCCTTTTTTTTCTTCTTCCACCAACACCAGATTGAAAGATCAATCTGCTTAAGGGTTTCACAAATCTTTAGTTGCACCTTGCGCGGAAAAATAATGTCTTCATCAACGAAAACAGCATTTCATCAGTACTGATGTTGTTAACATTTCATCAAAGTGGTTCGGTACTGATGTTGTTAACATTTCATCAGTCTAAAGTTCGTTTTTGCTTTGATGTTTAACATTTCGTCAGTCAGTTCGTTTTTGCCTTAATTTTTTATATTGTTGGATTTAGAGGAATTAGGGTTTGGAATTTAGGGTTTATCATAAATGGTTGTTTAATTCAGTTTCCCCCTCCCCTGATTCTAGCCTCTTATTTTTTGTTCTACGATAAATTTGTGTTATTGCAAAAGAAGAGTTGAGGATGAATGTTCACTGGATTTACTAAGAAAATGTTCTTAAGATGTTCCCTTGTAATAAATGTAGGGTGAACTTAATTTTTGTCTTGTGATAATGAGTTACTATTTGGCATTTGTTAACGTGTATACCCGTATACACGTAAACCTCCATGAATCAGTAGACTTTTTTATCCGGTCAAACAATTATTCATGGGGATAATCATTAGTCATTTCTTGTTTTACTACACAACAAAATTCCATTATTCTCCTCGTCATAAAAATAAAACAAACTTCTCAGCTTTATGTCTCTCACCCCTTTTCATCTTCATCTTCTCCTGTGTTCTTCCCCCAAATAATAAAATCAGAATGAAATTCATAGGCAAACGATTAACAAAAATAGTAATGTTTGGTTAATGGATTTGAAACAGTTCTTGATTTTGCAGACCCTAAGTTTATATTATCAAAAACTTTAGATCTTGATTGAAATTTTATATCATCATATTGAAAATTGCCCAATTGATACAAAACCTAATTTTCCCCTGAAATAAATTCTTATTGATTAAATAGAAAATAATTCGAATTATTAGTATAGCAAGATAAAATCATATCAGATTTTTCTGAAGATATAGTACTATAATTAGATGGTCAATGAATATTTAAATTGTTTGAGAAAAATTCGCAATGTGATTATCATGTAGAAGAAAAAGATAGATGGAAAGATAGTTAAAATAGACAAGAGGTAGATAATCCTCTCGAAGAAGATAAATGGAGTGAAGAAGATGAAAAGGGAAAGTTACAAAGACAAAGAGAAACTCTGTGACGTTTTTCTGCCATAATTAATAAACATATATATAGGGGTATTAGTGGAACATTAGTCTCGTTGTCAGAGATAATTAGGGTATTAATATTCTACTAATATATTTATATTCCCTATGTAATTAAGGGTCGATAATACCCCACGTTAACGTGGATACGGGTATACACGTTAACAGGACCCTTTACTATTTCATAAAGAAGAGTTGAGAAAAGAAAGTTCACTTGAGTTGCTATAAAAATTGTTCTTTAGGGTATGATCTTAGCATGTGCCCTGGTTATGATACTAGGGTTTACTTAATCTTTGTGAATTTATGGATTCATTTTATTGACAAATGTTTACATGGACAACGTTGAATTTTTAGTGTTCATTAGGGTATTTATCCAAAAGAGGATTCAGTGTGAGCTTAGTAGCATATGATATGGGGTTTCATTGTTTTTCTGTTAGCAGCCAGTGGAGCGAAAGAAGTATTAAAACGTTTAATTAGTTGCTTGGTAAAGGGGCCGCAAGAAATGGTAGAGGGGCGGCAAGTGTGATAGCAATGTCCCTCTTATTGGTTAGGGGGTGTCCTATAGGTGGTGTAGATTGACTAGATTACCCTTTTCACCTTAAATTAACCAAAATGAAATCAATTTTTTTAAAACCTAATGAATCATAAAAAATCAAATCAGTTTTTTTTTTCATCTTCTTTAATTCATCTTTTCTTCTCCTCCATCAACCCTAACCTCCATTAAAACCGAAGATTTCATCGTCTTCGATTAATCGACGATTTGAAAAATGTTTGGAAAAACCCAGTTAGGGTTTAGTTTATCGTGTTGGATTTAAGTTAATTTTGTATCAAAAATTAGGGTTTTGTATGAAAATTGAAATTTCTGGGTTTATGCTATTTACGGTTGGTAATAACTCAAATACGAACCGTAACTGTAGATTGGGTTGATCTTATGGTTGGTTTAAACTCAAATACCAACCGTAAGTTCTTAGTTTTGAGAATATGTTCAGTTACGGTTTTTATTTGCATCATATTTATCAACCGTAATTGAGTTACGGTTTGTTACTCAAACAACCATACCAACCGTAAATAATCTTGTGTCTTAAGAATTTATCAAATAATGATTTACGGTTCAAAAGTTAAGTTGACACACCAACCGTAGGGTAGTTACGGTTGGTCTCGATTCATTAGTTACCAACCGTAATTTAGTTACTGTTGTTGTCCAAATTTAATTACCAACCGTAACTGGTTTTATGATTGGATCTTCCCCAAATTTAACCAGTTACGGTTGGTATTCAATAACTTACGAACCGTAACTAAATTGCAACCGTAAGTTCACGAGCAAAATTGCAACCGTAAGTTCTTCTGAAAATTCAAAAGTTTTGATTTTGTTATGTAATTTAGATAATTTTGAGCGAGAAAAAGCTAATTGGAACTAATTTAGAAGTATATCGGGTCACTTGAATCACTTATTTTGGTTGAGTGAATCAAAATCTAGGGTTTCAGAAATATCAAATAAGTTTTCTTTTTCTTCTCCTCTAAATTTTTTTTTTTTTTATAACTCTAAAAATCTGATTTTAGAGTTATAATAAGTGAAAATTAATTATCAATATTAATCTTGATTATCAACATTAATCTTGATTATCATTACTAATCTTGATTATTAACAATAAGGGCTAATTAGTCATTTCCAGATTTTTCATTGATAAGGGGCACTTGAATTTCCTTGTAATGACCTTTTTGTCTTATTAGGTTGCCGCCCCTCTACCATTTCTTGTCGCCCCTTTACCAAGCTTGTTTAATTAAGATCACTATGTGGGCGTTGGTGTTTTCATTTGATTGATATTGATGAATCTCTGTTTCCTGGGGAATTTCAGTAACCAAGTGAATGGGAAATATGTTAATAGCATAGCCTTCACCCACGCCTTAAGGCTAGGTTAAAACAAACTCAAATGAAAAATAATTGGACCCTTTTTTTTTCTTCCAGCAGAAATAAAATTTATCCAATTTGTTGTGACAAGAAATCAGAAAGAAAAGAAACTCTTGCGACTTGTGAGCTTAAAATGTTCTTAATATTTCCCTAGCCCTGTCGTATTCATTAAGATCATCTTTTTCAGACGGTTTCTCTCCCCAATGTAACATTGTGGTTACGTACCATCTGCCACAGGCTCCATAAGATAACCAAACAAATACATTCAACGTCAATTCTAAATTAACTGAAATTTATTTTCTAGTATCCAGTACACTCATCTTTGTGATCAGTAATCTCAAAAAGACAAACTAATGTACCTCCCTGACTGTTTGTGTTGATATATGGAACTTGTGATCCGGCATCTTATACATTGAACCACACGTTACAAGTCTTTTAACCAGTTCATGAGAACAGAAAACTGGTATGGTTAGTAAAGGAAAAAGATCTAGTAAGGAAACAGACCCATGTGATTAGAAGGCTACTCATGAAATAAATCCCGATACACAGCTTCGTTGAAGTTGTACTCCACTAGGCCATCGTGTGTTCGAACAACCTAGCAACAAAAACTATTCACTCTGTTTAGAGGTCCCTAGACGTGTTCAAAACTGAAGTCTGCAGATAACCAGATTAGTTGATTATTATGTTTTTTTTTTTATCGGTATAGACCGTATAGTAGATTATTATAGTGGTAGGGGTAACTGTTCGTATTCCTTGGCTACATATCTAGAACACAGTGAGTAAAAGCATACCACTAAATCTTGTAAGCCTGCAAGCAAACAAACAAACAATCACTGACAAGCTGAGTTAGTCCGCTGGAAACATACTGCCGCAACCGAACACCGAGGGATCTTTCATGAACTGTCCATATAATATTGTTTGTACCCAAAATTACTTTTAGGCACAAACGCGATGATTTGATGATGATAATTGGGAATTAGGGTAAAATTAGGGCTAACAACAAATCGTAGGAAAAACAAGAAAGACAAAGAATTTTACGTGGTTCGGCATTGTGCCTACATCCACGGATGAATCTCCCTAAGGAGAGTATTTTATTTTCTCCTCCATTACAATGGTTTTCTCCCCCTATTTATACAATTATTTAGCCCCGCCTCCTAAAGAAGTCTGTTTCGTAACTCCCTTCTTTAATAAGTTGACCGAAACGGACAAGTGGAAATGGGCATTTATGTTTCGTAACTCCCTTCTTGAATAAGTTGACAGAAACGGGCAGGTGGAAATGGGCCAGCATATGCGGGTTGCTGGACATGGACCGAAGACCGTCTCGCTAGCTAGGCTTTAGTTAGCCTATATTGTTACCCAAATAATATGGTACAAACATCGCCCCCTCTTAATCTTCGACTTGTTGGGGGTTAAGAAATTTTTTTTTTTTTTTTCTTTTTTTTGAGCATCAAATCCCTAATTGAAACTTGCTGTTTGGGAATTCGAAATAATCCCCGCTCTTGATTTAAGCTTCGTATTGTTGTGGATCCAATAATCATGTAGCGCATGGTAGATTTCAACTGCTGATTTTCTTTACCTTATCGATTAGTGTATCCGTGATGGCCGACGACCAATTCCCGTCTTCAGAAGATGATACACTTGACTGTCTCCCACGAAGATGGGCTGCTAAAGGAGTTATGCCCACTTGTCCCATTGCCGGCTCCTTTAAATTCTTAAAGACCGTAGAAATTAGCTTCAAGATTGAAGAAATTAGAAATCGATTCAATATTCCAGGTTCAGTTGATATAACTCTTCACGACGGTTTGCAACTTCCGGTGGAGAGCGATGAGGTGGTTGCAAGCTTCTATCAGCTAGAATACGGTTTGCTAATGCCTATTGATGCAGAAATGTGTGAAATTCTTATCGGCTGGGGAATCTCCTTACAACAGTTGCATCCATCTATCATCATATCTATTACGCGTCTACTAACTATTGCCCGTGTGTTCTGCCGTCGCCTCCTACCAAGCGATGTTCATCGAATCATTTCTCCTATGCCTCGTGTTTGGGGCAAGGGAGCTGGGGTATGCTTCATATGCACCTGGATAGATAGTGAATGTCGGCTATATGGCTTTCCAGGAAGTTACAAACATTGGGAATCCCCGTGCTTCAAGTTTCGCAACTGGCAGAATGGACATCAACTTGGAATTCCTTATAAATTATTTTCTTCGTCTTGTAAGTTTGCGTTTTTCTTTGGCATGTGCTAATCCCAATTTGTTGAGAGTTGCTCAAATTTTTAACTTTTCAACTAATGGGCAGTGAACCAGACTTGGAAATCTGGTGGTGTGCCACCTGACTTCGAAAGTGACGAGCGAATCCGGAAACTCTTCGATCTGCCAGATGATTTATTCAATGTTTCATACCCCGACTCCATGGTTCAGCTGATCTATAACAGGGAAAAAAACTTGGGTCGTATATCTGCAGCCATTCCAGCCGTTCCCGTCACTCAATATCCTGCTCCTCCCAGTTCAGGACAGTCTGCCCAAGAACGAGCCAACTATAAGGAACGCCATTCTTCATTTTCATCATCTTCTGGCTTTCCAAGAATTCCTAGAAAGCGCCACTGTGCCACTGTGGGTAGAAATGAAGCTCAGATTTCGACCCCTCGAACAAATGATATAAGGGGGTTGAGGAGACTTCGAAAGACTCATCAGGATTACCGCCCTCACCGCGTAAACAGAGATGCAGAACCCCTGAACAGAAATGTTAAACATATCCCTGATGCCATGTCGGAGAAGGTATGTGTAGTTGCTCGCCGCTGTCAACGTTTGTTTCACAAAAATTACAATTTCGTAGAAGAAAGCGTATGTGCTTCGAGTGGTGCATTCATCCCTGGCCTTGCTGAAAATAGGGAGAGCACGAATTCTGGTTCTAGTAATAATGATCCTGGATTTGAAAACGAAAGTTCTGAAGGCATTTCGTCATGTGGTCCTCCTAGCCCATTCCCCAACTTGAATGCAACTCGTGTCCCCTTAGGGAGAGAAGCCATGAGAGGAAATGACTTCTCCAACACCGTTTTTATTGACGATAGCTCGCCTAGTGATGACAATATATCGGTTGCCCGTAATGATTCTCTTCCACCGGGTACGCGCACTTCCTCAAGCACTTTTCTCCATTAATTATAGATTTCTTTCTAAAATAAATAAAGGAACGAAGTCCACCTTACTGAGTTAACATTCTCTCACATGTGATTCAGGTCGTAAGGAGCCAACTTGCAATAATGGAGAAAAGGTTATCCAGTCGACCTTTCCAATTGGATCTTCGTTCAATTTACATGTACTTTCTGACCACGGTCTGCTGGGTAGTGGGTCAACCGACCCAATATTGGCTAATGAGAGTGCCAGAGTGTGTCGACCTCCTTCAATCCCAGTACCTGATGTTGACGATGGAATGGTGTGTCAGCCTTCTTCAATTTCAGTACCTGATGTTGACGGTGGAATGATGCGTCAACCTCCTTCAATCCCGGCACCTGATGTTGATGGCGGAAACTGTCCATCTTCTTCTCGAACTCCTGCCCTACCAGTAAAAGAACCCGACTACGAATCTTTGCAGAATGCCGTGACGGAATATTATACTCAGGTTAGGTCAAATTGATGCTTGTGTATTCTGTTAGACAGTAACTTATATATTTGATCATCTTAATTAGCTTCGATATACTTGATATAAATGCCAGAAGTAGACGTATTAATAAATGGGCACTGGAATCCTTGTAGTTTATGAACTCTGTAAATCAACTAAAAGAGGCTCATCACCAACGATCGTTGGAGAGTGGTGTTGATGCCGATGCGAGGAAAGAAATCACACGGTTGCAGAGCGAAAATGCTGAGTTGTCTGCCGTTATAAGGGTGCTGACCGAAGAGTTGGCTAAAGCGCGCCAGGAATTAGCTAACTCCAAATCCCGTGAATTGCAACTACAATTATACTTGGAACAAATTGGATATGTACTTCCAGATTCATGGGAGTATTAACTTGTTCCCGGTTTCAAAATTCGGTAGGGGCGCTTTAACCTTTGCTTATTCACCATTTGCAGCAATTTTCTTTTTCGTCAAGCTGCGTCTTTTTGAACTCACCAGCAGAGTTCCGGCCGGGGTATCTCATAGTGTTTTGGTGTGAACACTTTCTTGTATATGTCAAGTGAAGGTAGGTTACCAGATTACATGATCCATCCTTTTGTATAAAAACATTCTAAGCTGGCAACTGGTAGCTTTTCTTGAAACTGTTTGAATGTCTTTACATTTCTTCTAAACTACTTCACTAGTCGTCGCAGAAATTTTACTACACTGACCGACGGGTTTTGACGCTTGAGCTGCTTCTTCCATCTAGTAAATGTGCATCCATTTCTGGCTTGTTTATGCATTCACATTCCCCTTCTTTAGTATCAGATTTTCCATGCTATGATTTTTGGCATAGGACGACAACCACATTTTTGAAGAAATGAAATCCACATATATAATCTGAATTGACTCAAACTCGAAAAACTCCTTGAATATTATAGTGTAGTCGCCCCCACTGGCATGTACGAATACGAAGAAATTGAAGTATCCGTTATATGCTAGTAGTTGTTTACGTGTTTGTCGATGCTTTCTGTAGTACAATACTTTTATGCTTGCTGCAAGTGGCACTTTTAAACAACGCAGCAATCAACGATAGGTGGCATTGCTACAAAAAAGTCTCTTAACATGTTGCTCCAGCAATACATGACCAGTATCATGGTCTAAGTCGTGCTGGTGTTGCCGAGTTTTTGATGAATTAAGCTGAACTTCTTGGCGTAATGATTGATAATTAATGGTAATGGCTCGAACATCAACAAGTTTGTGTACGTCTTCACAAGAAAAATTCTTAATTTATGGGATAACTTGATGCTGCGCCGTTCATAGGTTAATCCAGGTGGGTATAACCAAAGTGAGGCTAGAAAGTTTTTAGCTCTGACCTTAAGATTTCTTGAATGTTGTCTTTAACATATTCACCTTCTAAAGAACTGGCCTAGTACCAATAGCGAGTAGTGATTCCCTCATAAATATATGAAATTTAAGAATGAATATGACCGCTTCAAATGCTCCATGCATTACCGTCTAACCATCACATCGGACAGTTGATCACTGAACAATAACTCGTATTAGACTTGACTACCCCACTTGTTTATCGAACCTAAACAATGTGCGGATGAGTGAGTTTGCATTTATGTGTCGCGCGACTCGCCCCCAAACATGCTGTTCGGAGTGTCGCGTAACTCCCCTTAAAAGATTGTTGTTTGCGCCAAGGTGTTACGTACCTCGCCCCCAAGTATTGGAGTGATACGTAACTCGCCCCCAGCAATTGTCATGCTGCTAAATGCTCGCACAAGGGTGCACCTCCTTGCTGCATCTCGCTCGCGCATGATTTGAAAATTTGAGTTTTCTGCTACCTTGAATTCGCGCAGGGGGCCAATCCCACTATTCAAGATTCGCGCAGAATTGAGATGTGTGCATTCTCGTATGCCATGGCATACAAAAATGCTCGCCACATGTGTTTCCGGGCGCGGACCGTCGGACATGGATTTCCGGGCACGGACCGCCGGATAGCTTGAGACTCCGATGCTGAATAAATGAATTTCAAAGTATATCATTATAGTTTGAGACTAAAACTGTCAGCATATAAGATGAGAGTGCATAGTTAACATGAGTGAACAGATAGAGATAGTATTCTTGGTTACACTAGCCCTGCACCATTTTCTGAACCTTCGTTCTTTAGCGGAACTCAGGTAGTTTCCATATGATATAAGCTGGCTGTTGCAGAAAGTTCGTGTTTGGTTATTGTCAGGACAAGCAACCGTCGTCGATATGTAGAAAGATGTTATCGACCTCTTGGCGAAACCTGTTTCTCGATGAAATCCCAGGTACCATATTGAATCAAGTACACATTGTAAATAGCAGTTCAGTCAAACTAAATACAAAAATTGCAAAATTGATCAAAATCAAATGATTGAACTGGAGAAGGACGATATCCAGGTTGCAAACTAATTCTACTGCTAGAACTCGCGTAGGACTCAAACCGTCGCTACTGTTCCCAGCTCGTGTAGAAATGCTTTAGCCTTGCTGCCAGAACTCGCGTAGGACTCGAACCGTCGCTCCTGTTCTTGAGCACTATATGTTTGAATTAGTCTTGAAAACCAATATTTTTTATGAGTATGATTGGAGCTGAATTTCATCTGCACTGGTTAGCTTTTTAAATTCCACAAGAATTGTTGGTATCCCAATCACATAATATAGAAATATGGTAGAAGATCTGTTAAACGATATAACCAGAGAACTAAAGATAGAAAATTATCCCTGGCAATTTAAGCTATGCCGTGCAAGGATAAAAACAAATAATGTTGCACTAATTTATGTAATAGCTGATTACGTCCAGGTTATGCCCAGGGACGCCTTGTAGGTTACTTAAATGTGAACATATACAACACTTTTTTTTTTTTTCTTGTAGAGCGTAAAATGCAGTTCACACAAAATAAAAGTAATGTGATTTAACGGAATGAACTCACAGTGGTAGTAGTACTGTGATGACAGTTTACCCATCAGGATGATGACCCATATGACCGGCTTCTGAGTGGCTCTCTCAAGGAGATGACCTTAGATCTGGCATGTTTACGTCCATGAGTTTGATTGTGACAGCGGACCTGCCTACTCGTGTTCGGATGCCAACACCAGCGATCATGTGTGAGTTAGACCGAAAAATGCTATGGATTGTGGTGAACTGTTTTCATATTTTCGCTGCAAGTTGTAATAGTTAATTGTCTCTATGCCCCCATGGATGCAATTTTATCTCAGCGAACGTTGTGCTGCATTTTCTATACCTGGAGCCATGTTGCTGTATCCGACTCGATTGCAACGTTGTAATTGTTTACCAATCATTGGTAATTGGCTATAATAATATATGTCTGCTCACTTGATAACTAATCATTGATTTAGTACGCTCAATACTTTGAAATGCAACTAACCAACTTTGAAATCTCAAAGCCTTTTCCAAGCAGACAAATTCCCATCATTTGGGACGACTACGATGTGGCGAGCATTTTTTGCGTGCCATGGCATGCAAGGATGCACACATTTCAATTCTGCGCGCATCTTGAATAGTAGGATTGGACCCCTATGTGAATTCGAGATAGCAGAAAAATCTTAATCTTCTTTCCATGCGCGAGCGAGATGCAGCAAGGAAGTGCACCCTTGTGCGAGCATCAAGCAGCATGACACTCACAATTTGCCGGGGGCGAGTTGCAAAAATCAGCACCGTTCGGGTGCCACGTCAGCCATGCCGTCACAGTCAGCAGTAACACGTCAGCGCTTCTGCACTGTCATCACGCCAGCAAACGCACCCGCTTCATCCAAATCTTGTTTCGTCAATAACTTCTTCATTTGAAGTCCGAATTGAGTGATTTTTTGCTCGTTAGAACCATTTTCAATTCCCTACAGCATGGAAGCAAAAATTTCTGTGTTCGAGAAACTTTTATATGCACTTGGGGCAGCAACATGATCGAGTTCGTGGTTCGTGGATAACGACATGATCGAGTTCGAGATGAGGATTGCATAGACCCTTCAATATTTAGCCTTGCATCACTTCGCAAGCACCTAAAGCCTCACCTTGCACGTGAGCACATAAGTCTTGCTTTTATTGCAAGCATAAAATCTCGTCTTGCACGCGAGTATGAAAGACTTGCATCTTGGCAAGCATAAAGTCTCGTCTGAACCACGAGCCCAATGCCCGATATTGGTCCAAATAATCGTACTCAACACAAGCAACAGACCGGCCTTCCGAGCGACAAGCGCTAGCCTTGTTACGTTGCGAGCAAAAGCCTTGCCCGATCGCAAGCACACACTACATTCTACTCAAGACTCGACTAGCTATCGAGCATCACAAGTCCACCACGTGGCAAAAGTCTCACCTAGCACGTGAGCAAATTTTATTGCAGGTTATCACAGTTGGGGGCGTCTTTGTAATGTCTCTACTCACGCTTGGGGGCGACTGGCGAGTTACGTCATCGACGATCGACGCGAAGGAAAACAAATTTCTTAACCCCCAACAAGTTGGAGGTTAAGAGGGGGCGATGTTTGTACGTGTATAAAATACACGGGAGGCCCATAAATCAATACAAGGAGGCATGCGGGGCAAGTCAATAGGCATGCATGGAAGTTTCATGCGGGAATTAACTACACATCAATTGCTCAATTCATGCAAGGCGTTTCATGCAAACTTAATGCCGGGGAGGCATGCAAGGGCATGCGAATTAATGCCAGGAGGCATGCAAGGGCGGTTTCATGCGGATTAATGCCAGGAGGCATGAATGAGAATCAATGCCATTTAAATTTATATTGAAATTAGATATTGAACTGTATAAATAGGGAGAGAGCCAATAGGAAAAAAAAAAGATACACTGTAATACAATTATCAATAAAAAATCACTCCCCAAGGGGATTCGTCCGTGGATGTAGGCAAACCATGCCGAACCACGTAAAACTTGTGTCTATTGGTCTGTGTTCCAATTCGTCTCCTAGCCCTAAATATTCACCCAAGTATCTATTCATCGTGTT
Source organism: Papaver armeniacum (assembly GCA_023531295.1). NCBI lineage: Eukaryota > Viridiplantae > Streptophyta > Magnoliopsida > Ranunculales > Papaveraceae > Papaver > Papaver armeniacum. The sequence goes on from JAJJWW010004448.1 coordinate 39,866, forward strand.
TCGTGCCCAGAATTTATTTTGGGTACAAACAAATATGTAATGACTTGAAAGGTTCCATGGATATGTAAATTGTCGACTTACAATGGATATATAATATATGTATTGAAACACAAATTTATTAATTTCTAATAAAATACGATGTCCCTTTAAGAGATACTCCTTACTGAGACTTTTTTGGTCGAGAAATATTAATGAGACTTTACAACTTAAAATCTCGTATATAGAGAGAAGAAAACAGCCATATGTGATGGAACTAATGCTAATGCTAAACAAATGCTTCAGCAAGCTTTCTCCAGCGTGAAATGGAAATGTCAGGAATGTTCTTCCTCAGTCTGTCACTAATTTATATAATCAGGTAAACAATTTTAATGGATCAAGCAACTGGTGGTAAAATTTTAATTAGTGCAGTAATAAACGGTTGGTACTCATAGCTAGGTGTCTTTAATCATGGCAAGTTTAATGTAGACATTGAAGGCTAATTTGTACATCTAGAAACCTGTGACAAAAGAAATACTACTGTTGATGTTGATCGATAGTCTTACTTAATTAATTTGTATAAACCCACCCTTAAATTTGGATATGACAGACTATGGCTTGTCTTTATAAATCCAAAAGACCAAATTCATAAAGATAGCTCTGACAATTAAACATGTCTGGACGCTTAATAATTTTCTATGTATGCAAGATATACAACATATACAGACGTAGAGGTCCATAGAGTCATAATCTTAGTGTTCAAATCTGAAGTCTACAAATAACCAGATTAAAATACTATTTTGCCCAGCTCATGTTAGATACATTTGGTAATGGTAGGGGATAAGTGTAAGCTACAAAGCTAGCTAGACAGTCAGAAGAATTATACCATTGCAAGCAAACAAAAATATAATCATCTTTAAGTATGAGGAACCAAACCATGGGTGATAGTTTACAAAATGATCTAAGAGCCCACCACATACACAAATCTGTCATCTCCCCTCATCACATTTCCACCTTAGCTTTTTGGTAGGCACCTCACCAGACTCATGTCTCTTCTACTATCTTTCATCTCCATTATATATACGATACACATTTCAAGAACTCAAACAACCAAAACAACAAAGTTTTCATATCTTAAACCTCCTTTTTCTTTTCTAACATTGTTTACTTAAGTCAGTAAATCTAGTCTTCAAATAGCGTCGTTTTTCTCTTAGGCACTAAGCAAAAGATATGGGTTTCTCTTTGACTTCAAAAATACTTCGACGATCTTTTTCGAAAGTAAAGCATGACGAGATGGTGATCCCCAAAGGACACTTCGCAATTTACGTTGGAGAGGCTCAAATCAAGAAGAGATTTGTAGTTCCAATATCATATTTGAATCATACTTGCGTCCAAGAACTCCTAAACCAAGCAGGAGAAGAATTTGGGTTTGATTATCCAATGGGAGGTGTTACAATTCCCTGTAGCGAAGAAACATTTATGAATCTTACATCTCAATTGAGTGACTTGTAAGCAAGTGTAGAGTAAACTTCTCGACAATTTTGTAATGTAGGGTCGAGTTAATATTTTGTACAAATTGGTTGTATTGAAATACCAAATTTAGTTAGAAATTGTATATATTGTTATTCAATCAAATGATAATAGTAATTCTACGCTTGCACATCGATCTTTAATTAAGTATTCATGTTGTATATAGTTCTCATACTAATTTATTTAAGATCCATAAATTTCCAGACTCATAATTAAGTATACTCCTATAACCCAAACTCAAAATTACTGGAACAAATATAATTTCCAGAGACTTATTTAAAATCCTTCAAAACTTTACCTTCTCACCTGATCTCCTTCCATATAATAACAACAAGTTCCATCTGTGTAGCACTTCTTTTCGAGACTTAAATACAAATTCATATATCGAGCAAAATAAAAGCACCAGATCTTAAGAGTACGAGTCCACTGAAAGTGATTGTGCAAAAGCAATTAGAGTTTGAGTTTGAACCCCACAAATGTATCAAGTTCTTCACCTCAATGATTAAAATATACATATCATTTGTCCTCTTGTTAGCCATTCTTCTACTATATCTTTCTGCCTGACTTCCTACATTTTGGAGCAGTCCAGGACTTTCTCTTGGGTTATGAAGAGCATTTTTATGGACACGTTGAGAGTCATAATCTGCTATAAAGTAATCCCACAGTTCTCTTGTGACTCTTCAATTTAGCAAAAAGTGGTACACAGCCTCTTCCTCTGAATTACATGTGGTTGCAGGATTTCCTACAACCACATCCCTTCAAGATTATACAATGTTATAATCAAATTCCATGATCAATTAACAAAGTTTTATTTATTTTTCTGAAGAATCTTATAAGAGTAATAAGAATACAAGGAAATCAAAATAGCTCTAGACTTTATCTTTCCTATTTGTTCTCCTCTACCTCTCCAAAAAGATCTCTCTCATCTCGACTCTGCTTGGTCCTTTATATAGGATATTACATAGTGGATGACAGCTAAGCCAACCTTTATTTTCGGATCTGATCTGCGTCATTCTCGCAAGCTTACAAGGTTTTCTTCGCAAGTTAATCTCGATCTTCGCAGAATCTTCACACTTTCCTCATGATTAAGCTGACGTCATTCGCTACATCATTCTATAACACTCTGCGATGGCCTTCGCAACCACCTTTTAGTTAAAACTTCGCTGAGACATAACTGTTGCGAGATTCTCACTTTCAGCAATCATTGCTTTAGCAGAACTCCCTTCTCTTCCATGTTCCACTGCGTCTACCGTCAATCGTTCGCCTCTTTGCTTTTCTATGATATTGTGCTTCCAGTTGTCTTTTTAGTTACTCTCTCTTCACATTTCTCTACATCAATTGCATGACATTTTCTCCCTTCAACCCAATCTCCTCTTATGATTCCAACACCACTAGGATGAGGAAATTAATGTATTGATGGAAGGTTGAGGCTACTCCCAGAATCCCATGCAGCCAAGGTCGACCAATCAGCGCGATGTATGGTGACTCTTGATGTAATTTTATAGCGGTAAATAAAGTTGTCGTTCACTCGGACTTGTTGAAATTGATTTTAGGATTTAATAAAGAAAAATAATGAAAATAGAGAAAATATACAATTTATGTCACAAGATAAAGAGAGTTCTTTTGGGACTCGGGATTCCACCAATTCTCACATTCATGCGGTTCATCTATTAATTAGGACAATTAAAGCTCATAAAATAACAAACATCGATTCTAATTCTTTGCCAAGGTAGATTTTATAAAGAATTATATGTAATTCACAAGCATGACGCATCTAAAGTACCTAAGACTAAGTATGCGACATCTAACGAATTCACAAATAATCAAGAAAAATCATAAATCAATTATAATAGTGCAAATAGTCATAAAGGAATTAAATAGAATTACCACATGGGTGCAAAACGACTTCCTCTGTCGTCCCAGTGATGGGTTCTAGCTTTGCATGGTGAAAACACACTCAAAGGATTTTTTCATTGCTCAAAAGGTGTGTTTACAATGGTGAAAAGGAATAAAAAACAGTGATTCTCGCTCTCACAAAACTCCCTCTCTCGATAATCTGTTTGGTTCTACTAGCACCCTATTTATACACAACAACCCATTACTCAAACATCTTTTCAAAATCTTCTTCCATAACTCCATCAGATCTTCTCTTTAATGAAAGATATTTCATGAATAATTTCTTTCTCCATTATCAAAAATCTTCTTTATTTGCTAGAATAAAATCTTAAGGATATTATCTTTTTTTATTTTTTAAATAAAACCCAAGATTTTCTTTCTCCTTTTGAATAAAAACCAACTCATAAATATATTATCTCTTTTAACTTCAAGATATGGAAACTTCCTGTATAATAGGCAAGTAGATATCTTTTCCTTAAATCTTTAAAATCTCCCATAAATTCCGTGAATCTGTTTCAAAATGAAGAAGGAGAGGGTGCCTCTTAACCTGATTGATGGGTGCGGTTAGCGATTGCTGTCTGGGGTGCAAATAGTAAAGAAGGTGCCCCTTAGTAAATGAGGTGCCCCTTATCCAAATCGGGGCCCGTTCAAAGAAATGTCCTCCGAGGGTGCCTTTATCAACTTTTCGAGCCGAATTTCCCAAAAATATTTATTGCTCAAAAATACCTACAAATAGGTTGTTTCTGCCATTCTTTTAGTGGCGAGACTTTCGCAATGTTCATAATTTCTCTACCATCAACATCTCTTGCGAACACTCTGCTCAGAACGCTATCGTGAAAATCCTCTATTGTTTTGTATGAGTGTACAATAGAATTGCAGAATAGTTTTTTTGCTTTCGATCCGACTTCAATTAAAAATGTATCTTCTCTTTTTGCTGCATTTGCTCTGCGATCTTCTAGTGGCGGTTGTAATGGTAAAGGTTGCGGTTGTCTTATCAGAAAGTGGTTCAACTTGCCTTGGCCTATCATTCTAAGGATAATTCTCTTTATATTTCTGCAATCATTTGTGGAATGTCCATGAAAGTGATGATATGAAAAGAATTTCGACACGTATTTTCGGTGGTGGCTCTTTCCCCATGTTCCAAGGTGATGGGATATTTTCCATCAAAATTATGGCTTCCCATATCTTTTCCACACTAGCATTTAGAGGAGGCATTATGATTTCTTCTCATACTACCCTGTTAGGTCCTTGTCCCCTTTGATAGTTATTCTTCTGTCCTCCATAAGTTTCTTGAGGTTGGTCAAGTCTCTGAATCTTGTTATTTCCGCAACGATTGTAGAACCTCCTCTCTTTCTCGAACTCTTCTTGATCATGACTTCCCATTGCAATCAACTTTTGTTGACTTTCGATTTCCATTTCTCTTTGTGGATCTTGCGAAGCGTTCGCAACTGTATTTGTTAATCTGGGCAGTAAGCTTGCATTCGCAATTTTTGAGCTTGTATTCGTAACTGGGTACGATTCCATCTCATTTTGTTTCTCTTCAAGAGCAATGTATTCGTCTTGGAACTCTCGCAACTCAGTCATTGTGATAGTATTCTTGATTCTAAATATTTGAACATACAACAAATTTGTTGCGAACATTGCATTAATGAATGATAAAATAAGATATCTTTCATCCAAGCGGCCAGCCATGTTACTACACATTGTCTTCCACCTCATAGTTAAATGCTTCAACTTTCACCAACTCTTTGTTTCAATCCAAATACATCTTCAATTCCAGGACGCAATGAGTTGTTACTTATGTAAGCTCCTAAGAAAACCGTTTGCAGATGATTAAAAGATGCTATGGTATCCTTTGGCAGTCCTTCAAACCATTTTAACGCCTCTCTCGTCAAGCTTGATGCAAAGTATTTGCACAACACAGCGTGATGATTTTCCCATTGCAGCATACATCTCACGTAAGCTTTGATATGTTGAACGGCACAAGTTTTCCCATCGAAGACGCTGGTTAATGCAGGTAAATTTCATTTTGGCGGTATTCCCCTTAACTGTACTTATTATGTAAATGGCGTCTTCGCAGTTTCCTTTATTGCTTCATCCAATTGTCTCCGCCTCCTTCTCTTCTGTTATTGAGCATTCCCCCCATCTCTGCTAATTCTCTTAGAATTTGTTCATTCGCGCCTGACCCTTGGTCCATTGGTCTCTTTAACCTTGCTTCTCTTCTTCTATGTTCATGTCTATCTTTCCTTGCGAGATTTTGTATTTCCTCTTCATCTCCTTCTTCTCGCCTTCCTCTGCGATCTTCTCTTTCACCCTTTTCGTGTATTCGCACGTGATTGCGTCTTTCATCTTCTCCTCTGTGTCCCGGTTCATTCCTCGCTACTTCTTCTTTTCGCCTTTCAATCCTTCCCCCGTGTTCTATCTACTTCTTCATTAATATTATCGTTGTTGCGGTTCCGTTTGCGCCTTCTTTCCGGTTATCATGATTGTTGGGCGTATAGCCTCCGAAACTCTTGTTCTTCAATTTCTGCCCTTCTTCTTTCTCTTTCGCAAGCTATACTTGTTTGTTCGGCATTTCGCCTCTCAATCTCATCCTCCACTGTTTGTCGATTCCTTTGTACTTCTTTCCCATATAATATCCTTCTTCCTTCCTCCCGGGTTTCTTCACCACCTTGATTATTTCGTTCATGACGTTGCTCATCCCCCTGATCTCTATCATTTTGTTCAATATGATAATTTTCTCCACGTTGGATATAACGATCTTCAGCTATTTCTCTCTCTTCATGATGTCCACCACCAAGATTCTGCATATCTTCTTGAATGTCCTCAACGACCCTATTTCAAGCGAGTCTCGTCTTGCTTCTCTTCTAATTGATCTTGAATTTAATTTTGTAGTACTTCTCGACCTTGTATTTTCCACTCTCAACTCATGATTTTTTCGTGTTAAATTTGCATGTTCTTCTGCTTCTAATCTCCTTTCTTCCAATATCATTTGCCTTAATATCTCTAGTGTTTCATTCTCCTACTCTCCATGAATGATTCCTCCTTCTACTCGCCTCAATTCTCGTGTTTCCTCAACTTCCTCGATTGAATTTGTCCTCAGTGTGTACACCGACTCTATCATAATCAATGTTTCCACCTTGTATTGGTGCATCTTTGAATTGGGAGTTGAATTTGTTCTTCTCCATCATTTCTTGTTCCCATCCTAGAAGACTCTCCCATTTCATTTCTCCCCGCTTCTGCAATTCTTGTGCTTCTCCTTACCATCCTTGCAATTCTTCTCTGACCTTATATTTTCCACTCTCAACTCATGATTTTTTCGTGTTAAATTTGCATGTTCTTCTGCTTCTAATCTCCTTTCTTCCAATATCATTTGTCTTAATATCTCTAGTGTTTCATTCTCCTCCTCTCCATGAATGATTCCTCCTTCTACTCGCCTCAATTCCCGTGTTTCCTCAACTTCCTCTCGTTGAACTGTCCTCAGTGTGTACACCGACTCTATCATAATCAATGTTTCCACCTTGTATTGGTGCATGCTGAATTGGGAGTTGAATTTGTTCTTGTCCATCATTTCTTGTTCCCATCCTAGAAGACTCTCCCATTTCATTTCTCCTTCTTCCTGCAATTCTTGTGCTTCTCCTTACCATCCTTTCAATTTTAATAATCTCTTGCAAATTTCACGAAGTCTTCACCAATTCTTCCAAACCTTCTTCAAACCTTTTTAGATCAACGGTCCCTATTTCTAGCGCCAATATGTGGTTGCAGGATTTCCTACAACCACACCCCTTCAAGATTATACAATGTTATAAAAAAATTCCATGATCAATTAACAAAGTTTTATTTATTTTTCTGAAGAATCTTATAAGAGTAATAAGAATACAAGGAAATCAAAATAGCTCTAGACTTTCTCTCTCCTATTTGTTCTCCTCTAGCTCTCCAAAAAGATCTCTCTCATCTCGACTCTGCTTGGTCCTTTATATATGATATTACGTAGTGGATGACAGCTAAGCCAACCTTTATTTTCGGATCTGATATGCGTCATTCTCGCAAGCTTACAAGGGTTTTCTTCGCAAGTTAATCTCGATCTTCGTAGAATCTTCACACTTTCCTCATGATTAAGCTGACGTCATTCGTTACATCACTTCTCTAACACTCTGTGATGGCCTTCGCAACCACCTTTTTAGTTAAAACTTCATTTGAGACATAATCATTTGCGATATTCGCTCCTACATTACACAAGCAAACATATGGTGATGGGGATTTTTCAACAATCTCAAACCAAGTGTTAAGTTCTCAAGATATGCTCCCAACTTTTGGCGGTTTGAGATTGTTGAGGAAGGGTTTGACCGATATAAGTTAACAAGATATAAGCCATTGAGGTAAGCCACATAAATGATGATGGTGGTGGTTAGTCCCTTTATACTTGAATACTTCACTCACATCACCACCACCAACATATAACATTTTTGTACCTGTGTGATCAGTAATCTCAAGAAGACAAGCTAACATTGAAACTTGGGATCGCATCTTATCATATTTAAACCACAGAGTACAACTTGTTTTACCCAGTACATGAAAATAGAGAATTGTGCTTATTTTCAAGTTGTACTCCACTAGGCCATCGTGTGCTTTAACAACCTAGCAACAAAAACTATTCACTCTTTTTAGAAGTCCCTAGCTATTATTAGGTTAGATTTGACAGACAACCAAATAAGTGGTCGTATTTCTTTGCTACATTGCTAGAACACAGTGAGTAAAAGCATACCACTAATTCTTGTAAGCCTGCAAGCAAACAAACAAACAATTATCTTAAGTATGAGCAACCAAGCCATGTGATAGTATACATAACATATGATCTATGAGCCCGCCACCACATGCTAAAATCTTTCTTCTCATTTCCACCTTAACTCTTTGGTAGGCACCTCGACCAAGCTAATGGTCTCTACTGCTGTTCATCATCTCCTCTATATATACTCAAACAACCAAAACGATAAAGTATTCACATCTTAAACCTCTCTCTAACATTGTTCAATCAAGTGTACATCCACAAAGTCTTCATCTACCTTTCTCTTAATCTTCTAGCAAAAGAAATGGGTTTCACTTTACCTTCAAAAATTCTCCGACGATCATTTTCTAAAGGAAAGAATGATGAGATGGCGATCCCCAAAGGACATTTCGCAATTTACGTTGGAGAGACTCAATTCAAGAAGAGATTCGTAGTTCCAATATCATATTTGAATTATACTTGTGTCCAAGAACTTCTAAACCAAGCAGGAGAAGAATTTGGGTTTGATTATCCAATGGGAGGTGTAACGATTCCTTGTAGCGAAGAAATGTTTTTGAATCTTACATCTCAATTGAATCACTTGTAATAAAGTCCATAGAAATGTCTCAGAATTTTGTAAAGTAGAGTCATTTTAATCTCTTGTACAAATTGATAATTACCGAAATACAAAAATTAGTTAGAGATTATACCGTTAATCAGCGGTTCTTGGCTTCCAAATCTTTAATTAAGTCATCATGGTGTTTAAATTTCTCCATCAATTATTTTTTAATCCATAATGTCGACTTACACTGTATATATAAATGTACGTACGTAGTAGTCAAACACAAATTTAGTAATATCCAATCAAATACCATGGCCCTTTGAATGATAATAATGAGACTGCAGAACGTAAATCTCATATATAGAGAGGAGATAGCAGACATCAATTGTGCTGGAAATAATGCTAATGCTAAACGAATGCTTCGCCAAGCTGGAAATAATACCTGAAATGGAATTTACATACGGAAATGTTCTTCCTCAGTCTGTCAGTAATAGAATCAGATAAACAACTAAAAGTGGTGGTAAATATTTTAATTACTCCATTAAGAAATGGTTGGTACTCTTAGTTAGGTGTCTTTAATCATGACAAGGCTCATGTAGGACATGCATTGAGAGCTAATTTGTACATCTAGAATACTGTGACAAAAGAAATATTGTGGCTGTTGTGTTGATAATATTGATTAATTTGCATAAATCCCCCTTTAAGTTTTTCTTTATAAATCCAAAGACCACATTTATGAAGATATTAATTAGTTCTGAGTTCTGCCAAATTAAACATGTATGGACAATTAATAATCTTCTGCATGAAAGATATACAACATTTATAGCTGTATGATAGAGCCATTTTTGGTTGTAAGAGATCTCTCAAAAGGTAGGACTACATGCAGGATATACCACATCAGAATATTATTGTGATTACCCACTTGGCCACACAATGTTTTGTAAGGAGGCAAACCCACACAATCTAATAGACAAGTTAGGAAATGCTTGGTCGCCAATCTTTTCAATTCAGAAGAAACATTTACGCACCTACTTGCAATTTCTCTTATCCACTCCTCATCTTCTAGTATATATAGTCATCCACATCTGTAGTACCTTAAAACATCCAAAACTAGTACTCAAGATATCATATCCATTTACAGGTCTCTTATTCTCTCCTTCTTCTCGTATTAGCAATTTAAGAATCGAATTCTCGGTTTTCCTGTTTCTAAATTTCTTTAGCAACATGGGTTTCAACTTACATGCAAATATTCTCAGGCGATCATTTTCCAAAGGAAGGAACGATGCTGAGATAATTCCAAAAGGACATTTCACTGTTTATGTTGGTGATGCTACTGAACTCAAGAAGAGATTTGTGGTTCCAATGTGGTACTTGAACCAGCCTTCTTTCCAAGACCTTTTAAGTCTAGCCGAAGAAGAATTTGGGTTTAATCATCCAATGGGTGGGCTCACAATTCCTTGCAACGAAGCATCTTTTATTGATCTTGTTTCCCAGTTAAATGAATTCTGATCAAATGACAACATCGAATTCTCAAGTTTTGTATACTAGGATCATGTAAATATAATTTTTATGTAAAAGCGAACTTTACTGAAGTTCATAACTGACATTAATGAGAAGTATGGATAGAAAATACGTACTTGTAAAAATTGTTTCAAGTGATTTATTCTCCAACTTAAATTTTGGCTACCATCCTTGATTTCATTTCTTGATGAGTGCAACATCTAGACTCTAGATTCTAGAGTAATAGATTTAATCTGGTCAAACTTTTCACATAAGGGTTAGCTTCTTAAAAGCTTTCTTAAGAGTATCGGCTAAAAGTTTCGCATAACTACAATTTGGAATTCATAATATCACTTTTCAATCCATCACAGTTTACAATAGTAGCTTTACCAAGATAGCTACCATCTTTCATTTCCATATGCTGGTACTCTTTACATCCATATGCTGGTACTCTTTACATCCATCACAGTTCACTTATACATGCCACGTACTCTTTACATCCATTTTCTAATTAAGTAATGATCACAAATTGTTTATATTGAGCAAGGCAACAATCCCATGTGAAATCCGATTCCCTCAAATATATGTAGCTAAGACGATGAACCCACCCTTTATTGAAAGACAACTCTTTCCTCATCACACCTTTCATTTCCGCATTAACTTTTTACCTCATAACATCTCCCAAATGGTAAGGGCATAATATGTTGAAACATAATAATACATAAATACGACTGCAGTCTGCAACTACTTACTTGACCACACAAGGAGTACTACAAAGGAGGCAAAACCATGTGATTAGGCCAAATTGTTATAGCCAAGCAAATGTTGTTTCACCACTCTTTTCATTGTAGTATTAAAAGTTGGCTAAGTTGTCCCTCTCCCCACTTCTCATTTAGGCTTTTGGTAGGGAATAACTGGTCATATTTCTTTGGAAGCAAACAAACAAACAATCATCTTAATTAGGTATGAGGAACCAAACCATGTGATAGTATACATAATGATCTATGACATAAACAAATCTGTCATCTCCTCTTCTCATTTCCACCTTAACTTTTGGTAGGCACCTCGACCAAAATAATGATCTCTACTGCTGTCCATCGTCTCCTCTATATATACATATACATATTTCAAGGACTCAAACAACCAAAACAACAAAGTTTTCACATCTTAAACCTCTTTCTCTAACATTGTTCAATCAATTGTACACCCACAACATATAGTCTTCATCTACCTTTTATTTTTCTCTTAATCTTTAAGCAAAAGATATGGGTTTCAATTTGACTTCAAAAATTCTGCGACGATCATTTTCTAGAGGAAAGAATGATGAGATGGTGATCCCCAAAGGACATTTCGCAGTTTACGTTGGAGAGTCTCAATTCAAGAAGAGATTTGTAGTTCCGATATCATATTTGAATCATGTTTGTATCCAAGAACTTCTAAACCAAGCAGGAGAAGAATTTGGGTTTGATTATCCAATGGGAGGTGTAACGATTCCTTGCAGCCAAGAAATGTTTATGAATCTTACGTCTCAATTAAATAACTTGTAATTATGTGCAGAGAAAATCTCTCAGAATTTTGTAAAATAGAATCTCTTGTACAAATTGACAATACAAAAATTAGCAGAATTTATACATTTTCATCTGACAGTTATTTTTCGCTTCAACATTTTTAATGAAGTGATCATATTTAGTTTAAAATTGTCCATCAATTATTTTTAATATCCATGGAAGGACTTTCAACAACAAGGAAAGATCTCCTGAAGCGATCATTGTGGAAGTAAGGCTGAAGGCCTTTACTTGGGCTAGCTTTTTCCCTTCTTTCTCCAATTAATGCTATAAGCTTGACAACATAACTGTATATTGGACCTCGCAATTCTTTAATCCACCTTATATATGGAACATGTGGTGGTTTAATGTCTCTCACCAATTAATGATAGGCCATATACCGTATTGAAACCACGAGAATACAACTTACTTTATGCAGTTCGTGAAAATACAAAGAGTTGATTCTTAGCGTGGAAGCAAACCCATGTGACTAACGAGATAAGATCTTCATCTCTTCAGCTTCTATCAAGTAGTCCACGAGTCACTAGGCCATTGTGTGTTTCAACAACCCAGCAACAAAACTATTTAGAGATAACCAGATTCCGCGCTGTCCAGACAATATAAAAATATTAATTAGCCCAGACAATTAAACATGTATGGACACTTAATAATCTTCTACATGCAAGATATACAACATTTATAGCTGTATGAGATGGCCATTATAGTTGCAAGAGCTCTCTCAAAAGGTAGGGCTACATGCAAGATATACAACATCATAATATTATTGTAATTACCCACTTGGCCACACTGTTTTGTAAGGAGGCAAACCCATGTGATTGTACACTTATCGAATAGACAAGTAAATGTTTGTTCGCCAATCGTTTCAATTCAGAAGAAACATTTGCATAGCCACCTATTTTGCAATTTCTTTTATCGGGTTCTCATTTTCTAGTATATATAGTCACCCACATATGTAGTACTTCAAACATCCAAAACCAGTAGTCAAACTATAATATCCTTCTACAACTCTCATATTCTCTCGTTCTTCTCCTACTAGCATTTTAAGATCTAATTCTCTATTTTCATTATCAAAATGGGTTTCAACTTACATGCAAAGATTCTCAGACGATCATTTTCCAAAGGAAGGAATGATGCTGAGATAATTCCAAAAGGACATTTCACAGTTTATGTTGGTGATGGTACTCAACTCAAGAAGAGATTTGTGGTTCCAATGTGGTACTTAAACCAGCCTTCTTTCCAAGACCTTTTAAGTCTTGCCGAAGAAGAATTTGGGTTTAATCATCCAATGGGTGGGCTCACAATTCCTTGCAACGAAGCCTCTTTTATTGATCTTGTTTCCCAGTTAAATGACTTGTGATCAAATGACAACATCGAATTCTCAAGTTTTGTATCCTAGCAATATCATGTAAATATAATTTTTATGTAAAAGCAAACTTTACTGAAGTTCATAACTGACATTAATGAGAAGTATTGAAAGGAAATTCTTATGATAATTGTTGCAAATGATTTATTCTCCATCTCAAATTAACATTTCATTTGTTGACGAGTGCAACATCTAGATTCTAGAGTAATAGATTTAGTTTGGTCAAAAAATTTCATATAAGGGTTAGCTTCTTATAAGCTATCTTAAAAGTATCCGCTAACAATTTCGTATGACTACAATTTGGAATTCATAAGTTTCGCTTTTCAATCCACCATCCAAAAACAGTACATACAATAATACTCTCTCCGTACCACTATTAAGTGACCTAGTTGGTTTTTAATTTTGTCCCACCATTAAGGGACATATTCCAAATCAATGGGTTGGATTCCTTCTCCCTAAATGTCACGCATTTTTCCTCGGGTCTCACTCTCTCCATTTCTCCCTTCATTTTTCCTCAGTGTCACTCTCACTCTTCATTTCTTCGGTCGTATCTCCACCACCACCACCATCGCCGCCACCATCACCATCAAACGAAATCTCTTCTTCTACTACGATGTCCACAATCACCTTTATCATTTTCATCTTCTCATCTTCATCTTCTCCGTTGTCAGTTTTTCTATCTTCAATTTTAATTGGATCTGATAAAAAGATTACATTTTTTGTATAAACTTAACATATTCTGTGTGGGTTTTTGATTTTATGAATAAATCTTCCAAAATTTAAAGTTGAATCTGATATAGGGTTTAGATCAAATTTTATTGAATCTGTATTAAATGGGGATAGGGATTTGATTATTGAATTGGTATTCAAGGGGGATAGGGTAGGATTTTATGAATTTGTCAAATTTAGGATATGTTCTAATTTGTGTAATTTGTTCTTTTCAGGTTAAAATTAACTGACCCAACTCAATGGATTAATCAAACCCTTTGGTAATGTGTTTTATCATCTTTAATTTCTTGTTGTTGCCATTGATTGAGTGACTGTTTTGTGGATGCATGTCTTAGAGAGAGACAGGGAGGGAAAGCTTTAGGCTATACTTATGTTTAGACTAGATTACTGCTGCAGCAGTGCGGGCCGACGAAAGAAGCGGAGTGCAGTGCACTATAGGTATACTAGGCTTAAACCCACGAGTATATATCACAAAACAGAAGCTATTCTTGTTAAGAAAAAAAAAAAAACTAAAACTACAAACCAAAGTACCCAGAATAGTATTTAGAACAGAAGGGTCCAGTTGTGATATATCTCAGGCGCGTCTATTATAAATGCGTGACTGATGTCAATGCGCTCACTGTTCTAGCCCAAAAGCATGAAATCCACGTGCAACGAAATAACAATTTTGCGATAGAAAATGTTAGTTTATCATCTCATAATTCACATTAAAACAGAATCATTTCTTATTACAAAATCAAAAAGAAAAGCATAGTTTTTGAGTCTTATGTCAGTTCTTCTATTTTTTTCTTATCTTTGTTCGCCTACTGCATCTCCACCATCACCACACCTTGGATCTTTTCTCATCTTCTTTTATTTCTTCTCTTGGTAGCAACTATACTCCCCACTATCCCATATGTACTGATTTCGGTATGCTCAGCGTTTAGTTGTGCATTTTGGGGTTCACTCACTAAAGAAATTCAACTTCTTTTGCTTTAATTATGAATTTCGGTCAACCCATTTCTGATTTAATCTTTAGATGAGTATTTTTGACTTTGAATAGGTATTGAAATGGGTATGTTTGATTTTCCATTTGAAAACGGATAGCTTGATTGATTTTTAAAAAAAAAAGAAAAGAGGAAAACTATTGAACATCTTGATGCAAAAACTTAGCTAGATCAGATTTGTTTAGCAAAAAATGATGAAATAGGATCGAAGTTGAAATATTTCTCTACTCGTCGTCACTGGGCTAATATCGTTTATGGGTCGGATTATGGGTATGGGTCGGCAACCCGATTGGAAAGATCGTCTTCTCTACCCGTTTTACTGAAAATGTAATGCTCTGTTTTTTCTTGAGGAGTTTACTTTTTCTAACTGTACATTTAGTCGATATTAACTCAAAATAAAGGTTAAATCAACGAAATGGTGAATCTTATTGCTATTTTTATTGAAATTGAAATTGATTTTGCTGTAATTCGTTCTTTGATATGGATATACTTAATTGAAAACAGGATCCGTTTAGAGTCCGAATCAATCAAACGATCCAATGAGTCTTTGTAAGAAGTTTGAACTGTTAATCTGTTGTTTTTATTATATACGAAGGAATTACATGATCAATTTGTTTAATCATGAATATTTGAATATCAATTAAATGAAATTGTAACTGATTTTGATTTTCTTGCACAAATATTGTGACGGACAGCATTGATTATTTTTCACCACATAGGGACTCCTCCCTTTGGTCGTCGTCCAATTAATTGATCGAAGTGTTGTATGGGTTCTTTTTCCTTCACTTAGTAGTTGAAGTGGAATGGAAGTATAGTTCTTGGTAGGTTTCTTTCTTATAATTTCCGCATTTTGCACAAATCTTGTACTTTGCTCTAGTATCTGCTCTGGCCATGGCTCCCTTTTATTTCAAAAGGAAATATACCTATCTCTCCTAAGAAGGGGCTGAGAAATTGGCAGTACAAAATGAAAGTTATAAGTAGCGGTCTTTTTGTTTTTCCTTGAATAAATGTTACAGTGGGGATTGTTACTCTTGGGATCATTCAAAAGTATAAAATAGTGAAAATATGAGCTAGGAGAGATTTCTCAAGCTGGAGATAACTCAATTTTTCTTTTGTAAATGCACCAGTCAAGGGTCTGCGCTTTTTTTTGAAGCAGCTTCAGGTTGTTTTTATGTGTGTCCTGCTCTTTAATGTTGTCAATATCTTGTTATGTTAATTCCAAAATTCTTGCTTCACCGAAAGCCATTTTGCTTGCATATGAAAGCTACAGTGTTGGAATTTTCAAAGTTACAGATGAAACCTGCTAAGATGTCGGATTTCTTAACGTCTGTTGTCGCTCTTGATCTTACAGAGATATGTAAAAGCCGGTTGCTTCAAAAAGCAGCTGAAAGGGACATCGCCAGATCATACGATGATGCTAGGAAGCGTTTAAAGAAAAACGAAAAGTGTGAAAAGTTTCACATCACGAGATTACAAGAGGTACTAGGAATTGAATACCAAGAATATGGCGAGTATGCATATACTGATATGAATTCATTCGCGTCCATAATGAAATGCTTAGAGGTATGTGCGCAATACATTCTATATCACATGCATTGTTTCTTATTCTTGTTTTCGATATGATACTAATGCATCATTTATTGTGACCACTTGTTTTGCTTGCTTCGGTTCGAAAAAGGTACTAATAATCTTACTATGTCATGTTCCCATACTAGAACGAGAAAAAAATAAATAAAAACAGTGCTTGTTTTCCTCAGCTTGCAAATGATGCTCAAGGGAGAGGTATAGTAGAAGAACAAGAAGCTGATGGCGTAGATACTTCACATCTTGTGGTAAGCTTGATATACTATGTCATGTTCCCATTCTACTCCAACACAGTGTACTTTTCATGGCTGGGAAAATAAATAACTTATTATGACTGTTTGTCTCTGTAGATTAAACCATTCGAGGTTTTCTTGCTGGAGAAACTATGCTAGCAGCTGGAAGGCTTGTTGCAGAAACTACATAATGATATCATTGCTGGAAGGCTTCTCACCCTTGCAGAAATGTTTTAAACATGAGAGGTAATGCGATGCTTCCTTCACCAGATTCTTATCCACTTCGATTTGAGTAGGAAAATCACCAATGCGTGCAAGTTTTTTTTTTTTCCTATATGCTGCAATTTATAATTGTTTCCTCCACGAAGCTTTAGAACCTCTACCATGCATAGTTGCAACGAGAGGAATACGTCATTCAGAGCTTGTGCCGATAATTCATTAAATGCTTTATCCACAGCCGATAAAAGTTCTCCAACAGTAGTGGGCGCCTCTCTATGCTGTAACGATTGTATAGCCCGAAAAAACCCAAGATCAAGAACGTTCATGTCGGGACTTTGTGAAGGTTGGAATCTCAACCT
Organism: Papaver armeniacum; assembly: GCA_023531295.1. Classification (NCBI taxonomy): domain Eukaryota; kingdom Viridiplantae; phylum Streptophyta; class Magnoliopsida; order Ranunculales; family Papaveraceae; genus Papaver; species Papaver armeniacum. The sequence goes on from JAJJWW010004448.1 coordinate 57,133, forward strand.
AATATCAAAACCTTCTTTTTTGCCGCCTCTTTTAAAATTCTTCATCATACACTTTAACATATGGTTTCGCATTATCTTGTTGGATGTATATAGTTTCCCCATTGTAGTTTGGTCACTTTTCCCGAATGGCTGGTAACAATTTGTTAATCAAACAAGCTCTTGTAATGTTGTTGTTCACTGATTCAATTGGTTTATCTTCAAGTGTTCCAGCCGAACGATTCTTGCTCGTTCGTTTTGCTTCCTCCTTTATTACAAAAGGAAATATACCTATTTTTCCATTAAAAACTTCATTCCCGAACTCATCAAACCTAGGACGAGCTACAGCTGCCAAAAACATGACCTTTTAATGTATCTTTTACTTTGACATGTACGATATGGTTCGGTTTCTTTAGGATGAAGGTAGTAATTCTCTGTTGTTTTTGTCATAAGAAACCACTTCTCATCTATATGTATAACATCATACATGGCCTTGGTCATCATTTTATCCTTGTAAGGGTCAAGCTCAAGCATTCCCAAACAGAATTCTAACCGTGTTTTCTTGGTGTCCACTGTGAAGGCTGGTTTTATTGCGTTCATGTGTTTTTTAATCGCTCTTTTCTTGACCTGTCTATGTACAGTTGACTTTGGCATATTCAGAGCTTCGTCAATGGACCTTATGCTAGTACGTTGTCGCAATGGTATTTCCATAATCTTGCTTAAATCAACCTTCTTGGGTTTAGGACCAACTCTGGTTGGTTTTCGTGAAGACATGTCAAAAGGTAAATCCTTTGCTTTATAATATTTTCCTCGTTTCCATATACGTTTCTTGTAGACTCGATCTCGAAAATAGTTGCGCCGCCTTAGGAACCGAGCCTTTTTTCACTCTTCCCTTGTTACTCTCTTTCAATAAGAAATGGAAAATAGACGTTGTTCATTTGTGAGATTTTTTTGTTTCTGGTGGGAACACACGATTCTCTCGGCATGTGTCGTTTCTTCAAGAGTTTCGTGATTGTTTCTGGATAACAAGGGTTTGAATCCGTCTCCTCCATTTATTCATTGTTCATATTGAACTCCATCTCATCCATCTCTTCGTTATTCATCATGTACTCCTCCTCCAGTTCTTCGTTGTTCGTAATGAACTCAATCTCCTCTAGCTCCTCGATTATCACCATCACCTTAATTAATTCAAAAAGTATTGCTAATTAGTTCAGTTAGAGTTCATTAGTCTTTTGAAGTCCGCTTACTTGTTGAAGATCAAACGATAATGTAGTTGATCTAAACCTTTAGGATTATCTCTCAAAGTATTTTCAACCTCGCTTATAGTGATGCAATTGGTTAGCTTAGTATATGTGCGTTTCTACAACTATTGGATAATGTCTTGATATGAAGAGTAAACTCTATGTGTGAAATTGGAGTATCTTTGTAATTGCAAACTAGATGATGCGATTCTTACATTAATTTGACCTTGCTTTCTCAAATCTGTTATTTCGCAGGCTCCCAAACTAGGTGTAAAGGCCCTGGTTATAATGAATTCTTCATTACAGTTTTCAGATATGCGATTAAAATCCGGTGATTGCTCCTACATGTGTAGTGTTTTACATCTGCTAATATGCTTCACAACTTAAGATGATTACAAAATGAGGTAAAGATTTAGAGATTTACCTTAGAAGTTCTGTTTATTCTGAATCTCAATTTGATTTTCCTGCTTTACAAGAATTTGATTTGATACTTTTCATATCTGAAATTTATCTCATTTCAGGTGGAGATTTGATGAACTTTATCTTATTGATTTTTCAGATGGAGTACATGCGTACGTATGAATCGCCTGAAGTTTATGAGTGACGAGAGATTTCAGATTGATTTTGGAACCTTATTCTTGTAAAAACCAAATTGATCTGAAATTCAATATACTTTTTATTTTTCTTCTATGCTGGGTTTTTGTACTAAGAACGAGATTTGATTTTGAAATTTGACTTTGTCGATTTGAAAAGTTGAGATTGGAGGGAAGGCTCTGCAGTTATTAGAATATTTTTTGAGGGAAAATATGGAAAACACAATCGGAAATTACTCTCTCTCCACCTTGCCTTAAAAATTGTGCAAATTCAAACTAGGGCACTTAATAGTGAGATGGAGGGAGTATAATGTAAATATTGGGGACATGTACTATTTATATATCTGAAGGATCTTGAAAGTTGCACATTTGTTGCAAAATACCAGCAAGGCATTCCCACCAAAAGTGTTTTACTCAAGGCCACACTTGAATGTCCCACAATTCTTTCCCCTCTTCCCTAAGATTTGCTGGGAAACTTAAGAAGAGATTTATGGACCCATTTTTTTTAAACTCTAAACCCCATACCAAATTTAGGTTCAAATTTCTAAAATAAGTGTGTAGTATCATACATTTAGAGATTTTATTTTCAATTCAAATTATTTTTATGTCTATACTTTAATCTTAAAGTTAAAATAAGGAAAATAAAATACAATAAAATCACTTCATAACTTCTCAAAAGAGTTCAAAAAATTAAAGATAAAGTCCAATGTATTATAAATGAAACCTATTATAGGGGCTCCAAGAAAAGAGTTTTGAGGGCTCCTAAGGATTCAAATATCCTACAATGAAGATAAGGGGACCTAATTCATAAGAAAAATACTAAAATACCCTTAACATATTAAATATTGAAAACCTAAAATTAATTTGTTTTCATTCCTCTCCTTTAATTCTTCCATTTTCTTCTTCCCCATCACCTCCATCGCTTATTTCTTCGATTAATCGTCAATTCTCAAAATAATTCATTATCGATTAACACCATTTAATCCACCCGCAATGACTTCAATAAGGTAAAAATCAAAACCCATCTTATTTAATTGGTTTCAATGCATGGATAAGCTAATCGATCGAATTGGGTTTTTGAAAAAACAGTTAGAATCGTCTACGGTTGGGAAATATGAATTTTCCAAATCAGTAGACGATCTGATGGGGAAATATGAAATATGAATTTTCCCAATCGAGACAAATGACCTACGGTGGGGAAATATGAATTTTACCAATCAGATCGAACCGTCTACGGTTGGGAAGTATGAATTTTCCCAACAGTAGAGATCTCCTACTGATTGGGAAATATGAATTTTCCCAACCGTAGACTGAACCGTAGACAGTACTGAAACTGTTTTTTGCAAAAATAAGTGATGGGTTTTCTTAGTTGTTTTTGTTTATGATCGTCATCTTCATCACGACGTAGAAGAAGAAGAGAGAAAGAAAAATAATAGGTTTTTTTTTATGATCATCATCTTCATCATGATTTATGAATGAAAAGAGAATGAGAAGAAAATAGATTTAGTTTTTTGTATATGATCATTATTTTCATCATGACTTATGAATGAAAAGAGAAAGAAAAGATAATAAATTTAATTTTATAATTCATGGAGGGTATTTTAGTCATTACAAAAACTAGTTAGATATGGGGTTTTGTTGATTACTATTTCATAACCCGATTTTGTCATCTTGTGAGACCTCAAAACCAAATGTTTGGAGCCCCTATAATAGGTTTCTTATAAATGAACAAAAACTCACAAATAACTGTACGTGTGTTATAAACGTGTAATAATTATGTTACGAATATCTAGGGTGAATCTAGCCTATAAAAAGAGGCTCTAATGTTTGTCTATGATGTACCTGAAAAAGAATTTCTCTCCTCCTTCGTCTTTATTTTTGTCTATTTCCTAGTATTATACTAATTATTAATTTATATATTAGTTGGGCCCTAATATATATATATATAATAATTTATTTATTATTATTTCTATTATCTTATAAATTTAGGGGGTTATTAATTTAACACACTGGACCAAGTTCGGACTGGTAAAGAATTAACTTAGCCAGTTATTATATTTATCGCCGATGAACTGTAAATCCTAGAATTTTAATTGAGTTACCAATCAAACATCGGATTTATATGAATCCCAGGATTTGTAATCCTATGGGATTATAAATTCCAAGAAACGGTGAATTCTAAAAATAAACCTACCAAAATATTGATAATAGTACAATTGTGAATTCTTTGGGTGATAATACTGACCAGAATTTGAAAGTCAGTTAGCAGCAAAAAGTTAATCTATTAACGAAAAAAAAACAATCTGATTAATCTTCCTATCAAAAAGAATTAAGTCATACGTTTCAGGTTTTAGAATGCGAAATTCGGAAGCTCGAAATTTGTAGTTGGACATCGGAAAGCTCTTAGCTAGCTAGAGTTGTCTACAACTCTAAATATCATTGTGGCGTGAAATAATCACTACTTTTTTCCAATGTGTAATCACTACTTTCCTCCTCTTTTTCCTTCCTTTGTTTTTCCTGTTAGAGTAATTCACAGGCAAGTATTAAATTAGTACCGATGATTAGAAAGCGAATCTAGACTGGAACTCAAACAAAATCCAATACATACCTTAGGGGACAGTTGACCATGAAAGTACTGGTGATAGGCAATTAAACCTATCACCGTCGTAGCAAGTGAAAAGAACTTTCCTTTTATCTGGAGTTCATAAAAACAAGGATATTATACTTTTTGCCTTTTTTTTTTTTTTTTATCCAAAATCCCAACAATTGATACTTAACAACAATTAAAGCCAAAAAGCCAAAATGCTATATATGTACAAAATTATCTTTGAGAAATAATATTACAAAATTTGATAGTTATGTTTATATCTTGACTAATTTGCAAACAGTCTTCCCCACAATGCCCAGGACACCTACCCGAATTCACAATGACACACACATACCAAGTTGTAGTTGCAAACCGACCATATCCGTTTCGCTAGGTACCGTTGACAGCCCTATCCCAAATAGAAGTGTTTATATTTTCTCCTAGTTGTAGTTGAGTCTCAATTATATAATATGGCAAACCATCCACCATATATATAATTGAGAAAATCCTAGTTTGCAACCTAAATGAAAAAAAAAAAAATCAGAATTCCGTATCGACTAGAATCAAATCTATAGTAGTTTACAGCATTATTTTGTTTTCATGTGTACTGCAGATTGGAGAACTTGCCGGCCTTGCAGTAGGCGCAACAGTCTTGCTAAACGTGCTTTTTGCTGGGTATATTCCCTCTAAATGAATCAAAATCTTGTTCAGAAAACTCTTTTATTAACTTTGATGTATTAACAATTTTGTGTATCGATAAATTTGGTGCAGGCCAATTACGGGCGCGTCAATGAACCCAGCAAGAACAATGGGACCAGCTATAGTTTACGGACAGTACAAATCGGTTTGGGTTTACATGGTTGCACCTACAGTTGGAGCAATATGTGGTGCTTGGGCATACAATATAATTCGTTTCACAAACAAGCCATTACGGGATATTACTAGAAGTGGTTCTTTCCTTAAAAGCGTTAGATAATTGATAAAGAGGATGCATCCTTTAAAAAAATTGATAAATTAATCAAGTTTGAGTCATAATACCACCATGGATAAATAATTGAATTTTCAACTCACAACAATATAAACTTACCTCAGGGAACCATCGCGCAGGTGGACAAAGATAGGCTCTTTCACCAGTTACCCTGGAAGTACAAAACATCCCAGAAGTAACCCTAAATTTAGATGCCATTACTGCGCGCACAAAAAAAAAAAAAAAAAAAAATCACAGTCGAACCCTAAACTTCACAAGAAAACACGAAAGGAGATTTTACAAACGAAACCTAAGCTACCCATCCTAATAAAGAGAGGCATAATGAGAAATTACCTGGAATTCGTTGCTAAGTCGTGGATCGAGTTTTTCTTCTTTCTAGACGCAAAATTATATAAAGATAAAAGATGGTGAATACTTACCCAAAATCGTATATTTATTCTATGACCAAATAGTTGGAAGTTGGGGCGTGTATCCCTTATTTATAGACATCCACCACAGCTTCCGACTTTCTTAATATAATTAGGTTACCCCACATTAGGAAAACCAACTCATTAGGGTCCGTTTGGCACACCCACATAGTGCAACCCTGTTTTAACAAGATATACTTAAAAGTCAAAAAAGAAAAGAAACGGGCTTAGATGGGTTACCAGCTTAGAGAGATGAGCATAATAAAGAGCTGAAAGAGGTGTCTGTTTGGCAGGTTTGACTATCATAGTGCACCCAGCGGCTAGTGCAGGTGCGCACTTATGGAAAAACATAGCCGAGGGGAAGTTCCACGGAATGATGTGTCCTACGACTCCAATAGGCTCAAGCAATGTGTACCCTTGCATCTCTTGTGATAGCTTTAATGTTTTCCCTTGGATTTTATCTGCAGCGCCAGCATAATAACGTAGGTTCTTTGCAGCAAACGGGATATCTAACATCTTACCATGAGCTAGTATTTTTCCCGCATTTATAGTATCGAGAATAGCTATTTCTTCGACATTTTCTTCTATCAAATCCGCGAATTTCATCATTATCCTTCCTCTCTCCTGAACAAGTTGGGACAAACGACTATGTCAAGCATGTGCACTGCTGGAGTTTATATGCCACTCAAGCTCCTCAAATGTAAATGAACGAGGAACCTACGCGTTAATAAAGGAAAGCCAGAGAGATGTATTGCTTACATATCCAGACATACGAGGCCATTTCCCATGGTCGAAAGCTTCTCTAGCTGCTTTAACAGCCCAATCAACATCTTCTTTATCTCCTTCTGCAACTCTAGTTATTACTTCTCCGGTTCTTGGATCAATTGTTTCAAAAGTTTACAAGATAAAAGATGGTGAATACTTACCCACATAGTGCAATAAAGAAACCTGGGTTTGCTTCTGAACGGCGTCCAATTTTCCTTGCACCTGTGTGCTCATGTTATGGAAAGGTAAATAAAAACAAGAAACAAAATTTTCTGTCTCATACCAATTCAGTAAGGGCCGGTTGACGGCAACAACGTTGAACCCTGTGACAATTTTTTCTGTAATTTGACTACTATGTGCATGCATTCCTGTACTTAACCATCCTACGTCTCATATATGTAGAAGTGCCCACCTTGTTTATCGAACGATATTATAAAAGAAACAAATGGTCTGAGGTTGGATATATGACTATAGTAAGTTTGATAAAGCTCTACTAACGAGAAAGATTAAAATTTTGTATCCATGCCAGCGGTTCAAAATCATGAATGTATATATTGTTTGGACGCATATCAAGGTGGCCATGCAGCCCACTCTACACTCTTCATGGAGGTATCGCCCTCCACGAGCAGCTCCAAGCCTCCAACTGCAATCTTTTGCTGTGCAGACCATTCCGCTGGACTGTGATGCCCTACAAATTCATTTTTCCAGAATTAGGCACTTCACATTTCAGAATAAGAATTAAAAAGTAAAATCAGAAACCAAAAAAGTCACGAGTAGTAATCTTGATATAACAAAGTCTCCTAGTTTATAAGTTGTTAAATCATTAATTCCTAGTACTTGCAAATAGTTACATTTTCGAACTCACCAACACCTTGGTGGTTGTTCAAATACATGCTCCTCCTTGTGTTGGCATGTAGAACAAAGAGGTGCTGGACCTAGAGGTGCACTCCTTGGCTATAGAAACCGCTTTTCGTACGTTTTCATTGCAGTCATTAATCATTATCTGACGTATATCTCATTGAGATTTCTCCAGCAAAGTTTTGGCGGTGGATGTTCGAGTTTTATCACGGAGTCTGTGAATTTTCTTCCAGTACTGATTCTTACTTGAAAATTACTAAGGCCCCAATTTTGATGATTTTCAAGTGATACCCAGATTGCAAGACAGGAACCTTGTCCTCTGTCATGAAATAGAGCTTATTGGTTGGAAGGCTAGTCAGGAACTTCTACCTCTTGTGAACTTTAATCCAAACATAGAATTTGCAAATATAGCTTTCTAAAAAGTTAGTATTATGTATCAATTCACAGTCTACTCCAGCAAAATATATGAAACAGAAATCCTTCAAAATATTACAATTTGATGTTCCCTTCTAGTGTTCCTCAGATGCATAGAAGAAGATTGAACTCTGAAATGAAGCTTGATTCTAACTTATTTAAACCACCGACTTCCCATCCCGAGAATTAAATTTAAACAAGCAACCTGCTGAGGCTCTTGGTAACCTCGGTATCTCTACCATAACTTCTTTTTCACTTTTCGTTTTTACAAGGTGAGCCAGAGCATCATAGTAACAGATAGTCATCACCTGCCAAGCTTCTGCATTGCTCAAAAACAGCTTCATCCACCTCATCTCCCTTGGGTTCCCAAGAAATTTCTGAAAGCAAACTGATTTAAGGTGTGGAAACGCCAAAGATCCAGTAGTCACAAAAATGAGCAACCAACGATAATCTTCGTTGTAATAGTTTGCTTTTCGCCTCATCATTAATGTCACACTTAGGAACGCTAGTTATCTCTGTTTCGTCTTCATTGTCGTCGCTGTTTTGACCCTCCACGGAGTCTGCATCGCTGTCTTGATTTTCATCATCACTATCGCCCTCAGCATTGCCATTGTCGTCCTCGTCTTTTTCTTCATTAAAAGAAAATAACCGGTTAAATGCGGACGGCAGATTAGGTACTACTCTGAGCAAAGCAATTAGTCCTTCGTCAGAGGATGGCATTTCAGATATGTTCAACTTCTTGACATTATGAAATGTCAGAAAAATGTTTAACATATAGTGTGCGTGGTACGTAGCCTATCACAATGCAATGCGTCAGTCACAAAGAGTCGAATTGAACCATAGTAATAAAAAGAAACACAGAAACCAAGTACTCTAAAGATATCAGCAAAGAAGAATACCTGTAGGATTAGATCACTGACAGTGAGACATTTTACATGTGCAAAGGCTTCAAGTAACCGACTTATTATTTCTTCTGCATCATCTTTTCTAGAGTATAAGCAAATTACTGCTTCCACCAGTTTTGGAAAGCCAGACAAGACATATTCTTTTGCAACATGTCCAATGTAGGTGAATGTCACGAGACTCGGTGCATGAATTTTGAGAGTGCATTCTTGTATACCAGTTCTCCTTTTTCTCAAAGTAAGAATTTTCAAGACTTTCAGTGTAGGAATTGAAATACAAAAAAGTTTCATATGAACAGTACAATGGCCACAAGGACAGGGGAATTTGAAAACAGTCCCTCATTCCAGCAATCATCGTTAAACTTAAATCTAGCAAGTTTAAGGCTCTTGAGGCTCGGAAAAGAGATATATTTAGGAAGGCGGATATAAGGGTAAGTTTTTAGCTCCAATGATACCAGTGACGCGCAAGTAAAAAGACATAGGGGAATAAACAAGCTCCTTAACGTTACCTCTAATCTATGTTGTAAAAGGCACTAGGCAAGGCGAGGCGCCAAGCCCAGCGCCCAGCGCCTAAGGCACCCTAGGCGAGCGCCTTTTTTTTAGAAAAAACCAGATTTAGTATAATTTGGTGCCTGGGCACCTTTTTTTTCCCAGGCGCCAGCCCTACGCTTAGTGCGCCTTTGGCGCTCGCCTTTTACAACATAGCCTCTAATTACAGTAGAGATCCAAGTATGAAGCCGATTATCATTTAAGTTGTGATTGCAGAGGAGAAGGAACTTCTCCACATTTGAGGAATTATGACGACGCAATGTCCCATCCACAAAATCCATGAGTTTCTCGGTCTCAGAAGAAGTGGCGATGGAATTGTGCGCTAGACTCACAAAATGAAGTGCGGGGACAGTGGTCCAGATGTAGTGCCATCTTTTTGATAATACGCTAGTACGGGCACCATCCTATCCGTTGCAGTTGCCTCATCCCTCATATTGATATATGTCCTCCTTCAAAATTCAGTATAGCTTCTCAACAGTCATACAAAAAGAAGGTAAAAATCAAACTAAATGAACTCCTCAGCATTTAAACTACTATTAGAGTTTGTTTTGTTTGCTCTAAAAAATCGAATCTTAACCATTAAAAAATTACGTTAAGTGTTTCTGGCATCACTAGTTATTCAGAATCACCGTCTCTATTTAAAGATCTAGATTTCCTTCCAATATTTTAAAATAAATGGAAATTGACTAGTTAAAACAAGGATTGAATTCATAAGTAAATAGTGGAAGGAAGAAATACCTTAAATCACCGAGATCCCGTCAGTAGCAGCAACCCTGATTTGGGAAAAATAACTAAAAACTACGGACTCTGGGGTTTAACGTTTTTTTTTTTGTTGGGCGGCCCATCTTGTTAGGCCGACCGAGCGAAACAAGGGAGAACTCTATATATGGTGACTTTATGTCAACGTGGGACATGACTTTTTTTTTCAATTTGACACAAAAAGATTGAATTTGGTGTCTGTCCATTAATGAAAATCCGAAAATATCCCTCAAAATGGACGTAGATGTAATTTATTTTTTCTTTTTTTTATACAGTTTCGTAGATAAGATGAAAAATAAAGGGTAACGACGTAAATTTGGAGGACTGAAAAAGGACACGGAAGTTGTTAATGTTTTAATTGTTGAAGGGTGTTTTAGTAAAAGTCAAGGTAGAGGTTAGAAGGTCGAATCCGACCACCTCCCAAATTTTAATTTTCTCTTTTTTTTCCCTTTTCTTCTTCTTCTTCCAAAAACGACGTCAACAATCTCAATCGACAATTTCATAACAGCAGTAGAAAGACGCATTGAAATTTAAGGTTTGTTTGGGGAATAATTCAACTAAAAAATCCTGAAACTGTAAAAAAAAAGAGAAACAACGAGTGAATTGAGATGAAGAAAGAGGTGACAAATTGGAACCCTAAATACCCAAATTAGATAGAAATCAATCAACTGCACCAAGACATGCTGATGATGCTGCATTTTCAGATTTTGCTTCTCTTATGGATTACACCCTTCTATAAGTATAACCCCTTTTTTTCTCTCTTAAAAATTCCAATAATGTAAGAGAAAAAATAACTGAAATTTTGCGAAATTTATTATTTTTTTTTTTTTTTTTTTTTTTTTTTTTTGCAGATTAAGAGAACCATTAATTCCTTCTTGTACTTCTGTACCTTCAATACAAGTGGATAATTGCTAATCCTAAAAGGATTTTTGTGTCATCTGTTGCCAGAGTTGAGTATACAGTATACTTGAAAGGTACCTGAAAGCTTCTTCCATATTCTTAGTTGGTTTGTTAATCCTGAACCCAAATTCTTCCTAGAGATTGTTAAGTGGAATGAGAACATATCCGTGTGTCATTTGCTCAGTTATGTGCATGTGTAAAATGCTTAGGTTTCTCTTTCTGTCATCATTAGTCTATTTGCCAAACAGTTCTCAAATGAATATGTTTAGAGTTGACCATTTAGTGCTAAATTAGTGTGGTACTGGGAACCTTGAAGCTTCATTTAGTCCTTTTGTTATTTGCATCTGACTCGATTGCATATCAGTACTCTTAAATTCAAGTAGAGTAGATGCGTAAAAGAGTTGTTGCAAACTTTACTCGATCGCATATCAGTCTTGCGCATGTTTTGGTCCCAAACCGGCGAGAAGAGAATGTCTTTAGATAAACCTACATATCAGGAAACATCAAACCTGGACCCATTTATGGAAAATGGAAATTGTAGGATATTATCCGCCCAACCGGAATAAATTATGCAGACCAGTTTTTTGTTTCTAAAATGTTATTTTTCTTAATTTTCAGGCGAGCCGGACTTTCTGAGGATGTATGCGGTGAAGTTGTTAGAATTACTATCCTTACTTCACCCTCGTCAAAGTTGCACCATGAAAGGAGCTAATCTAATAAATAACATTAGGTACACTTGAGCATTCATTGTACTGCTTTTGTAAGTTGTGACAAACTGCGCTTTGTCACTGTATAATTATTTCTGTGCTGAACTACTATGAGAGTTGTACCATATCTTACAGCTCAAGCTAATTTTGCTCTGTAGATGCTAATCACACAATGGCAGGAGGCTGTCACCAGGAAAGATATGGCAGAGAGATTTTCTTTCCAGGATTATAAGGCGGTAAGGGTTAGGATTACATTTTATCTTTCTTTTCATTAACCTGTGGATAGGTAATATGGAGAAGATCAGATTTCAGATACTCAAGAAAATATGTTGTGGTCACTTTGATTGCTATGTATCAGATTTAGAAAATAATTAGGTAAAACATCACTGAATCGGCTCAGCACTTGAATAATGGACAAGAAATAGGAATTACTGACTGTGAATACACATTTAAGGAGGCCGAGATTAAATAGGATTTGGGTTTCTACTGTGTCATTGAAAACAGCAGTTGAGTGATGGAGTCCCGATCAAATGAATAGGAGTCCTGATAAAATGAAAATGGTCAGGAATAGAGATAGGAATTCGGAGCCGTTTCCCGACAGAGATTAGGAGGTTCTGTTACCATATACTTTAGTTGTATGTTCTGGAATGCAAAATGCATAATCTACGAAAGTATATGCTAAATACTCATATTGTGCCGGTGTTCAAGATTACTAAAAACTTTTAGCTTAATTGAGTCAGCTGTATCATATTATAGGTCTAACCATACATTGCTTATAATTGGGGATTTGCATATCATAAACTCATTGAATGCGTTTAATTTTTCTTCTTCAGTTTCTTATCAATCGGACTTGTCATTTCAGGGCGTTTAAAGAGTTAGACAATTCAAAGTTCCAAGGCCGGTTATTGCATATTCTGCAAGCAAGGGACTGTTAGAGGTACTCCATTGTATTTGGAAAGGGCTTCTGGCAGTATCCCTCTCACCAAGTTCAACATCAGAGGCTGCTGCACAGAAGTATGGCGTCGTAGGTGAAAATAATGTGAAGAGAGTAATAATTGAACAAGGTAAGAAGCAATACTCGATCCTGACAGAGTAATAATGTGAAAATAATGTGCATTTCACCCCATGTTCAGTTTTGAAAGAATAGCTAAAATTGGTGAATGCAAGGCACTTCCAGAAAGGCGCCAAGAAGAGAAACGATTGCAAGAATTATCGCAACAATGTAGAGTCTAAGGTTTGTACGTTTTCAGCCAGATTCCGGTAATAAATAGTGAGCAAATATTATTTTGTCAAAATTTAGTTTTGCGTCAATTATTTCGATCGGCCTTCCCACCGTGGCAGCGGTCATCTAGTTTTAACTTGTTAGAAGAGAAAAGGGAAAATTAGGCACAGACCCAAAAAAAAATAATATTCTCATTGTCAGGCTCACAATTAATTTTAGGTACCGTGACACCCATAATTATTTCCGTGACACCCATAATTATATGAAATTATTAAAAATGTCTGCATGACGGATTATGCATCCGCATGACGGGTTATGCATCAGGGGTATAATTGGCAACGCAACTTGGATATAACATATCTAAAAATCCGCGCCTTGGAATTTTACAAATTTTATATCATTGTAAATCTTTTTAAGAGAGTTACGCAACGAGTACAATCAAGAATATCAAATTTTTGTTTTTCACGAAAAAGTCGGAGGTGATCATCATTTTAGGCAAATTTTTGAAAACTTGATACATAACTATTATGCGGCCAACCAAAAAGATGCATAACACATTCTGCAGACGCATAATGAATTATGCAACCATTTTCTCCACTGCATAACAAATTATGCATTTGGATAACAAAGTTACCCATCTATAACAAGTTATGTAACCATTGTTTTGGTTGATTTTGATGCGTACATAAAAAAATTGATGCATAATGCAATATGTATCCATATTTACGAATGCATATCAGGTGATGCATCTATTTTCTCGATGCATAAAAGATTGTGCAACAATTTTCTCGATGCATAATGCATTATGTAGTCATATTTTCGGATGCATAACAAAGTTATGCATCCATTTTCACGATCGCATAACATGTTATGTAGATATTATTCTAGGTGCATTACAAGTTATGCAGCCTTACTTTTTGTTGGTTTCAATACTAAGAAAAAAATAGCTGCATAACGTGTTATGCAACCGTTTTCTGGACTGCATAACAAGTTATGCAAAAAAAATTGTAGATGCATAACCTGTTATGCATCACTATTTACACCTCAATTTTCTTTTAAATGCACGTCGCGTCCTCTCAATGAGCTAAGGTATTTAATATGTATTTGATATTATACTATGAAGCTGACTAGATTTTATACAATGAAGCGCTATAGTCAAAAGTGGCTCACACATCTGATGTATGTGTAGTACGTTAGTGCTGGAAAGTTTTATTGGGCTCAATAACTGTCGAGTAGGTCTCATTGATAAGATGAATAATGTGAAAGCAGATCGTGGTTGTGGTATTGGAGCTGGCGGTGGCATTTTAAGTTGTGACACAAGGAATTGTAAGTTTTTTCTACAATTATTATCTTATAGAATTAGCGGATTTGGCCATAATGGATAATATTCGTTAAATGTAAAGTTTCATGCATTACAATTTTGTATTTTGTAGATTGCTCATGTATTTACAAATTCATCAAGATTTTTTACTTACTTACAAGTTTATATCGTTTTTTTTTATACCACTTATGTGTAAACAATTTACATAAATATGTTTTCTAGGAATTCAAAAATTATGTCAAAAATTAAAAGTTGTCTCTAATACACATCCATGTATACAATAAATAATTCACTCTATCATATACTATTAATCCTCAATCTAATGGCAATCGTACACTATCTTAATTAGGAGTACATATTGATTTGAGGTTTTCTTCTCAAAAATTTGGGGTTCGTCCTCGAGTTCCAAGATACGTACGTACGTATACAGGTATACACTCACTCGATTTATTTTGATCACTTAATTTGAATCCTAATTTTTTTTTTTGCTTAATTTGGATTCTAATTTCTATTACACTGATTTTCTTATATATATAAATTCACTCCATACAACTCAATACAAAAATAATGAAGCAAAACAGATAAAAATAACATATTAAAATGTAAAAACTATATAAAATACTACGACAGGTAAGATATTTATGTTAATTCTATTTTTCTGTCTTATTATAATTATAATTTATTTTTATGTTATCAAAGAAAATCATTCATCGAAATCCATTTTACCTTATAAAATACGAACAGAATTACATGACATGATAAGAATAGGGGAATTTATAAATAAACTGATGAGTGCCAAATAGTGCATATTTATACACCTTTTTATTGGCATTTTACTCATCTTTTGTGCTCAAGAATCAGATATTATCCCAGATTCTGTGTTTTCTTTGTTTTCAAGAATAAATATTTGTATTAATTAATTTTGTATTTTTAGGTACTAAATAAAGTCCGGAGAATCTGAGGAGCCAAAAGGGCGAAGAATTGGAGTCGATCATCTATGGAGCAGATAGCCAAAGCCCACGCGCGAATCAGTTGCAACCCAACAAAGAAGACATGGGCTAGAGCCACCCACGACCCGGATCCGAGCCCGTCCACTCCAAGCCGTCGAGATTTTGATCTTCTACATCCTACGGTCGCTGCTCCCACTAGCATCGATGTTCGATACTCCGCTCAACACCAGATCACACCAAAACCGCTTACCATCCTCGGCCGTTCAGATCTCCATCAGCTCCATCCTACGCTCGCTAGGCCCTTCTCATCAAACCCCGCTGTGCCCGCTCAACAGCGAAATGACCCTACCCTATACCCCCACTCGAGCAGACCATTCCCCTTCCATCTTTCTCTTTCTTCTCTTCTCTCCCGTCTCCATCAGAGCAGAGCTCTGCTCCGCCACCTCCTTCTTCACCCATACCACAAACAGAGAAAACACCACCTCAACTCCCTGACATCAAACAACAACTCCATAGCCACCTACTCCATCTCTCTCTCTCGAGTCATCTATTTCATAGCTTCTCCACCCTAGAGGCTAGGTTAAAGATGACTAGAGTTAGGGTTGTTCACCTAATCAAAGCAAGAGGAGTTCGAGAGCAACTAGACGAAGGAAAGGCGATTCGAGTATGGGTTGAGTTATTTTTCAATTAATTTCACTTTTAAAGAAATTAGGGTTTGGTTGAATTGCATGTATAAATAAGGATGAAGCGAGTTCATAGAAGACACGCCTGGATTAGCCGGTGCAGTCAATTAGGTTTAATTTGCTTTTTCATGTTTTAATTTAGTTGCTAGGGTTTGAGATGAAACCCTAACTTGCAACCGTGTTTTCATGCTCATGTATTGTTCTTGAATGATTGAATATTTTCTAGATGGAATTAATTTCAGTGTGATAACACTTTGCTCTCACAAAGGCATTCCAATGCCATGGATGCACCGTAGTTTGATTCACTCGTGTTATTTATGCCGCAACCCAAGCTTAATGAAATTGTTATGATCCTCAGATTATTTGTACTTTAATCAGACAAGTAATACTTTGGAAATACACTTTAGTTGTGATTAATCTGTCAAGCGGAGAAACACTTTAGGTTTAAGGCAGACTTGACAACTCGCCTTTATCTAGCATAAGAATAAGAACAATGTCATGAGTTGAAAACATAATATAGGTTAGTGGTGGAAATCAAAGACCCTAGCATCCATTTATATCTCTGTTTGCAATTCAGTTTAGGTTCACATCTTCACCTCAGCCGTTTCGGCACAAAATATCTTTTGTTACACTCTGTCACTTGTTACTTGCTAGGAAACTCAGTTTAGCATAGCCGTAGATCATTGAAAGCACCCCTCGTCTCTGTGGATCGACCCGTACTTGCCGCGTCTCCGATAGACGCCGTGCACTTGCGGTTATCACCGTAGGCCAATTTATTTACCCATCTTTCAGGCCTACCAAGTTTTTGGCGCCGCTGCCGGGGACTTGGCGTGTGCCCTGTGATCCATTGCTTGTCTTTACTGAGATTTATTCACCCCTGTACATATCTAGTGTAACTTAGTTTCCATTGTTATACTTCAGTTTTTGTAGCTTAGCTTCCCTGTAGTGTAACTTAGTTTAATTTTCTTATAAACTGCATCTGTAACTTGTAACTTGTAACTTGCATTTAGCTGTCAATTTAATCACTTGTAACTTGTAACTTGTTTTAGTTTCATTTAGCTGTTCATTATACCATTGCATTTTTGTTTAACTTAGCTTCAACTTTTATTTGTAATCACTTGCATTATTACCCATACCCCATATGCATTTTCACTTAGTGTTAGCTGGTCACTGAAACCTCAGAAGAGCTAACCCTTTCAATTGAGCCATCAGGTGCATCCTACCTGTCTTTGTGCAACTCGTCTGTCTTGTGCAAAAGTCGTTAAGTCGAGGCAAACCTGTGGAAAGGCGGGGAGGCGCATAAGGTGCAATTGAGCAAACCCCGCGACTTGTAAGGTGAGTGGTGCCTTGCGCTAGTCTCGTGCTTACTCGTGCCTGATAAGCCAAGAAATTGTGTGAGACCTTGTGTTGTGTGCTGTTAAACCTTGTACCGGGCCTTGATATCTGCTGAGCTTTGCAGACCCTGAGCATAACCATCTGCCCTGATCTCCAGCCCCTGAAGCTGTGAGTCGAGCTGTGGTTGAGCTGTGAATTCTTGGCCTTTACAAGACCTATGCTTTAAAGCCTAGTTGTCACCTGCCCTTGCCTTGTGTGATCTTGTGAGCCATCTGTGCTGTGTTGACTGCCAGACCTCACTCGCCTAGCTACCCCGCTCCCCTTGCTAGCCCTCGGGCTACAAGTTTGAGCTACCACCGTGGAAGCTAATCTGTTGAGCCCTTATGCATGCTTGAACCCCTTGTCTTTGTGCCAACTGTGTTGCAACCGATTGAGTTGCCAACCGGTGCAATTTGCTTCCCCCGTTAAAGTTGTGATCTCCTTGTTTGTGCAAACTGTGCTTACCCAAGTTGAATTTCCTTGTGTTTTCCCGGCTCGTGCAACTCAAATTTTGCTTAAATCCTACATAAAGACGACCGACCACTGCAATAACTAACCAAAGTGCATGAGCCGAGCCTGAGACCACTCGCACAACCACCAGGCTGTGTCGATTTTTGTGAAAATTCTGTGAGGTGTGTGCTCAACTGAAGCCCTCAACCTGGGCTGAACATAACCTAGAGACCACACCCAAAACTGAGGCCTGCTGTGCTTTTTCACTGGGCCAACTGAACCCAACCTGGGCTGCAACTAAACTAAGCCCACATCTGTTGGGCTGCACACACAAACTCAGCCCACATACTGAGCCTTTTCACCTGGGCTGCAAACAGCTAGAGCCCACAAAAAGATAACCAAAACTCAGCCCACATACTGGGCCATCAATCTGGGCTTGCACTCTGCACAACCGGAGCCCACAATCATAGATGGGCTAACTGACCCCAAAGCTGAGCTTTGCACCCTCCTTCAGCCCACATAAGCTACACATCTGGGCTGAGCAGCCAATCTGGGCCAAATCATCTAGGCTAGAACTCAAACAGTTGGGTTTTGCTAACATAGCTGGGTTGCACATAACCCAACTAATCCCAATAAACCAAATCTAATCCCAATAAACCAAACCTGGGCTTCCCACATAAACCAAAACCCACAAAAACCAAAATGAATCCCATTGAAACCAAATCCCAATAAACCAAAGCCCACATAAACCAAACTAGATTTTGAGTTCAATTTGAGTACTAAATCATGTCAGGATTTTGGTCTGCAACTGGGGATACCAACAAATCCCTTAGAGAGCTTGCTTACGGGCACCTTTCACAGGATGAACACCCCACAGACCATAATGATTTTAGGGCATATTATGAGCCTTCTCAGGGCCCTGACCTTGAGTACTCATACCCTAACCATCATGAGCACATGTATCAGTCACCACAGTGGGGAGTTGAACAATTTTATACTCCCCCGACTCCTTGTCTACAATCACTAATGGAAACTCTCATGGAGCAAAATGCTAGGCTTGAACTGAATGCAATACATGACCATCCATATAGCAACATGCATGATCATCCCCTCTCTAGTGAACCATGTGCACAACCATTTAATGATTCATATGACACATGCATACCCACTATTGAAGACTCTCCCTCCATTGAACAATGTCACATGTTCTTAAAGATGAACCTGATTCGTTTGGAAAAAGAAGAATGGAAGGCAGTTCATGATAGAATGATTATTGTCCCTAATAAAGAAAATCTTGAAAATAGTGTTTCTCTTCCTACTCATGCAACTAACACTGAATATGAACCTAATCTAGAGGAAAATGAGTACACTAGAAATGCTAATAGGGAAATGCATTTTTATGATGATGATGATGATGAATATGATATGTTAGAAGAGCATGTGTATCCAGAAAATATGATGGAATCTTTTGGTTCGAGGACGTTAGGCGTCTCTTGTGAACCCTATGAATGATACCTCTTCTAACATTCATATATGTGATATGGATTCTCGAGCTTGGCTTTGTGAAATTCTTCGGTGAATGTGAGCATGCTTCACAACTTGTTTGTGACTTAGGACAGATGAATCTTCTCGTTGACACTAATGTTCTTTGGATCATGATATTATTGTTTGTGTCCGATTCCCGCCCATATCACAATATGTTGCCTGCTCTCGATGATTATGACTTGGTGATTGATGAATTGTTCTATGTTTGGTGAACATGATTTACCCTTTTTCGACCTTAGGAAAGTGTGTGATGGTACAAATGATTTTATACATGAAAATAACTTAGATGTACCTAACCTCTCTCCCGAGTCACAAATTGATACTCCTCCACCAAACCTAGGTGTAGTTTGTCACAAAATTGCAAAACCAACTTTTCCGAAAATGCCTAACTTAGGCCTAGAACTTTGTGCTTCCCAAGTCCTCTTGGACTATTTTGCATCAAAGTATAACACTCTTAAGGAGCCACAGCTTGGAATATGTATGTTCATTTCGTAATTAGCAAAACTCATTTTGAGTTAGACCTTTTGCATGATGTACCTTTAAAATTGCAAGATTTTGTTCTCACAAACACACCCGTTCACAAATTTAGGTTTGGGGGAAACTCCTTCACATCTGCAGTCTTACTTGCACTCTCTTGTTATATCTCGTGTAAGGTTGTTGATGTTTGTATATATTTTCTATTGGGTTGATCCTCAACTCTTTAGATTGTTAGTTTATGGTGAATTTTTGTATATAATCCAAAGAGGACTTGTTAAATTTTCTTTTCTTGATTCGGTTGAGTCTTCTTGCACATATATTATGCTAATCCGATATGATCTCCGTTGAGAATATTGGATTCTAGCCTTGACGAATGAAGCTCAACCTTGCTCCCGCCGACATCCGGTAATCTCTTCCCTTTTATCTTATCAAAGCATAGTTCTCGTGTTACGTGATTCGTTTTTAAATTTTCCTATCTCGTGACACATTGAGGACAATGTTTGATTTAGGTTTGGGGGTGCATTTGCATTTAGAGTTTTTAGTTTTTATTTTGCATTTAGAGTTTTTAGTCTTTTATTTTACCTTTTATTGTTAAAAAAAAAAAAAAAAAAAAAAAAAAAAAAAAACTTTTTGTAAAACCTCTAACTTTAGAGATTTTAGAGTCACTAGCATGCTTTTAGCTATGTTTACATAGAGATTCGACCGAAATAATGTAACTTGGAAGTACCTGGAGAACACAATCGGGTTTCTTAGTTGATTAGAGCGTTAAAGTTGGATTTAACCATACCGGGAGGGCGAATTAGGTCTTGTTTAGATATTCGGTAGTAGAATTGTGATCACCCATAGTGGAGACTACCCATTTTACATCAAGCGAGGTACCGACCTTCACTCTTTGTGACTTTCTAGAAAAGCTTTTAGAGTGTGTGTCACCGTACGTCAATTCCGGGTAGGAATGGTGAGCTACCCAACTTCGCACCATTTTCAGCACTACTTTTGATCTCTTGAGTGCTAGTTTTTGTCAATCATGAGGGTGACGTCTAAAGATGAAAACTTCTTCTAAATACCGATTTGCCGTTAGCATCACTCTCTCTCTCAATCAGCAAGACCCATAGAAACACATCATCGTCAACAAACGGAGCATCATCAGAATATGGAAAGAAAAATTGATATAGTCCAAGGTTTATGTGCAACAAAGAAAAGAAAATAGGATGAGAATTAATAAAATTTATAAAATCAAGACAATACAAGTTGTGGAAAAAAATTGAGTGATAAAGTCCTTTGTCCATGGAGTTAGTTGTGTCATTATTTGTATTTTTATTTTCACTTTTCCTAATTAAAAAAAAAAAAAAAAAAAAAAAAAAAAAAAAAATCAAAAAAAAAAAGAACGGGCCCCTAGCTCAGCTGGTCATCCCCGTTCCCCAAAGTTTAATGCGCTCCAGGAGGTCCCAGGTTCGAGTCCCCAATGGCGTAATATTGCACAGGAATTAACATGGAAGGTAGTGTTAATTTGCCCCCCTTGTGACACAATCTCGCCCCCCTCCCGCCGTTTCGGCTCCCCTTGGCAAGGTTTCCCATGAGGCCCGCTGGTAGACTAGCACATCAACCTATTCAATTAATGTAATAGTATGTCGTTGGAGCTTAGCTTGTTAGGCTTCCAACTAGTTTCATGTAATAATCTTATAAAAATAATAATATTACATTAAAAAAAAAAAAAAAAAATCAAAAAAATCAAAAAAAATATTGTAGTTTATTTTTGCTACCACCAATGTAAAGAAGAATTTAAAAAGAAAAATCCAAACAACAAGGAATTTGAGTAGAAAAGTTAAAAATTGTCAAGTTTGTGAAGTTTAGAAGTTCGTCATCAACAATTGAAGACCGAAGACCGAAGATTGAAGACGTTTCTATGGTTTCTTATGAGAGAGTGATATTAATTGCCGATCGGGTGAGAAGTGAGTGAGTACTCCCACCCCTTGCTAATGGTTGATTTCCTTTCTTAGAGATCATCAGAAAAAGATTCTTTTTGTCCACACTTTTGTGGAGTCTCCAGATTTTATTTCGGAAGGTTATCCTTCTTATCTACAACGTGTGCAGGATTTCTCTCTTTATTCCTACCTGCACACATGAGAGACTAAAAAAGCGATCTTTTTGAGTGCAATTATCATAAAACCCTAATGGTGAGGCAGAAGTTGAGACTTTTGATCACAATCGAATCGAATTCTTTCATATGGTATGGTTACTTCTCGCTCAACTCTTAAGGATGAGAATGCGTTCTTCGATAGTTCTAACTGCATTACTAGCATGCGAAACTCTATGTCCTCATAGCTTCTTGGAGGCTTGAGACTCTTTTACACTCGAAGTTGGAGAAGGTTTTGTGGGTACACCTCTGGTAAACCCTCATGAGACTACAACTCGTCCACTAGGGACACCTAGGGGTTTAAAGGCTTAGTGCATACGCTAAATGCATTCGAGAGACTGCTGGTGGGTATAGTTAGGATTTCTTATTTTTTTGTTTTACTTGAGGACAAGTAAAATTCAGGTTTGGGGGTATTTGATGAGTGCCAAATAGTGCATATTTATACACCCTTTTATTGGCATTTTACTCATCTTTTGTGCTCAAGAATCGGATATTATCCCGCATTCTCGTGTTTTCTTTGTTTTCAAGAATAAATATTTGTATTAATTAATTTTGTATTTTTAGGTACTAAATAAAGTCCGGAGAATATGAGGAGCCAAAAGGGCGAAGAATTGAGTCGATCATCTATGGAGCAGATAGCCAAAGCCCACGCGCGAATCAGTTGCAACCCAACAAAGAAGACATGGGCTAGAGCCACCCACGACCCGGATCCGAGCCCGTCCACTCCAAGCCGTCGAGATTTCGATCTTCTACATCCTACGGTCGCTGCTCCCACTAGCATCGATGTTCGATACTCCGCTCAACACCGAGATCACACCAAAACCGCTTACCATCCTCGTGCTCAGATCTCCATCAGCTCCATCCTACGCTCGCTAGGCCCTTCTCATCAAACCCCGCTGTGCCCGCTCAACAGCGAAATGACCCTACCCTATACCCCCACTCGAGCAGACCATTCCCCTTCCATCTTTCTCTTTCTTCTCTTCTCTCCCGTCTCCATCAGAGCAGAGCTCTGCTCCGCCACCTCCTTCTTCACCCATACCACCAACAGAGAAAACACCACCTCAACTCCCTGACATCAAAC
Organism: Papaver armeniacum; assembly: GCA_023531295.1. Classification (NCBI taxonomy): domain Eukaryota; kingdom Viridiplantae; phylum Streptophyta; class Magnoliopsida; order Ranunculales; family Papaveraceae; genus Papaver; species Papaver armeniacum. The sequence goes on from JAJJWW010004448.1 coordinate 80,016, forward strand.
AACAACTCCATAGCCACCTACTCCATCTCTCTCTCTCGAGTCATCTATTTCATAGCTTCTCCACCCTAGAGGCTAGGTTAAAGATGACTAGAGTTAGGGTTGTTCACCTAATCAAAGCAAGAGGAGTTAAGAGAGCAACTAGACGAGAAGGAAAGGCGATTCGGAGTATGGGTTGAGTTATTTTTCAATTAATTTCACTTTTTAAAGAAATTAGGGTTTGGTTGAATTGCATGTATAAATAAGGATGAACTGAGTTCATAGAAGACACGCCTGGATTAGCCAGGGCAGTCAATTAGGTTTAATTTCTGTTTTTCATGTTTTAATTTAGTTGCTAGGGTTTGAGATGAAACCCTAACTTGCAACTGTGTTTTTCATGCTCATGTATTGTTCTTGAATGATTGAATATTTTCTAGATGGAATTAATTTCAGTGTCATAACACTTTGCTCTCACAGTGCATGCCAATGCCATGGATGCATTGTAGTTTGATTCACTCTGTGTTATTTATTTGCAACCCAAGCTTAATGAAATTGTTATGATCCTCGGATTATTTGTACTTTAATCAGACAAGTAATACTTTGGAAATACACTTTAGTTGTGATTAATCTGTCAAGCGGAGAAACACTTTAGGTTTAAGGCTGACTTGACAACTCGCCTTTATCTAGCATAAGAATAAGAACAATGTCATGAGTTGAAAACATAATATAGGTTAGTGGTGGAAATCAAAGACCCTAGCATCCATTTATATCTCTGTTTGCAATTCAGTTTAGGTTCACATCTTCACTTCAGCCGTTTCGGCACAAAATATCTTTTGTTACACTCTGTCACTTGTTACTTGCTAGGAAACTCAGTTTAGCATAGCCGTAGATCATTGAAAGCACCCCTCGTCTCTGTGGATCGACCCGTACTTGCCGCGTCTCCGATAGACGCCGTGCACTTGCGGTTATCACCGTAGGCCAATTTATTTACCCATCTTTCAGGCCTACCATAAACAAAAATAATCAAATAACCGAATGACACTTTTCTTTTAAGATTATGATGTATCGCGCTCGATGACGCTTTTCGTGATGGACTAAAAGAGATAAGACCATATAACAAAATTAAAAGCATGAACTTAAGAAATTTAAATAATATCAAAATTAAGAGAAAGACCGGAACAACATAACATTTAATCAATTTATGAAGATGGAATAAAAATCATAGGCTTTGGAGATGTTGCAGTGTAAGCCATTGACTTTTCAATATATTTTTTCAATTACATTGGGTTTATATTAGTTTATTGAAATAATTTATTATTAGGCCGACCGAGCGAAGCGAGGGAGGACTCTATATATGGTGACTTTGTGTCAATGTGAAGCGTGACATTTTTTTGCAATTAGACACAAAAGATTGGATTTGGTTCAACGATGAAAGGACGACACAGTCCCTCCTTAATTTTTTTCCTTCTATAAATAGATGTAAATAACTGAAATGTTGAGGACAGTTTTGTAAAATGAATAACACAAAAACACGGGAATAGTTTAGAGGTCCTGGGGTCGAATCCCGACCACCTCCAAAATTTTCATTTTTTCCTCCGTTTTTTTTTCTTCTTCTTCCCGTCTCTTATCTTCTTTTCTTTCCACTAAACGAACAGCAGCAGAAATAATCTCTCTCGAAACCTTTCTTCTTCGTTTCATCTTCATCAATTTCACACCTTAAATCTCCATTAATCTTTACTCAATTTAGACTTTAAAGTACACAGTTCGGATTTGGTTGATTGAATATTCAATCTTCTCTAACATGTAACCCTAAATTCAAAATTGGGTAAATTGATTAAACCACCACCACCATCACCGAGTTCGTCCTTTGCTTTCTAATCAAAGATTGGGTGAATTCATTGAATTACTTCCACATTGATTACTTTACAGAGAATCATCAACCATTTTTTCAGGAGATACCAATTTATTTTTTTCTAATTGAAGATTGCAAACTTCGGAGTTCGGTAAAAAAAATTTGATCGAAGAACAATTTGAGGTAAGATTAATGGGTCTCATATGATAATTTGGTACAACTTTTACATTTTGACACTAGGCCTCATTTGAATTTGAGTCTGACAAAACCTATTAGTTTCTCCATTGTTGAAACTTGAAAGTTGAATCTGTGTTTTAACTTGCTCATGACAGAGTGAAATTAAGATGGAGGTATAAAATGGAGAAATATGTTATTTGATTGTGCACATGTTATTTCAAAGCAAAACAAAATGAAAACTGCAGTTGTACGTTAAGGAAACTATTAAGTCTTAAATCAACTGAAACATGAAAAGTTTCTTTCTTTATGCATGATATTGCTTTGTCTAAACTACCTTGCAGTTAGTTACTGACTGTACTGCCGTTGTCTTCATACATACACATTGACACATCCATAACCATTTTTCCGTAGCTGGAAATTTATACTCAGTTTAATTTCTTGAAATGGAATTTACACATTGCTTCATCTTTTAATAATGTAATTTACACATTGACACATCTTAATATGTGGAGCCTTCATGCCGTCAGGTATAATGTTCAAGAAATAACTATGATACTTACTCAATGCCATAATTCGGCGTATGAAATTCATCACCATCTCCTTAATTGTAAATCACTTACAAAGTTGGAAATTCTAATGTCGGGTATGGCCAGATATGTAGACGTTGTTCTACCAAGATCTATGAATTTACCTCAATTTGAAAGAACTATCCCTTTTTGGATTATCAATCTCTGGTGTTGAATTATCTAAAACAGTCTTTTCAAGCTGTCCAGTTCTCAAAACGTTACGCATAGTTGATTGTGATACGAGGAATTTGATTATTGATTCTCTCAGCCTTGAGGACTTCGTATATGAAAATTGTGGTAGGCATAACGTATAACCATAATATTTATGCTCCTGGGTTCTAAGTATTTAAAATCCAGCATGTTGCAATTATTGATGGATCTCTGGTACTGGGATCCATGAGCAAGAACACTTATTTCATTTTCTGGATTCCCTGCAGGTGAAAATATTAACCAAGGCTTCCATAAATTTGGATATCGGGTGCGAGAGTTTGAGGCTTATGATGGGCATGCAAGGAGGAAACCAACTGCCATGATATCGTAGGTTTCTACTTCAATTAAGGGGATCGACCTTACAAGGTAAAGATACACTAGATGATTTCTATTGCCTTTTTGGTGGCCCATGATTACATTGCTATAATTCTCCTGTAGTCTTGGTTAATTTGTTTTTTTTTTCTTTTTTCTCAGTGATTTTTTAGATACCTGCTGTTGTGGGGTAGCGTTGTATGAGGCAGTTAGCTTATACACAGGAAAGACGAATATTACCTAACAAAATACCAGCATTGATTATTGCGTTAGCATCTTCTATTACTATTCTGGATGGATTCATCGAGTTGTCATCCACGACGAAGTCCGAGACTTACTGACCTAGCTCGAGTACGAGAGCTAACGGAGACTGATACTGAAAAAGAAAGGCGCCTGCGTCGTGCTCAATATAGGGCAAAACAAGATTCAATTACTGAAGGCGAAAGGCAGGAGCGCAATGAACGACGTCGTGCTGCTTATCGTGCAAGAATTAGTGCAGCAAATCGCCAACCAGATGACCGTGAAACCAGTTGTAAGCTTACTGAAGTCAATAGCATATCTTTAGTAAATGCTCAACTCATCTTTACTAAGAACATAAGCTTATAATATAGATTTTTTTACATGTGCAGCAAGTGTACAGGTTTGTAAGTCAGCTGGGGAGCATAAAGCAGAATCAAGTTGCATTCTTCGCCGAAGCCCGAGAATTCAGCTGCAACAGAGAGCACTTCAGTTAGAGAAAAGTTGTATTGCAATGGAAGAAAGACGAAGTTCAATGAGTGAAAGTGACAAACAGCAGATCCTTGAACAACATCGTAGAGCTTATCAAATGCGAAGAAGAACAAAGGGTGATGCAACTAATAATGAGCACAGACCGGGACTAAGTAGTGGTAAGTATTTTGAACAAGTACAGGTAATTGTCTACATTAATGACACAAACCATCAATAAAAAATGCAACAATTTTACTAACAGTACAGGTATTTGTCTTTCAAGTTTTAGTGTTGTTTTCTTCCGTGAAATAGTTATTAATGATTGCTTAGAAACTTCCTGGTTATAAGATAGTCTGAGTGCTGCAGAAGTGCGCCACTGCCCTGTCTTGTACTGCGACAGGCTACATTAATTTTTCCTATACGTTTATCATGTCAGTCTGAACAACTTTCAGTCTGATTACCTGGCTGTTGCCAGGTTTAGATGTGTTCCCCTGGACTATCTATGGATGATGCACATTATATCAGTCTTGATTCCATGCAATGGCCTAGTCAAATGAACAACATTGGTGCCACATTCGAGTGAGAGTATCGTTTCAATTTCTGACTACGCATGTTATATTCGAACAAGAACTTTGCCCTGTCTACGAGATTCTCGCCAAAATGTACTGTTGATTGGTATCAATACCTGATAGACAAACTTTCTTTGTCCCAGACCTTGTACCAACAATATAGATTTCACTAAGAACATAAGCTTAGAATATTGATTTTTTTACATGTGCAGCAAGTGTACAGGTTTGTAAGTCAGATGGGGAGCATAAAGTAGAATCAAGTTGCATTCTTCGCCGAAGCCCGAGAATTCAGGTGCTTGAGAGAGCACTTGATTAGAGAAAAGTTGTATTGGAATGGAAGAAAGACAAAGTTCAATGAGTGAAAGTGACAAAGAGCAGATCCCTGAACAACGGCATAGAGCTTATCAAATGCGAAGAACAACAAAGGGTGATGCAACTAATAATGAGGACAGACAGGGACCAAGTAGTGGTAAGTCTTTTGATACAAGAGTATAATTGCAACAGTTGACGCATTCTAAGACGTCGGTTTCTTTACAGACAGGGACCAACAGTTTCTTTGTAGAAGCCCCCAAGTCATAGAGCAGGGCCAGGCTCAATACCGAGACAACAGTTGCATTCCTGGCAGGAACACTTCGGAAAGCATGGTTACAAAGAGCAACGTTATTGAGCAAGTCAATTCAAGTCGAAGTTTCAGGCTTCTCGAGCAAGTTCAGCTCCAAGATGAGCTCACCGCGGAGACATCCCGAAAGAGAAAGGGAAAATCCATTGCAAATTCCCAGGTATTACTTTCCCCGCACTGTTATATTGATTGTAAAACAGTTTTCGTTACCTTATTTTGATCCCCAAATGTCGAACCTCTTCTTACTTTCTATACCAACATACAGTCTATACAAAGATCTATTTAATAATAGTTGTTTTCCTGTGTGTTTTTCTGTTCAGGTTTGTTAAGAGATTCTTTTCTGGTGTAGGGTTGCCTTATGCTTACAGTATCGTAAGAAACTTTAAGTTACTGATTTTCTCTCTCTCTTTTTTTTTTCTTTGTTTTTCTCGTGTTAAACAGCCTCGAAAGAAAACCAGGATTGAAGTTGTTATTTATTGTATTCCTGTGAAACACATCTTTAAGAGTTTGACGTTGAGTCTTAGATCTAAGCAAGAAATAGAAAACGATAGAGCTGCAAGATGTGCACTATATCGTGCGAACCGATTACTGAGGCACCAACAGTTACTTCTCGCAAGGCGTCGAAGTCCAAGAATTGAACAATCTCGACTCCCCCGAGAGAATCCAAGTTGTGATGGGCTCGTGGATGTGTCAGTAACATATGGCTCCTGTGATGTAGCGAAAGCGACTTCCTCAATTGGAATTCTGAGGTAATTTTTCAAAAACTTTATTCATCGTTACCACATTGTTTACGCATTTGTTAGGGATACGACATTGGTTAGGCATTAGTTAGAAGAGACGTAAAAATGCAAAATGTTTCGTGTGAACCTGATTCCCATAGTTTACTTTTCTTTTATGAGAAACATGATACAACAAACTCATGCTTACTGCAGCCATTATGGAAAATTTTCTTTGTTGATTATATTTTATGCGAACGGTGTGAAAATTAGTCAAATAGGAACGGTATCAGTGACTAATATGTGGTATGTTTGGGCTTGGGCTATTTATTCTGATGTATTCAGCAAATCTAATCTATTTTCCTTGTCCATCCAACCTAATCCAGATTTTACCATAGCCCATAGGTAGAAAAGAGATAAAATAGAATCCAACAAAGATTAAGAACAAAATATAGCTGCCTCTAAAAGTTCAATGCTGGGGAAAATATCGTATGCTTATGTTGTTAAATTCTGTATATTATGTTTTAGGTTGACTGTGATTCCAGAGACCGATGAACATGAAAACCTATTCGATGTTCCGTTAACAGGACCACCTCTTCGACTTTCTCCACTTTCATATGTTGTACGTCAGAGAAGACATGAAGCATCACTTACAAGGCAGCAAAGGATTGTTATGCGCGCAAAGATTAATCTTCTACAAAGAAACCGTCGTCTTAGAATGCGTCAAACTAGTTCTAAAGATATACAATCCAACGCTCAAAAGTTCAGAGAATCGATGGATGAGATTCGATGGGGTCGTTGTGTGGAGTGCAAGACAAAGTTTCTTGATATTCCAGTTAAAGGGATTTGTAGTTTCTGTGAGAAAGACAAAAAGCAACATCTAGGAAGAGTTTTGTTGTTTAGTGAAGCAAATAACATGGATCCAGGAGATGTGCCAGATGAGTTGTCTCGATTGACTGATCTCGAGAAGCTCTTGATTGCTCGTGTCCATCCGATGATGTCTGTGTATAGAGTTAAAGGACAACACTACAAGTATGGAGGAAACGTGATCAACTTTATACAGGATGTGAATAAAATTGCAAAGGTTCTTCCGCATAAACCAAGTGACTTGGCTGCGATTTTAATTGTGAACAGGACTGGTAGTAGATCGACAAAGGAATTTGTAGTACGTCGTGAATTTGTTCGTAAAGCTTTGTGGTGGTTGAAATGGAATCATTTGTATTATCAAGATATAGAAATCAATGAAGCTAATATTGATGGGTTGCCCGAAGATGATGTCCCTGATGACCTTCCGTGTATGAATGAAGATGATGACAAATTGCAAGAACACGACGACGACCACAATGGGCCTCCAGAATTGCAAGAACAAGGTGTTCCCCATGTTGATGATTTCCAGATAGCAGGTACAATTCTTTTGTTGTTCTTCGTTACTTGGTTCAGTGACTAGCTTAAGGGTTCTGTTTTTGTTCTTTTTCTTCTTCAGGGTCTACTATATATATCCTATTAGTAAGATGATCAATTTTGTTTTAGGAACCAGCATAATAAAACACTCAAATTACTAAACCAATGCAGTTACTCTGTTAGTTTCGTAACTCTTTAAGGATTTTCGCAAAATCTAACTATGAGGGTTGCTGATTTTGCAGGTACAATTGGTGCATTTGTACAACCCGATCAGCGGAAGTGTATCATGAGAGCTTTGGAAGGAGTTGAAGCAGATAAGACTAATGTGGATCTTCCTTTCACGGGTGAAGTTGTAGATGAGTTTACAAAAGTAGGTTATATTACTATGGCCTTTCCGACTCTTTTCCCCTATGGTAGGGCGGATTTGAGAGAGTACAGACCTCGAAAGGTTGGTGAACGTCAGTACTTTCAATACCTAATGAGATATCATGATGGACGTTTTGCCCGAGATTCCAGGTTCCGTTATTTTGCACTCAACTCATCAACCAGGTGGCACGCCTTATCTTTGGGGTCTGTGTATGTGAAGCTTAATCCAACGGATGGTGAATTGTCAATTGAATCTATTCGAGACATGGTTACGTCCGGCGACATCCAGTTATTGTCGCGTGTTTCTTATTATGCAAAGCAGATACGAGGTACGAGGGCTTATTGGTATAGTAGATTGAAAGAACTCATAGCAATGGTCAAGCAGTTGGGTTCACCCACTATCTTTTTCACCCTTAGTGCCGCGGATTTGCAATGGCCTGAACTCTATGCCATTCTTGATCCGGAAAACAGATTAGGAAGTCTGGATCCCATGGAAAGAAGGCGAGAAAGGGGAAGACTTTTGAATGAAAACCCATTAGTCGCTTCTTGGTTTTTTCAGAAGAGGGTAGATGTTTTTTTTAAAGAATATTTGAAGAAGGAATTTTGTGTAGTTGACCATTGGTATAGATATGAATGGCAGAACAGGGGAAGTGGGCACGTGCACGGCTTCCTGTGGCTCAAGGATAGACCGGTTTTTTCTGATATTGGGGCAGATGAGGCAGTACGGATGGCGATGTGTGATTACTTTGACAAGCTCGTATGCACGACAAACCCCGATCCAGCTTTCACAATCAACATACAAGACCATCCTTGTGCAAAGAAGATTCCTTTGGGATTAAATGTCGAAGATGATGACACTGACTACGCTTCTCTTATTAACTTTGTGATGCGGCACACAAAATGTGGAACTTATTGCCTAAGAAAAAGTAAAATCACAAAGAAACAGGTTTGTCTTAATAACCATACAGTTAGATACATTACTGTTTTTGGAAATATTTTCATTTCATGCAGCTTGAATTACATTCCAGTTCACCATATGTGCAGGCTTGTCGATTCAGATTTCCAAGAGAGCTGTCAGATGCTTCTAGGATTGTCGAGGAACCACCGAACAGTAACATGTATAGATTCCTTGGTCGGAGAAACGACACACGGGTGAATTCTCACAACCGAGGGGTTCTACAAACATGGAGAGGGAATATCGATTGGTCTGCTGTAACAACCATAAATTCTGTTACTCAATACATTGGTAAGTATGCAGCAAAGTCTGAACACCGCTTCAAATAACTACACTGATACTTTGCGTGGGATTGTGGATGATAAGCTTCGACCTTGTCTCGATTCCAAATCTGCAATCAAGCGGCTGTTCATGAAAAGTGCATCAGAGAGGGATATATCCGCCCAAGAAGTTTGCCACCTATTGATGGGTTGGCATTTGACAGAATCATCAAGAAATGTAGTGCTTCTAAACCTAAGTGAAACAAGCTTATTCTCCTCGCAGCTGCGGTGGAAGCGAAATGTTGGCAGTGGCGAACAAGGGTTAACCAATCCTGCTTTCTTTAGAAGATATTTGGAAAGGCCTGATCACTTGCGCAATATGTCTCTGATAGAAGTAGCAAAGATGCATCACTTTGATCGTGGAAGGTGGCGGAAATACAGAGTCGAGTGTGTGGTCAGGATCGTACCTGAAATAGGAGGTAAATTAATGCCCAACACGGATCAGTTCGAATCTTTTTGTAGACAACAAGTGTTGTTGAACAGTTGTTACAGAAGTGTGGAAGAAGCAAAAGGGGATTTCCTGACATGGGCAGAATGTTATGCCGAACTTCGTCGTGCCAATGAAAATGAGGATGGGGAACTTGCCATGGTTGAGGATGAATTCGAGGAAGAAATTGATCCAGGAGATGAAACATTAGAGGAGGAATGGATGATCGCATCGAGAATGGCACCCAATTTTGGGCCAGTAGTCGATATGGAGCTCGGCTTAAGGTCGATTGACAAGAACCATGATTGGGAAGAAGGATTTCGTAGTTTCCCTTTGATAGAGGAGGAAAGAGCATTCACCTGCAGATTAGGAGAAGAAGGATATGAGGTACATTCAAGCACCGGTGCAGATACTTGTCTTACTGTTTTGTCCGATCAACAAAAGGCGGCTCTGAAACTGGTTCAGAAATCTCTCAATGACGGTTTAAGCATCCGTTTGATTGTCAGTGGAGGAGCTGGCACAGGAAAATCAACACTTATTAACACCATTGTTCGTACAACGAGAGAGATGTTCGGAAACGATAAAGCTGTGAGGATCATGGCTCCCACTGGTGTAGCTGCTTTCAACATCGGCGGTTCCACTATTCACCATGAACTTGCCATAACGACCGATAGGAATCAGTCATACAAGAAGTTGGAGACGCAACGATGCGGTCGTATGCAGGTAATTTATACTTCCAGTTTTGTCTAGCACCAAGACATGTAAACATTGAACAATTAAACTATACATATTGCTATAACTTAGGGTGATATAACTTAGGTTGCACCAGGACAATTACTCTAACCCGGTTTTGTCGAGGTCATATAACTTAGGTTGTTACACCAGGGCACAACTATTAGGAGGACCAGGACGTGACCATTTGTTATCTTTTTTTAATAGGTTGACTTCAGTGATACAAAGTTGATAATTATAGATGAGTACAGTATGATTGGCAAAAGAATGCTTGGAAACATTGATCTTCGATGTAGAGATATTTTTGCAACTGATGATCCGTTTGGAAATGTTTCGATTGTGCTTGTTGGCGACATCCGACAGCTTCCACCAGTGTTTGATTCTCCGTTATATGCTCAAGGCGGGCGAGACCGAGACTTGGAACTGACAGGCTATGCTGCATACTCTGTGTTTGAGCATTGTGTCCATCTTAAAGAAGTCTTCCGACAATCAGGAATTGAAGAACAACAATTTAGAGAAGCATTGTTAAGATTGAGTGATGGTAAATCTACTATAGAAGATTGGGAGTTGTTTAAAAGTAGAGAGTACGTGAAGCTCACAGTTCAAGAGAAAGATCACTTTAAGAATGCGATTCGTTTATTTCCTAAAAAGGAGGACGCTGCTGCCCATAACTATGAACAACTTGAAAAGCTTGGGTATCCTGTTGCTCGTGTTATGTCAAGTAATAATTGTCAAACAGCTGAGCATGCGAGTACCGATGATGCTAAAGGACTGCAGAAAATAGTCTTGCTGTCTAAGGAATCAAGGGTAATGTTGAGAAAGAATATCTGCACGAAATTTGGTTTGGTTAATGGTTCGACGGGAACCGTTGTGGATGTTGTGTATGAAGACGGAAAAAAACCACCCACTCATATGCCCATTGCTGTTATGGTAAGGTTCGACAAGTACACTGGTCCACAGTTATACGAAGAACCGAATGTAAATGTGATTCCGATCGTTCCCGCCATTACAAACTGGATATCTTCTTCGGGGGTAACATGTCAGCGTAAACAGTTTCCCCTCATCTTGTGTTGGGCAATCACGGTGCATAAAAGCCAAGGGTTAACACTTGATCAGGCCGTGGTGGATATAGGAGCAAAGGAGAGTCTTGGTTTAACATTTGTGGCATTGTCGCGCACAAGAAGACTTTCGGATCTTGCATTTCACCCCATGTTCAGTTTTGAAAGAATAGCTAAAATTGGCGAATGCAAGGCACTTCCAGAAAGGCGCCAAGAAGAGAAACGATTGCAAGAATTATCGCAACACTGTGGAGTCTAAGGTTTGTACGTTTTCGGTCAGATTCCGGTGATAAATAGTGAGCAAATATTATTTTGTCAAAATTTAGCTTTGCGTCAATATTTTCGGTCGGCCTTCCCACCGTGAAAGCGGTCATCTAGTTTTATAGAGTTATGAGTTTATTTAATTATCATTTCTTAAAGAAATTAATTCTGAAAGAGGGACCCAATATTTTATAAAATTCCCAAAATTAAATTAAAATGGCGGGGCTAGAATCAACCAGAAGCTCCGATTATGTACCTGTTGTCGTTCAAGCAATGTCAAGGTATATATAAACTCATTTTGCAAATATAGATATGATCAAGTAGTGAATAGTCTACGTTTAACCATGGTAATCTCATCAACAACGTAATATCACAATTTTGAATTTACAACGTTTTGTATATTAGGTTTCTTAGTAATGCAGATGACTATTATCATTGTTTATGGTATTTATATTTTTATTATATTTTCTTTGCACAATCGATTTTTATGTGTTTGTAGCTTCGATAAGAGAATAATATCTTTTTCTTTATCGGTGGTAAGAGAATAATATCAACATCTTCTCGGTTTTCATATTTGATTTTTATTTTCTGTGTTTACTCTTCTTTAATATAATACATGGAACTCAATCTCACAAGTAGCTGTTGAAGCAATAGTCATCAAGTTGATGTAGTCGATATCCTTGGCAGAGAAGAAAATCGGTGTTAGTCCGTAACTTTCAGTTTTCTGGAGATTTTCCAAGATAAATTTGGCCCTCCTATTTATACGTAGTCATACAACTCATGGATCAAAATAGATGGTTCCATAAAAATAATAATCGAAATATCCATTTTAATTATATGTTCTCTTATGTTTGTTGGTTTGGTTGTTTGAGGGAGCAAAGAAGCTATCAGGCCAAAGAGGTAGTTCAATTATGACTACTTAATGGTAATCCAGTCTTTCTTATATATATTTTCATTTGTATCTGTATAACATTAGTCGGCGGGTTGACTATTATTTGTTTATGCCTTTAGCTTGAACTTGAGATTTCCCATGGGGTAAAAGGCAATCATCTTCATTTGATCTTCTCTCTGAATATATAGATTCGTATAACCGAAATATTGTCAGAAAGTTTTTATTTGAATTGATATTTATTCCATCTATATTTCTTTTTTATAATGAATACGTGGTTTTGAGCCTCATTTGATGTCTTGTCAGTTCTCTATCTCTCACATTTTTTTTTGATAGTCTCGGTTCGTAGGTTAAGGAATTGTAAGTTTTTTCCTAAAGGTTCATATTGATTTCCAGGATCTCCGATCGCTAAATTCACAATCCTACTCCTTTTTTTTGGTATTTTTATCTATTCAGTTAACAATATTTTCTAAATGACGTTTTTGTTTGACATTGCGAATTAATTTCCAAGATTGTAGAAGCCATTTAGCTTAGATTTTAAGCTTATATTATAATTGGGTTTGTGTTTTATTTCAAGTTCTAAGCTCTTGGCATAAAGTAACCTAGCGAGATTGGGGTATACCCAATTTTAAGTGGACATGTGACCTTACTAAGGGGAGGTCAAATTTGGTTGAAGTTACAATACTACCCTTGCCCTTTATAATTCTATTACCATAATTAGTTTTTTTATTTTCATTTCATCTTCCTTCTTCTCTTCTTCTCTTCCATAACCACACCGGCTCCTCCCCCACCACCACCACCAAAACTCGACGATTAATTCGTTAACATCGTCGATTCGAAAACTCTGAGTAATCTTCATCAATGGAATCACCGCGGCGGAAGGGTACTCATATGAAAGGCGCCAATAGAAAACCCAATGAGTATAACCCTGGAATTGCAAGTTTGGTACAAAAGAAAGTGAGTAAAAAAACCGTCGAAGAATAAGAGATTGAACCCGCTCAAAACGAAGAAATGGTGCGATTAAGAAAGTAAGGGCCTACTTAAACTCACTCTAGTACTTCGATTTCATGTTTGCATGTCAAATTAGGTCATAAAAATCGAATCTTTGAATTTGCAGTTATTTCGCCGGCAATGTGTTTGTTTCACGACCCTGACGGGATTTCATAGTTAGGGTTTGGCTGGGATGATCGTTGTTTGAATATCTTGCCGGCGGTTTAGTTTTTTTTAACTGCTTTCACAGAGTCGGGATGTTATTCAACGTATAATATTGCCGACGCTTTTTTTTAAGCCGGGTTGGTTATAAACTTTAAACTTGCCGGCGGGATTTCAGTTTTTTAGCGTCTCCTGATGCCTTGAATGATAAAGGTCGGAATGGTATCTAAATAATACCACGCCGGCGTTATGTTAGCCGGTGTTGTTTTTACTATGGACGTTGCCGACTTTTGTACTTGAAAACCCAGTCATAATTGTTAAAAACCGGCAGGTAATTGGAATAAAACCCTCCCGACCCTTGTTTAGCTGGCTTGCTGTTTAGATATCGACCCTTCCGACTTTAGTCCGCCGGAATGGTTATATATGTTGAGCCTTCCGATTTATAGTTTTTTCTTAATTGTTATTGTTCAGGTTGCAAAAGGAAAACAAGAAAGCTCTGAAAGCTCTTAGTCCTCCTTCAAAACCTCCTCGTGTTGGTGACAAACTCTTGACTTCAAGACATCGAGGGGCATACGTTGTGGAAGGAACGACAAAGATCCGTGTACCGAATGATGATTATCAACCACCATCGGAACCCAGTGATTCAGACGAGACTCCAGATAAAGACCAATCAATTGCATCTGGTAGAAGAGGTGACGATGATGATGGAGATGAAAGAAATCCGGCTGCTGGAGGAGGTAACAATGATGATGATGATGGTGATCAAGACATGCCTAATGTTGAAGGAGGTAATGATGATGGTGATGATGATAATGGTAATGGAGATAAAGGTAAGGATATTCAGGATGAAATTGTTGAAGAGGCAGAGGAAGAAGAAGAAGAAGAAGAAGTTGGGGAACAAACCCAAGTGCAAGTATTAGTGCAATAAGGGAAGAAGAAAAGGGTTATCACTAAACCAGCTAATTCCGACATGCCTCCCTCTGAATTGAAGGTTAAATTGAAACCAAACGAGCTTCCTCGGGGGACCCCAGAAGATGGTGGACATGTTCTTTTTGGATACAAAGACTCGTGGGCATGTGAAATCCAAAATACTATCGTAAGTAATCTCAATCCGTCTTTGTTTTTCATTTAAGTGTGTAACTATCTTAAATTTGCGTCAAGTGTTTGTATTTCTTTTCATTTTGTGTTTTTGGTATTTAGGATCACAAGCATGCTATCCGTCTCATGAGGCGCCAAGCTTCATGTTCAGTGACTAAGACTTGGGATATTGAGGATGAATGTGAGGAGGTGAAAGTGATTGTCAAGAACTCCGGGTTGTTGCCTGCGGTGGAGAGTTCGAATGTTGAGTATGATAGAGTTACCGTATCTGCATTCTGTGAGAGGTTCCACGGAGAGACCGATACAATGTTATTCCCATTTAGTGAGATGGCGATAACTCCCGATGATGTTCATCAAATTCTAGGCCTCGAGGTTGAGGGAAAAGCAGTCAGTGAGGGCTTCGATAATAACATTTCTTGGGAGGAAATCTTCAAATTGACCAACACTTTGTTCGGTTGGGATCAGATTAAGAGGGAGTCTATGCTTGCGATGAAGGATGGTAATCTAAGCAAGAAGTTTAATCTGAAGAAGCTGAGGGATACATTATCTGGGACCAAGAAAATCTTTGATGTGGAAGGAAGGGTTAACCCCGTGCGAATCAATGCTACCGCATCAGCTTATTTGCTATATGTCCTGGGAAGATGTATCTTCCCCGACAGTTCCGGAAGCTTGGTCGACGCCAGTTATTTGCAACTACTGGATCCCTTAGATAAGATGCATGAGTATTCTTGGGGTACTGCGGTGGTCGCCTTATTGAACAATGAGTTGACAAAAGCTTCAAGGGCACTCACTGCGCAAGTTAACGGAAACATATGTCTCTTCCAGGTAATTGTATTGTCTAAATCATTTATATTTTCCAAATGCTTGTAATGTTTGATTCTTACTAAACTTTGTGTTTGCATAGGTTTGGATATATGAGCACTTCCCTACTTTGGTGAAAACCAACTCCCACGTCAAAGTGAATGAAAACCTTGCGATTGATAAGCCAAGAGCGCAAAGATACAGTTTTAAGGGTGCTCAGGAAAAGGATATGCATGTTGCTTATTAACGTGCGAATCGCCTTGGACAAATTGACTGCGGATGAGGTAATATTTGATCCTTACCGAGATGCTAGAAATCAAGGTTTAATCCAAAGGAGAGATGATGTTGCATTATACTACGGACCCTTGTTGTTCTCCCATGGATTTTCAATGTACGATCCACATAGGGTAATGCGACAATTGGGTTACGTCCAAGAAGAACCCCATTTAGATCTTGAGCCTTTCTTTAAAGTGTTAAGGGGGGACTGCAACACATCCCAAAAAACTATTATCGTCGCTTACGCTCCACCCCCAACTCTAGGACATTGGAACGGAAGACTTGACCGTAAAGTTGATACGAGTCTTTTGGACGAGGTGACCGAAGGTCATGAAGCTCAGGAGAGATACATGTCGTGGTACTTGGGTTGGGCTCGTCCCTTTGTGATTAGGGAAATGACAGGTGAACAATTGGCTCGTAAGAGGAAGATGGCATCGAATGACTCAACAACAATTCCTAACTTCCTTGTAAGTATTTTGGAGTAGCTCTTCTTGTTTTAAGATTACATTATCGAATAATTCTATTAATTGTTTGTTGTTTAACCGAAAATAGAAGGGGCATTTGAAGACCTTTGTGAAGTTTGTTGTGTTGCGCGAGAGAAAGAGGAGAGCCTTTGTCGATTGAAGAGCAAACCAAGCACATTCACTATGCTAGCAATCTTGACAATGAGGATGCCTATGAAATGTTCAAGCAAGCTGATGCTGAATTAAAGAGGGAAGAAAAGGCCAGGAGGGAAGCACAAGCCAAGTTGAATGCCGACAAAAAGAGGGCTCGTAGTGGTCGTGGTGGTGAAGGTAGTAGTAGTGCTGGTGTTCCTAAAAGGGGCCGAGGTCGTGGTCGTGGTCGTGGTCGTGCTCGTGGTGAATGAATCGTTTCCTAATTTATTTCTTTATGTTGGGTTTGAAAAATGTTAAGGTTAATGGTTGGACAAATGGTTTTTTAAGGTTTATGGGACATGTTTTCTTATTTTGGACAACAAGTGTTTGATTTCTAATTGTTGAATGAAAGGTTTGTTTAGCTACGTAAAGTTTCAAGACAAATTGTCGGCATGTTATTTTTAATTCACCATGCCGACAATACCAGGGCCGGCAAGGTTTTGAAGTGTCAGACTGTCGGCCCTGTCAGCAGAAAATGCTTGCATACCAGGGTCGGCAAGTGAGTCAGATCATTACCAAGCCGGCGAATATACAGCCGGCAATGTATTATGTTTTCGAACACGCCGGCGATTTGTTACAGATATTACCTTCTCCTGATGCCTAAAACCATCATAATGCCGGCATGGTTTTAAATTTATACCCTGCCGACCATATCATAGCCGGCAGTCAAATTTCAAAATACATTGCCGGCGTATTGACAGAACAAAATGATTTAATGATGCCAAAACCATCATAACGCCGACATAGTTATACACTTCTCAACCTGCCGGCCCTGGGTAGTCGGCGTACTGAGAAAAAACAATCTCGCCGGCAAATTCAAAATTCAAATTTTTGACAAGTACAATTTCATTGATTGACTTGTACTTGGGCACTATAACGGCCAAATTTGGGTACAATCCTATAAATACACTACTTCTCTCTACAAAACAACATACAAATAGTTCCAAAGCTCATATCATCATACAATCCATAAAACTCACCCAATAGCTAAAAAACAATGACTTCATTTGATTCAAATGAAGATTTGTCAATCACCAAAGCATGGTATGCGGAAAATCGACTTAGACGTTAATCCTCCGAAAGGGAGGATTCCACTACCTTTTGGGCTAGGGTACACAACAAATTTAGCGGCGAGTTTGGTAATCCTAATGGAAGAAGTATTCAACAAGTCCATGAAAGGCACCTAGTCATCGAAAACGCGATACTTGCTTTTTTGGCTCTCGAACCTCGGATTTTTAACACTCGCCCCTTCACCTTGTCCATTGCAGAATTTGTAAGCAATTTTGGGGTTCTTTTTACGCAACCCATGTTGTTTGATCTTCCAATGAAACACCACTAACATATGTAAGTTTGTTTTTGTGTTTTTGTAGCACAAAGTCGTGAAAGCACGCTACTTGGAGGAAAAGGGGGAAGCATTCGCTTTCGATGCAAGCTATCACTTCTTGGCAGAAAGAATCCCGAAGGATAACCCGGAATACTTGGATGCCGTATCGTCTTCGGATGAGGAAGATTGATGGCTTTAGAAGTTTTTGTATAGGTTTTGTGGGAAGACCTCTATGTAAACCCTCCGTTTCAATCAATGTAGTAACAAAAATTGCATGAATAAAGTGAATTAGATCTTCCGATATTCTGTTTTCTGTTTGGTATATGTAAATGTCGGCAGGGTTATAAATCCTTAACATGCCGGATACACATACGCCGGCGCTGTCATAAATTATATGTATGCCGAGTATATTATAGTCGGCGTTATAGGAGATATTTACATGCTGACCGTAAGAAAGTCGGCATAATCATCATTCAAAGACCCTTCCGGCCACAAAACGATCGACGTTTTATTCATCTAAGGACCATGCCGGCTAAAATTGGTCGGCATTTTATTCAAACAAATACCATGCCGGCTATATTATAGCCGGCACCTTATTCAAACCTGGACCCTGCCGACCTTTCAAATTTTCAAAACAAAATTTTTTGATCGAAATCGAACTCATAAGGCATATAAAAGATTTAATCTACTGAATTCATAATTTTAAAATTTTAATCTAAACTCAATTAATTAACCTAATCAGAATTTTTAGTGTTAATTAAACAAGGGCATTTTAGCCATTTAGAAAAAACAAGGTTAAGGGGTGGCTTGGCTTTACTTCAAAATGACTCTATTTTGTCTCATTGGGTATACCCCAATTAGTTTGGGTATACCCCAATCAAGCCAGGTAAAATAATATCTTTATGTACTCTACTGATTGTGGTAATTGTAACTCATATAGACAAAACAAATCAAGCAAAGGACACTAACTCATATAAGTAAATGTTTATCAAAGAAGAAAACAAGAAACAATCACAAATT
Organism: Papaver armeniacum; assembly: GCA_023531295.1. Taxonomy (NCBI): domain Eukaryota; kingdom Viridiplantae; phylum Streptophyta; class Magnoliopsida; order Ranunculales; family Papaveraceae; genus Papaver; species Papaver armeniacum. Next base: position 98,457 of record JAJJWW010004448.1, read on the forward strand.
AGGTGGTATCCAATTAATTTATACGAACCAGTTTCATAATACTCTAGATCTGCATTAATATAAAATGATGATACGACTTTTTAAATTTTAAGAAGTCTTGGTTATAATGGAAATTGGTTGATATAATACTCTTATAGTTCTGTTGGATTTTCCTTGAGGAGCATGAGGCCACATATGGTGTAACCAGATGGGATTCTAGGCATGAGTTTTCTTTGACATGTCAAACTTACTCTATTTTCTTTGATGATGATAGTAAATGCATACTCTTCCGACAGCTTAAGCTTTAGAATGTAGGGAGGGTTATAATTTAATTTAATTTTATTGTTTCATTTAGTTTTGCTTGATAGTTCCGAACAAAACCAAATTCAATTTGCAATCATCCAAGTGTATTTTTTGGCCATTTATAGTGGTTTGGATATGTAATAATAAGATTTTTCGGCTCTGTGGTTCATCATCCATATACTTTGATGTGTTCACTATATTTATGCGGAACCAATTAACCAGACAGAAGATGTTGTGGGCATAATGCACCGGTTTAAATTGGCATGCCCTCCAGCGGTGCATTTGAATTTTTACAAGTACAAATATCCCCTTGAGTTCAATCCCTGGAGATGGGATCCAGAAATGGGATATTGGTCATAACCAATGAATTGGTTTTGATTATACCCATGGAATTGGTAGTTATCATATTGTTGAGGTTGTTGAAAACCGTATCCATTGTTCCAATATGCTCCTTCCATAGAAATAAGCACCTGAAATAATTCTCAAACCAAGGTTAAAACCCAGAAAATAAGAAAAAATAAAACAAAACTAAAAACAAAAATAAGAAACCAAAAACAATTGACAACCGTTGCCTCCCCGACAACGGCGCCAAAATTTGATCGGTTGTCAGCCGACACAAATATAAATTACACTTTCTTACTACTCATAATATAAATATAGCAAGGGCAAGAAAGGATCGATCCTGAGAGATGTCTAGGTTGTGAATATGCTTTGGTTTTCTATATAAATTCTAGGGTGTTTTCTGATTTTTATGAAATTAAACAAATATAAAAACAAAGAAACAAATAAACAAATAGATTCAAAGATAAGAGATATTGGTTAAGGATTTCGTTTTCATTCACTAACATGCTTTTCACAATAACTAGAATTGATATTGAATCTCAACTTTTATCAAAAGCCCTAGGATACCTTGATCGCAAGAATATCCCGCAAATCTCCTTTTGTTATCAACAAACACATTAAAAGATGCGAGTATGAGTTCTATCTAAGAGAACAACCTAACGTGTAAAAGCACTAATCAAGTTTAATTCCCTAGATGCATTAATTTCTATGAAATCAGGCTAATCAAAGCAATTGAACGTGGAAAGCGCACTAATTCAATTTAACAAAGGTTACGATTCACATATGATCATAAGAATATATCACTACAAACTATAATCATATTATGCTACTTGTATTCAAGGATTATCACTTTTACGTATAATAAACCATAAACTAGCAATAGATGTGATTAGAAGTTCTACCAATTTGCAACTTGACAAAACAATCAATCAATCATAAAACAATATTTTCAGAGAATTGCAAACGATAAATATGAGACAAAACTAATATATTGAACAAAGAAACATGCTTTGTGAAATCCAACTATTCCATAACCAATAATAAACTTAGGTACTCATATTCAAGGAGTTCATCACAAGAAGAAAAAGAAACTCTATCATGTTGTATACCCTAGAAACAAAGTAGTAGAGATAATAATATTCAAAAAGATAGATGTTTTGAGAAAAGTCTTCTCTTTTATAGCTCCACTCCTTCCAAAATTAGGTTTTGTCTTCAAAGTCCATTAGTTGGAAATTCACCCGGCCCACAAGTGAGAGAAACCCGTGTAGAAATTCTGTCCCAAAAATGCTCGCCGGAAAACTGGGGATTTGGCCGGAAGTTGGCCGGAATCCGGTTACTGATAGTCGCCGTCGGCCACCGAAATCCTCTTCTCTGTCGACGGAATATTCCGTTTAGATTCTGTTATATATAACGGTTGACTACGGTCCTTAATGGTGACCGGGTCAAGGGATGAGTCGATCACTAGTTAGCTGAGTCGGAACCGAGTCAGCTGGCTAACTCAGCTGACTGGTCTTGGCCAAAGTTGTTGCACAGCTTAGGTAAGTGCTTCAGCCATGATGGCCGGTCTTCACACTTTGTTCTTTACAGCCCAGATGGCTGTTTTGCATTCACTTTCTTGCAGCTCCCAGTTTCCAATTATTCACAACCAACACCATGCCATATCAATACCACTTGCACACACTACTGCAAAACCACCACCAACACAGACCCATTCAAACTCAGAACACCTCCTTCTGCTTCCTTGTCACCACCAGTCTCAGCTGCTTATTGTATCTTCCCTGCATTGTTCCATGGCAAAGAACTAACACCATTTGCACCAGGCCGTAACCAATCGCTCCTTTAACTCCAACATAAATAAGCCATAGCACCTCAAACCCATGAAGCCATCCTCGCGACTCATGTACCGCCCTATTCTAGATGGGTTCCATACACACCCATTCACCGCCAAGCTCCAACCCAGTTCAAAGCCACCGCCACCGCTACTTTCCTCTTTCTCTACCGCCAAAGTCCATTGCATTCACTACTTTCCTCCCGATGCTTCAATCGACACGGTGACAACCACATTTTCAATGCACATCTCTCGCAACACAAGCCATCTCCTAACTTCAGACCTCAACTCCATCAACACAGCCAGCAACAACTCACCACCATTTCAACCAGTGCCCACCTGAGATCCTTGACATACATCTAAAGCCTGCAATTCCACCTTCTAAGCCTCCTCAAGCACTTGATTGAACCGTCATGTGGACTCATGGATGCGCCGCACTTCTTCCATTGCATCCGCATCACTCCATCCACCGAAATCCCTTACACCTCAATAAACCAACTCTTTTAAGCCATACATCTTCCATACCACCCGAACCACCAACTCATAACATAACAACACCACCTCTCGCCTTTGTCTCGCACCCATTTCCTTCAAATTCATCTTGAACCACCATTAATTTCACAAACCCATTAGCTCAATCCATATCTCAAACAACATCATAACCATCTTCTTAACAACCCACTACAAGAATTCAGGTTCCATTCACTCTCATTGCAACTTCTCTCCATAATCTTTAGCATCCCGGCATCGTGGTAGTCACCACTTCTTCTCGCTTCATAATCATACTACACAGGCAACCATTCATCCGAAATCAATCGCCTATCAACCAAAAACCCTAATTGCAGCAGAACAATCCCAAATCCTTCAACGCTCTTGACAAATTCTCCATGAACTCAAATTCTAACCAAAACCCATCTTAACTTCCATCTCTGAGAGTTCAAATCAACCCTCAATTCGTGTTGAACCCATCTTTAATTTACCCAAAATCCATCTCGACTTTGCATTCTTTCTCCCCGAGTTCCATTTCTATCTTGATTCAACAACGAACATCCACTTTCTTTGTCCTTCGTTCTACCGATTTTACTGCATTAACAAATCCTAGCTGCTCCTCGATCCGCAATTCATGGCAGATCTCTCTGTCTGTCTCTCGGTTTTCAGGTGTGGAAATGAATGAGAGGAAATCAATTTTAGGGTTATAAATTGGAACGGTTATTGACAGCCGGCTACTTCTGATAAGGGATAGCCAAATTGGCAGCCCTTTAACAATTGCTTGGTTGTATTTTAGTATTCCTCCCAAAAGAGTTGCCCTTAACATTGGCCAGGCTCCGGATAGTGCTTGCCCCCCGAAATGACCTTTTGCCCTTTTGCTCAAAACGGCTGGTTTCTTCTTCTTTTCCTCCGTGCGACTCCAGTACCTAATAACTCAAAAACACGTATAAGATACATAATTCACACGAAAAATAGCAAAGAAAGCATAAATACTAGATAATAAATACGGTGTATTCTACACCTATCAAATTCCCCCACACTTAGACTTTGCTAGTCCTCGAGCAAATCAAACAAAACAAAACTAATACGAATACATACAACTCCGTGACGTCGAGGCTACGGTTAATTTTAGCATAAATAACAAGCCTTCAAACCCCTAGGTGTCCCTAGTGGACGAGTTATAGTCTCGTGAAGGTTTACAAGAGGTCTGCCTACAAAACCTATAATTCAAACTCCATCTATTTGTGACAAATCAATGAATGAATCCAAAATGACTACAGGAGGAGGTACCTTGCAAATTCAATTCAATTATTAGTAAATAAACTCTAATTAGATAGTCGAACAAGCCACAATACTCGGAAACTAACAAACCACAATCACAATGAAAAGATTAAGAAGATGGATAAAGATGTAGATGTTGGCGAATATTCACAAGTGATCGATGTTTCCCATATCCGTCTCGAAGGTCAACGCTAAGATGAACCTAATCCTATTGGATTGAGTCATTGGTCCGAATGCTACATCAAATCAATTGGCATATACAAGGGAACCAAGAGTGACTTTATTCAACACAATAATAATTTCTTTTCTTTTTTATATGATTGGATCAAACTGGATCCAATTTCTCTTTTTTTTTTTTAGACGGCATGATTAGATCTTTTGGATCCAAGCGCATGCTTCCTTGTCAACACGTATATGATAGTTGCCTTGGATCCTGCATTCCACGCTTGTTTAGGCGACGGAGACAGGGACTACGTTTCACACATACTGCTATTCCCAAGTGTCTTTTTATTCCGTTTTGGTCTAATTGGTCGGTCTCTTTTTTTTTTTTTTCATTTTTTTTTCTTTTTCTAGTAACTCAATCACTCTATTTGATCCTATCAGTAATAACACGTCGATTTTTAGTGACCCACCAAAGCACTTAGAGAACAATAGATAAATATGGAAAAATAAAAATAGAATGCGATATGGTGATATTCCGAGATATGGTAACAACTATCATGTTAATTGTGATTTCTGAGCTATGTTCGTCCCTTTTAGTTAATTGGTTCCTCAACTCCTGCATTCAAAATGGTTCCATCCACTAATGGTGTCATCCTAAAGGCACAAGTTTCTAGATATCGGAGTTCAAAAAGCACAAAATTTTCTGATTTTCCTATTTTTCTGATTTATTTATTTATTTATTTTATTTTTTTTTATTTTTTTTTTAAGGGCATTAAGCAAACTAAAACAAACTATACAAACATATAAATGCTCCCCCACACTTAAACTTTACATTGTCCTCAATGTAAAATTGAATCGTCCAAAGAAAGTCCAAGGTGGGAAATTCCGCAAATAATATGCAAAAACAAAGAAAATAAAGATAAAAGCAAATGCATAAAAATAAAAGCAAATGCAAAAAATAAAAAGATAAAGGGAAAGATACAAAACTGGTGGGTTGCCTCCCACTTAGCGCTTGTTTTAAAGTCGACGGCCCGACTTGCTTCTTGTAAGATTCATTCCCCATACACCAATAATCGGAAAAGTTGGGGATCCTTCCATAGAACCTGTTTTTCAAACACTAGCTTCGCACAAATATTAGTAATATAAAACAGAAACGAAGCTATGAACCGATAAAAGTTTCCCCCACACTTATTCTTGTCCACACTTGGAAGTGCATAAAGAATATATGAGTCGGGTACTTCCACGGTTTCTTAGTCCAAAACCTGCATAGTATGAGAATCAAGTATCTCTAATGGCGGATATCGAGATATAAAATCATTCAACAATATTTTTGAAGCACATAAATTCAAACCAATAAGAGGTAAAGGAGAAGAATCAATATGCAAAGGGTTAGACAAACCTCGCACAATCTCTTGTAGCACGGAATCCTCTTCATCCTTGAAAAACTCAAGTGAATTATTCACCTCTTGTATATCATGGTCCTCTATCAAACCTTGTAACCATTCTTCGTCCGTTTCTGCCTTAACCAAAGTCTCGACATAAACATCATCATTAAAATCATATGCAAGCTCAATTGGGTCTTTCACAATATTGGTCATAACGGACTCATTCTCAACACACTCCACTTTGTTGTAAGGCACATACTCTTTTGCGGATCCAAATTTTATCATAAGAAACTTTTCTAGAACACTCGAAAATGCATCATCCTCAAGCTCCACCCTTTGAATAGGCTCTTGATCATTATTAAGATCAATGCTTGAGTAATCTACACAAGTGTCATCATATTCCTCTTCATCTTCATCTTGATCCCAAAAAGACTCCTCGGAGATGTCACCATGAGTTGTTTCAAGCAATGTATCATAATCACCGTCACTATCATAGTCAACATAAGATTTTTCCTCGCTGAATTTAGTGTTACTTATCTCTAACTCATCCTTTTGAATAGGTGAATGATCATTATTACGATCAAGAGTTGAGTTAACTACACAATTATCCACGAAAGTGCCCAAGGATTGCCCTTTTTCAACATTAGCATCAATCAAATATTCATCACAAACCATATGCACATTAGAATTATCCATATCTTCCTTGTATTGATCAATGCCTCTTCGCAAGCTAGCAAAACCTTCACGAAGTTCTTGGAGTTGCTCGTTTGTAGTCTCTTTAGCTTTTGAAATTCCTCTTGTAAAAAGGTGGAAACTTTGTCTATAAAGTTAGAGACTTTTTGTTCACGAGCATAAGAATCCTCCCATCCTTGTTGCTGTTCACACACATACCCTCCATAAGGTTGTTGAGGAAAACCACAAGGTTCCATGGAATATTGGTCATAACCAATGAATTGGTTTTGATTATACCCATGGAATTGGTAGTTATCATATTGTTGAGGTTGTTGAAAACCGTATCCATTGTTCCAATATGCTCCTTCCATAGAAATAAGCACCTGAAATAATTCTCAAACCAAGGTTAAAACCCAGAAAATAAGAAAAAATAAAACAAAACTAAAAACAAAAATAAGAAACCAAAAACAATTGAGGCAACGGCGCCAAAATTTGATCGGTTGTCAGCCGACACAAATATAAATTACACTTTCTTACTACTCATAATATAAATATAGCAAGGGCAAGAAAGGATCGATCCCACAGAGATGTCTAGGTTGTCAATATGCTTTGGTTTTCTATATAAATTACCGGGTGTTTTCTGATTTTTATGAAATTAAACAAATATAAAAACAAAGAAACAAATAAACAAATAGATTCAAAGATAAGAGATATTGGTTAAGGATTTCGTTTTCATTCACTAACATGCTTTTCACAATAACTAGAATTGATATTTAATCTCAACTTTTATCAAAAGCCCTAGGATACCTTGATCGCAAGAATATCCCGCAAATCTCCTTTTGTTATCAACAAACACATTAAAAGATGCGAGTATGAGTTCTATCTAAGAGAACAACCTAACGTGTAAAAGCACTAATCAAGTTTAATTCCCTAGATGCATTAAGTTCTACGAAATCAGGCTAATCAAAGCAATTGAACGTGGAAAGCGCACTAATTCAATTTAACAAAGGTTACGATTCACATATGATCATAAGAATATATCACTACAAACTATAATCATATTATGCTACTTGTATTCAAGGATTATCACTTTTACGTATAATAAACCCTAAACTAGCAATAGATGTGATTAGAAGTTCTACCAATTTGCAACTTGACAAAACAATCAATCAATCATATAACAATATTTTCAGAGAATTGCAAACGATAAATATGAGACAAAACTAATATATTGAACAAAGAAACATGCTTTGTGAAATCCAACTATTCCATAACCAATAATAAACTTAGGTACTCATATTCAAGGAGTTCATCACAAGAAGAAAAAGAAACTCTATCATGTTGTAAACCCTAGAAACAAAGTAGTAGAGATAATAATATTCAAAAAGATAGATGTTTTGAGAAAAGTCTTCTCTTTTATAGCTCCACTCCTTCCAAAATTAGGTTTTGTCTTCAAAGTCCATTAGTTGGAAATTCACCCGGCCCACAAGTGAGAGAAACCCGTGTAGAAATTCTGTCCCAAAAATGCTCGCCGGAAAACTGGGGATTTGGCCGGAAGTTGGCCGGAATCCGGTTATCGAGAAGTCGCCGCCGCCACCGAATCCTCTCTCTCTGTCGACGGAATATTCCGTTTAGATTCTATTATATATAACGGTTGACTAACGGTCCTTAACAAATTTGACCGGGTCAAGGGATGAGTCGATCACTAGTTAGCCGAGTCGGGCGAGTCACGGGCTAACTCACTGACTGGTCTTGGCCAAAGTTGTTGCACAGCTTAGGTAAGTGCTTCACCATGATGGCCGGTCTTCACACTTTGTTCTTTACAGCCCAGATGGTTGTTTTGCATTCACTTTCTTGCAGCTCCCAGTTTCCAATTATTCACAACCAACACCATGCCATATCAGTACCACTTGCACACACTACTGCAAAACCACCACCAACACAGACCCATTCAAACTCAGAACACCTCCTTCTGCTTCCTTGTCACCACCAGTCTCAGCTGCTTATTGTATCTTCCCCGCATTGTTCCATGGCAAGAACTAACACCATTTGCACCAAAGCCAAAACCAACTGCTCCTTTAACTCCAACGGTAAATAAGCCATAGCACCTCAAACCCATGAAGCCATCCCTCGCGACTCATGTACCCGCCCTCTATTCTAGACAGTTCCATACACACCCATTCACCGCCAAGCTCCAACCCAGTTCAAAGCCACCGCCACTGCTACTTTCCTCTTTCTCCACTGCCAAAGTCCATTGCATTCACTACTTTCCTCCTGATGCTTCAATCGACACAGCGACAACCACATTTTCAATGCACATCTCTGCAACACAAGCCATCTCCTAACTTCAGACCTCAACTCCATCAACACAAACAAAGAACAACTCACCACCATTTCAACCAAAGGCCCACCCGAGATCCTTGACATACATCTAAAGCCTGCAATTCCACCTTCTAAGCCTTCTCAAGCACTTGATTGAACATCTTTGTGGACTCATGGATGCGCCGCACTTCTTCCATTGCATCCGCATCACTCCATCCACCGAAATCCCTTACACCTCAATAAACCAACTCTTTTAAGCCATACATCTTCCATACCACCCGAACCACCAACTCATAACATAACAACACCACCTCTCGCCTTTGCCTCGCACCCATTTCCTTCAAATTCATCTTGAACCACCATTAATTTCACAAACCCATTAGCTCAATCCATATCTCAAACAACATCATAACCATCTTCTTAACAACCCACTACAAGAATTCGGCCCATTCACTCTCATTGCAACTTCTCTCCATAATCTTTAGCATCCAGGCATCGGTGGTAGTCACCACTTCTTCTCGGCTTCATAATCATACTACACAGTGGCACCCATTCATCCGAAATCAATCGCCTATCAACTAAAAACCCTAATTGCAGCAGAACAATCCCAAATCCTTCTTTTGCTCTTGACAAATTCTCCATGAACTCAAATTCTAACCAAACCCATCTTAACTTCCATCTCTGAGAGTTCAAATCAACCCTTAATTCGTGTTGAACCCATCTTTAATTTACCCAAAATCCATCTCTAACTTCAGATTCTTTCTCCCTGAGTTCCATTTCTATCTTGATTCAACAACGAACATCCACTTTCTTTGTCCTTCGTTCTACTGATTTTAAAGAATTAACAAATCCTAGCTGCTCCTCGATCTGCAATTCATGGCAGATCTCTGTCTGCCTCTCGGTTTCAGGTGTGGAAATGAATGAGAGGAAATTAATTTTAGGGTTATAAATTGGGACGGTTATTGACAGCCGGCTACTTCTGATAAGGGATAGCCAAATTGGCAGCCCTTTAACAATTGATGGTTGTATTTTAGTATTCCTCCCAAAAGAGTTGCCCCTTAACATTGGCCAGGCTCCGGATAGTGCTTGCCCCTGAAATGACCTTTTTGCCCTTTTTGCTCAAAACAGATGGTTTCTTCTTCTTTTCCTCCGTGCGACTCCAGAGTACCTAATAACTCAAAAACACGTATAAGATACATAATTCACACGAAAAATAGCAAAGAAAGCATAAATACTAGATAATAAATACGGTGTATTCTACACCTATCAATAGTAAATGCATACTCTTCTGACAGTTAAGCTTTAGAATGTAGGGAGGGTTATAATTTAATTTAATTTTATTGTTTCATTTAGTTTTGCTTGATAGTTCCGAACAAAACCAAATTCAATTTGCAATCATCCAAGTGTATTTTTTTGGCCATTTATAGTGGTTTGGATATGTAATAATAAGATTTTTCGGCTCTGTGGTTCATCATCCATATACTTTGATGTGTTCACTATATTTATTCGGAACCAATTAACCAGACAGAAGATGTTGTGGGCATAATGCACCGGTTTAAATTTGCATGCCCTCCAGCGGTGCATTTGAATTTTTACAAGTACAAATATCCCCTTGAGTTCAATCCCTGGAGATGGGATCCAGAAATGGGATATGAGTAAAACATTACACCTTTCTCCTGTTTTTATTGCCTGTCTACCAATTCACATCATTTAAATTTTTCACATGGAGTGGAATTGAATGGAGCATCGAAACATTTCATGGCTTTTGGGGTTGGTATGAGATCTTGGTTACAAACTGCATGTAATTTAACATTCTAAGGATGTGTCTGTGTGTGTGCATGTGACAAAGATAGAGAGACGAAATCAAATTTGATGTGTGAATTTCCAGGTGGACAACAATCTAAGGTGGAGATATTTTAAGGACTCCTGGTTTAACATTTCCAAATGACTTGCACATTAATATTTTAAATAATGGTAACTTAAAGCAGACCACAAAAAATATAAATACTGATTCAAGAACACAAAATGCTCACTCACCCGACATTGTATACTAATTGCCTAAATGTTCCAACTAACAGTCTCTTGGAAAATTACCCAAGCTGTAAAATATGAAGATTCAACAATACCTTGCAAGAATGTAGTGTATAAAAAAGATAAATAAGGTTATAAACAAGCAATTCCTGTTGAATCTTCTCAACTAAACCTCACATTGAGGATGTCGTACAATACTCGATACGAAGTTTTGTTCTTTGATTTCGGCATCCAATAGTTCCATCTGAACTTATGATCTTGGCAAAAAAAAATAATTTAACTCTAGAAAATGTAACACACTTAGCATATTAAATTGACAAAAAAAATTTAAGGCGCACAAAGGATTCCCGATTACATCCAAATGGATTTTATTTAACCTAATCGGTTATAAACCCTATTAATATTCGCAGGCAGTTGCTCACTTTGTAGAAGATAGGACAACTTAATAAGCTTGAATATTAGTACCATACTACAATGCCATCCACATTAACAGTGGCCGGGTATCTCTCGATCTGGATAATAAAATGCAATTAAAGACATATTTTTTTATCCTACCATTATTTTTGATGCAATTAGAAAATATTTATTTATTGGCCAGGGATATATTGAGTATAAAATGAAACCATAAATGGGCAACAATGCAATCTGAATTTCAGTATTAATGGTCCATGTTAATCTGTGGCTCTGTAAGTACTGTTAATTTTTGGCTATGTAAATATATAATGTCATTATCATTGAGCAGCTTCGAAAAATAATAACCCGATATAGAGATGATACACTTCTTACTGTAGCTACACCATAAAGAGATATCACACAGAGTGGGATGTTGAATTTGAGAAAGGACGATGTGTCTATGCGCATGGATATGTACTTATATGTGGAGCATGTTGAAGCAGAGGGCTTGCTGCAGTGGGATGGGCAGAGAGGTTATCTTTACAAAAAGTTTTCTTTGAGTTAGATGCATAGAATGTAGCAGCAACAACTAATGGAGCTCTTCATAGAGTTAGATGGGAGAACTAGAGCCTTAATATCTAGATATTATAGATTTACTTCGCAAATACTCATTATGGTCTTGCAAGTTTATTAATAAGAAACTTAATAAACCAGCTGAATTTAGTTAGTATTTATATGTCTTTGATGCCCCCATAGGTCTATGCGCTTAGATACATATATCATAACCAAATTTAGTTATGCCAACTCAACATGGTGTCGGCATCAACGAAATAATACATCCATGGGAATAAAAAACCAAATCTGTCAAAGGTTTGTGTTTTGGTTCCTCCACTCACAGTTTCCATAAGCCCTCCAACTTGGCTTCAGGTATCAGTATTACCATAATTCCAGTTTTGCATGAAGTCTTTATGTAAAAATTGTTAACCTTTTAAGAATTTTTAATTCTAGCTTTGGAAACATATCATTTTACCTCCTGTACATTTTACCTTCAATCTCAATCCGATGTGAAAGTATCTTAGTTTCTTTTGTATGATTAGTCTAAATTGTGAGCTGCAATATCGAAAGTAGCCTTGAAGGAAAACCTAAAAGAAGAAATCTCCAACATGAATCTTATATTTCATAAGCGAGAAACAAACCCGTGCATCGCACGGGTGATAAACTAGTATTTACAAAAAAAAATCTTACTTTTTAAGCAAAGACGATTTCCGCATGTGGGGGTCTTTTGGGAGACAGAATGTGGAAATCTCAATCACTGTATAAACCATTGGATTTATAGATCTTTGAAGAAATCTAGCAGGAGAGGGTAAATCTCAATCGCCAGTTAGAAAAAGGAATATATCTCAGCCGTTGCGTGATCACTCATCAAACACTCCTATTGTATAAGCATTGATGATACAAAAATTAATAATTAGTCTAGTTGATGTCAGTGACATCATGTCACTACAACACAGTTGTAAATTTTTTGGGTGATAATACTGACCAGAGCAAGATATATTGAAAGCGTGAAACGAAGCGGGAATCATTTTTCATGTTTAAAAATAGCAACAAATGGAGGAATCTGGCACTTCATCATAGATTTCCTTTCACAATGTTAAAATTTGAAGATGGAGTTGTTAGAAACTCTTTGTGCAGAAATAAGATAGGATCACATACCTCCGGCCATTGTCGATTTGATCGGAATAGAAAAGAACCAATAATGAAAACCAGAAAGCCAACCCTTTTGCAAGTGATTGAGATCTTTTTTTCACATTGAGAGCAGAGACACTTTTATTTCTCATTTAGTGACTCTTCCATTAAGAGTCAACAGGCATGAGAACTAATTCCAAAAGACATGTTCTTTCATTACAAAGGGACACAACCTAAATGAAAGAGATACACAGGTTACACAAAATCGTTCCTTATTATCATGGGCCACATCACTGTTTTCTAACAGGAGTTTGAAACTCCTTAGCAACAAAAAGTTTATCTATTAAGAAAAAAGAAACAATCTGATTAATCTTCCGATTATAAAGAATCAACTCACATTTCGGGTTTTAGAATGCCAAGTTTATCTATTAAAAAAATGTTTATTAAATCACCGGAAGGGAACAAACGCAACAAAAGGTAGCAAGTTTTAAGAGTGTCAACTACAGTACTTAATAAATGTAAGGTTTCGTCAGACCAAGAGACTCTGTAGCCCGCTATTTCATTGCCTGTTTTTCTTCCTCTTTTTTTCTTCCTTTGTTTTTCCTGGTAGAGTATTATGTTAGTACTTTTTAGAAAGGGAATCTAGATTGTAACTCAAACAAACTCCAATATATACCTTACGGGACAGTTGACCTTTACTGTAATGATGCGCGCCAATTAAGCCTATCACCATCGTAGCAGGTGAAACGGAGGGATCAGTGTCTCCTCCTCACTACTCTCCTCCTTTCCTTTCTTTTTTCCTTTTATCTAGAGTTCGGAAAAACAAAGATATTATACTCCCGCCCGTCTTTAAGAGCATCTCCAACAGTGGGTGTTAAAAATCCTATGTGAAATTTTTATTTAGATCCTTATTTATGGGGTCATATGTATGTGGCAAAAATAATAATGCTTTGCTCATGAACCATCTCCAATAGTATGGGGTCTTATTTTTAAAATTTGTTGTTTTGGATAATGATAAAATTGATTCTCTCTTTCCTATTGGTTCATAACAATTTATTTAAAAATTAAAAAATTAAAATATAGTTAAAATGATGATGTGGAGGTCATTTTTCAAGGTCTAAATAAGACCTTCTCCAAGACCTTCATATTTATTTTAACACCCTTCCTATTTTTTATGACCCACTGTTGGAGATGAATTTAATGTAAATGAGGGTCTAAAATCCTATGTGTTATGAAAAAATAAAACCTCCACCCTCTGTTGGAGATGTTCTAAAAGAGCGAGTCTTTTTCCCTTTCTTTTGTCCCAAATCCCAATAGCTGATGCTTAACAACAATTAAAGCCAAAATGCTATATATACAAAATTATCTTTAAAAAATAATATTATAAAATTTGATTGTTATATTTATATTTTCCCAAACTTTTTAAAAAGGCTTTCCAACAAGCAAACAGTCTTCCCTAACGCCTACCGAAATTCACAAGTGCACTCACATATACCAAGCGGCGGATGGTTTGCCAAATTATACAATAGAGAAACAACTACAACCAGGAGGAAGTAATACTTCTATTTGGGACATTGCAATCACAACGACGATCAAGGTGAGCCGGATTATCTAATCAATGTTGTTGGTTTCTTTCTCATGATGGAGCAATGAAGGCGGATTGGTTTCTTTCTCATGATGGAGTAATGAAGGCAGATAAACTTTTAAGAAGAGAAGAGGTATAGATGTCTCTAGTGTATGTCATTTTTGTGAAGAAGATGATGAATCGAGTTTGTATTTGTCTTATGGTTGTTGGAAAATCCGGAGAATATGAGACTACTTTGTTCAAGGGTGCCACTTTGGATGGTCATAGACCCTAATATCGTTACATCTATGGAGGCTTGGAAGTTTAATTTGGGGATGAAAGACTTAGTAGGATATGAAACAACATCCCGTTGCTATATGGTGATGTATATGGAAAGAACGAAATGTAAGAACCTTAGGACCTACGGCAAATGTGATGATTATTAGTTATACCGGTCCGTAAAAAATTGTGTGAGGTTATTTTCAATGAATTTTGCTATTTGACGTAAAAAAATAAAATAAAATAAAATAATTATAAATTACTAATTGCCGATCAAATTTGAGTCACAATATCACCATGGATAAATAATTGAATTTTCAACTCACAACAACTTTATACGAACTTACCTCATATTTGTTGAGCCAATGCGCATGCGATAGAAAATGGACGTTTTCACCAGTTGCCCTGGAAGTTGAAAACATCCTAGAGGTAACCCTAAATATAGAAGCCATTTCTGCACGCACAAACACACACGCGAAAAATAAAATTCACAATCGAACCTAAGTTTTGCAAGAAAACACGAAAGAAAATTTTACAAACGAAACCTAAGCTACCCATTCTAACAAAGAGAGGTAGAAGGAGACATTACCTGGAATGGGATTCTTAAGTCGTTAACGATATCGGATCGAGTTTTTTTTCTTCTAGATGCAAAATCATACAACGAAAAAGATGGTTAATACTTAATACTTGCCCAGAATCTTAATTCTATAACCAAATAGTTGAAGTATAAAAAGCTAAAACACGATGATTAATGGAAGTGATTTCTTAAGCTTATGCAAACCTCTCTTCTCGGATCTGTTTTTATTTATTTTAGATGTCATTCTCAGTTGGGTCGTGTATGGTCGTGTATCCTCTATTTATAGACATCCACCACAGCCTCCAAATTTCTTAAAATAATTAGGTTACCCAACATGGTATACAATTAGGAAAACCAACTAAGGCTTAGGCTTAGTTTGGTATTGCTGCAGCTTTTGTAAAAGCACTTTTCTCTTTGCGTTCTTTGTCTTTGTCTTGGCCGTGAGAAATAAAAGCGATTAGACGTTTGGTAAAATATTAATTAAAGTTGAAGCCGATTAAAAAAGCAATCAAAATGTGTTTGGTAAAATTTCAGATTCAACCATTGTTGTTGTAACAAATGACAAAAACAGACATATCACTCATGGTAGTTTTATTCAATTTTATTGATTTAAAAATAATTAATTTTTTTACTATATAATATTAATGTTCATACTAATTACCACTATCATTATGATAGTTAAGAAATTATTTTACTTAACAATTAAGTAATTATTTAATATTTGTTTTTATTTTTACTGTTGACAAATTAAGTAATATTCAAGCAAAAATGAAACTAAAATTAAGTAATTATTTAATATTTGTTTTTATTTTTACTGTTGACAAATTAATTAAATGGTATATAAAATAGTTCGAAATAATAAAAAATAATAATATTTAAAAAATGCAATATAAGAAATAGTAAAAAATTGATTGTATATAAATTTAAGGGTAACTTTTGTCATTTATAAAATAAAGTAGGGATAAAAAAGATAAATCAGGCATTAAATTTATGTGGGACCACAGCTTATGCTTTTGTAGCTTTTAAAAGCTCCTCCTCCCCAGCTTTTAAAAATTTAGGAATTTGGGAAGTGCTTTGGATAAAAAGCACTTTAGTTTTTTTTTACCAAACACCAACTTCAAAATTTATTGACATATATAAGTTTTAAAAGTGCTTTTGAAAAAAAATAAGCATTACCAAACTCAGCCTTAGTTTGGTATTGCTGCGGCTTTTGTAAAAGCACTTTTCTGCTGTGAGTTGTTGTGTTGTGCTGTGAGAAAAAAGCAGTTAGACGTTTGGTAAAATATTAATTAAAGTTGAAGCTGATTAAAAAAGCAATCAAAGTGTGTTTGGTAAAATTTTAGATTCAACCATAGTTGTTGTATCAAATGACAAAAACAGACATATCTCTAATGGTAGGTTTATTCAATTTTATGGGGTTTAAAAATAATTAATTATTTTAGTATATAATATTAATATTCATACTAATTACCACTATTATTATAATTGTTAAAAAATTATTTTATTTAAATATATATATATTTAATATTCATACTAATTACCACTAATATTAATATCCATACTAATTACCACTATATATATATATATATATATATATTTCAAACAAAAAATGAAACTAAAATTAAGTAATTATTTAATAAATTTTTAGTTATACTGTTAACAAATTAAATGAAATGATATATAAAATAGTTTGAAAAATTAAAAAAAAATTAAAAAAATTAAAGAATAAAATTTAAGAAATAGTAAAAAAATTGATTGTATATAAATCTAAGGGTAACTTTTGTCATTTATAAAATAAAGTAGAGATAAAAAGTTAAATCAATCATTAAATTTATGTGGGTAATGTTTATCTTTTGTAGCTTTTAAAAGCTCCTCCTCTCCAGCCTTTTAAAAATTGAGGAATTTGGGAAGTCTTTCAATAAAAACACTTTGATTTTTTTTTTTTTACCAAACACTAATTTAAAAAATTATTGACATAAATAGCTTTTTAAAAGTCTTTTGAGAAAACAAAAGCATTACCAAACCAAGCCTAATTAGGTCCTTTCTCAAAAGTATTACCAAACCAAGCCTAATTAGGGTCCGTTTCGCACACCAACATGACCCCTCGTTCGATCCTGTTTTAAATCTTGCTGTACGATGTCCAATTTTGCTTGCACCTGTGTACTCATGTCATGGAAAGGTAGATAAAAACAAAATTTTCTGTCTCTTAGTAAGGCATCGCTGGCCCTTGGGCCGGTTGACGTCAACAAGCTCTACCAAAAAAAAAAAAACTCGTAAAGAGTATCAGTTTTTTCTGTAATTTGACTACTTTGTGCATGCATTCTCTATACTTATAGAATAGAGAATTCAATCCTACATGTCATGCGCATAAGTGGCCACCTTGTTTACTGAACGATACGATAAAAGAAACAAATGCTCTGAGGTTGGATATATACCTAGTAATTTTGATAAAGCTCTACTAAAGAGAGAGAGAGTAAAATATTGTATTCACGCCAGCGATTCAAAACCATGAGTGTATACTGTTTGGACGCATGTCAAGGTGGGCAATGCGGCCCACTCTACACTCTTCATGGAATCCACGAGCAGCTCCAACTGCAATCCTTTGCTGTGCAGACCATTCTACCTTCTGTGACGCCCTACAAATTCATTTTCCAGAATTAGGCACTTAACAGTCCAAACTAAAAAGTACAAATGAGAAACCAAAATAGTCACGAGTCATTATCTTGATATGTTAAGTTTTGGTTAAGTCGTGATATTCTCATTAACACACAAGATATTTATACAAAGACCCAACTTGGGTCTCAAGGTATTCCAAATATAACTATAATTCTAGGCTAAGAATAGCCCTATTTCCTAATATGATATAACAAAGTCTCCTAGTTTATAAGTTGTTAAATCGTTCCTAGTGTACTTGCAAATAGTTACACGGTAACCAGTGTATCACAGTCTCCTACCAAAATAAAGTCTCCTAGATAACCGATACTCCAATATTGGCCTTTAATATATATGTAAAAACATCCTCAAGAGTGGTCAATGTGCTTGTTTTCTGTAGCTCGGTGTATCACACAAGCTGTGACAATCCTATATGAGCATGATTCTACAGTGAGAACATTGAATCCTATTTTATAGCCATATATGTCTGACGGAATTTATGGATTTGTTTGTATAGAAGAGGGAGTACCGTAAAGATGAAATTCCAATGATCCATTGCAAACATATTCACACTCCAGCAACATCCAATGATCCTAACAAATATATTCATACTCCAGCTAACTTTCCCACTTAGGAGCTGCTCTACAACTGGAAAACCAAGGATATCTTTCCACGGGCAAAATGTTCTCAAGCACACAAACAAACATGGAAAATCATTATGCTGCAATTCAGTGGCATCAGGAACAGCTTATATAACATCTGTACTCCATGTTGGAACCTACAGAAATTCTAGCAAATATAAGAAATTCCATGTCGGGTGTGTCTACAGCTGACTAGCAACGCCTATATGTCTAAATAAAATGGTTATACATGCAAGAACTTATAATATTCACAGTAAGGTTTGCAACAGCATAAGCAAGTCGAGAGTGTGTAGCAGATAACAAATCCCCAAGTGCCTCACTGCTAGTACGCCAGTAATAACCAAGTTTAAGGGGATACAGCATTTCTCGTCCTTCCTAGTAGTGAGCATATCCCAGCAATGCGCAATATCATAATGCAAATCCAAAAGTGCAACTTTTTCCACAAGTCCTGGTACAAGATTGGTACCAGCAGCATCAGGATTAAAAGTCACCTCCATGTTCCGGCAACCCATAATTCAAACAGAAGAGATGCCTACAAATACAAGAGATAAAACATGTCTGCATCAGGATTAAAAGTTACCTCCATGTTCTGCTCCGGAGTCTGAAGCAGCGATTCACGGTTAGACTTTATGACATACTTTCCGAGTCACTTTCAGCAGTACTGGACTCTCCTTAGATATATAATATGCAGAATCATCTCCAACAGCAGACTTTCTCTTTGGTTGCAAACGTGACTTCCTTTTAGGATCCAGCCCTACATTTTACTCCCACCTGGTTTTGTAGGTTCATGTCCTGACCAAGTTCATCTAACTTAACTGGCATATCAACTTGCTCCAAGATTTCCGCACAAGGTGCTTCTATTTCCATTGTTTCACCAGCATAGTCAGACACTGAACGTTCCTCATGAACTTTCTGCATTTGCTCTTCAAGTTCCTCTATATAATGAGTTGTATGCTGAAACAGTACCAATTACAAGAGGTAATCAATCGTTAGTAAACCGAACATGCATAACTCGTATTGCTAAAAAACTAGGGAGGAGAGAGACGACCGCAACAGATACAATTTCACATGACTTGATATTCAGTACAACTTTCAGGGTGCAAAATCAAACAAAACTGGAGAACGGAGATGAAACAAAAAGAGAGCACTGGCTTCTCTAGACCACAATCGCTACGAAACATTCGTGCAAGATTTGTGTCTATGTGGTGACTGGTGTAGTTAGATCTCTAAAGGTATGAAAACTGTAGGCAACAAACTATATTTACCTTACAAGCCAACCTTCTTTCAAGATCAATGATGTTAGACAATCCTGCAGACATATTCCTCATTATTCCTATCCAGTGCTGACATGGTTTTTCCCGGTTGAGAATTGCAATACGAAATCACTCATCTCAAAATCTACAAATGACAATATGAAAATTTTGGGGCCTTAGCTAAAATACTCTATGGAGAAAATCATACAACAGGTCAAATTGTACAATAGCTTTGAACTTTCTTGTGAGACAGACAAGCATTAATTTACAGAAGAAGAAATGCTTCAAGTGGTAGAGCAAGAAGTCTCGACCTAAGATTCACTTATTCCACCATACATTTATGATATATATACTTACAGCCCGTTCGGTTGGGAGAATTAGAATCCTAGGAATTCAATTATGGGGTAATTCCAATTCTTGAATTGGATTCAAAGGAATTTGATTCCAATCCAAAAATTTATGTTCGGTTGAGGTAATTCAATTACCTTTGTTTTTACCCTCGATCCAATTCCATTGCATCATTGGACCAATGCAATGGAAATCTATCATTTTGGAGGGAATTGGATTCTTATGAATTAAAATTCTCAATTACATAGAGTTTATTTGCCCCGTTCGGTTCAAGGAATTGGACGCATTGGATTCCAAGGAATACAATTCCTTGAAACAAACGGGCTGTTAATTTACCAATCTCATTAACGTTAACACACAGTTGTAGTGCATCTACATCTAAAAGAACATTATAATTATTGGCGGAGGACAGTAAGTATCTAAGGTGTTAGTAGGGATACGCAAGACAATTTCAGGGTTTCCTAAATGTAACCATTAAATTTAAGAATTCATACAAACCATAATTGTAAAAAGAAATCAGAAGACAGTTCGTATATACCTTGAACCTTTTGAAGCTCTCACGCATAGCTTGCCAGGTGATGGTAGCTTGTTGAGGAACCGACCACACCTTCTTCGTCACACCAATAGACCTGCGGAAACAAACTGTGCAGGCTGATAGTCATCCCCTTGATATGCATAACTTTGTTTCTGCTGCGGCAAAGCAACAACTACTGGACAAACACAGTTACTAACTCCACTACCTTCCAAAATCTTGAAAATAAGTATATTTTGAGACATAACACCATCATCCACTACACCAAATTCTGGGATTAGAAACAGAACCAGGCCGTTACAAAAACGGGTTGTAACGGCCCTCGCCTGTTGCAAAAGTGGGTGTTACATTTTTTTGTAACGGCTTTGTGGCCGTTATGAATTTTTTTGTAACGGCCCTCGTAACAGGCTTGAGCCGTTACGAATTTGCCACGTGGTAACAGCTGAGGGCCGTTACGAATTTTTTGCAACGGGGATGTTGTAACAGCTAGGGTCGTTACGAACTTTTTGTAATAGCAAAAAATATCACGGTCAACCTTGACTGGTCAAAATTGGTCGATCTTGACCAATTTTGACTGGTTAAAGTACGACCAAGATTCATTTTCTCATTTAAATAAGTGGGAATTCAAAAAACTACCTGCATACACCTTTCATTTCATCCTCCACAATCAACAATATTTTTTCCAATCAAATTCATCTCACATTCAATCAATTCTTATCACATTCAAATATCTTAATACAAAAAAGAACTTAAATTCTTCCAAGTATCAAAATTTTTGTTAAGTATGAAATACTAGGGGATACTAAGAAGTCCCTAACTTGGGAATCTCACTCTGACCCAAATTAGTAAAGGGCGACTGGATCCCTGAAAAGACATGACTTACAGAAATAGACAAAACCTATCCAACCTACACATTAGTGGTTGCTTCTGACAAATATACAAGAACCCGTAAAAGGAAAAGATACCAATGCACAGCAGAGAGCAAAAAATTAGAGCTAAAAGTTCACCCAATCTATTTCACAAAGACTTAACTACAGAACTATCCCAAATCATAACAACAAAAATTGACAATGTTTCCTAAACGAACCTTAACCAAGTTTCTCTATACCAACCGCACTGTTAAGTGGCAACATGCTATATGCTTCACAAAAAGATGTAAAAGAACTAAGGAAAAAACCTGGATGCGTCTGGTCCAACAATGAAGACTTATATTTTAACCTTCCATAAAAACAGGATGTAAGAAACAAAAAGAAGAAGCTTTGGTGATTCAGCTAGCAAGATTTGAAACCTCATTTGTCGATCAATTGAGATAATAAAACCTTAGCAAGTGATTCAATATAAAGATGAGCATCCTTCCATGTTGTAGAACAGAAATCCTTTCAGTCATCAGATGGATAGTCATAAACATCTATGAAAATCTTTTTCTTAAGATAATAAGATATAGCGTTGCCCGATACATGTATAAACACCCTCTTCCATCAACTTCCTCATCAGCACATAAGACATAGCATATTAATTAAATTACCATAATATGCAATATCATACTACGAATAATCAAAGCTTCCTTCACCTGTATGCTTTAAGTTGGAATTCTTGTTCAAAAAGATAACTGATAATCGAATATCATCCATTAAAGTACCAAATCTCGTGAAGGAATCCATAATCCAGATCATCATCTAAAGTACCAAAATATCATGCCAAAATGTCACAGGACAATATTAGAAATTTCTGAAATGATATGATTTGTCTCAATTCAAATGATTTTCTTATGAAATCTATCATTTACTGTGACTTATAAGATCACAGTATACCTAATTCTAAGTCCTAGCATAGATCTGCCCCTATCATGAAACAACAGACAGAGTTTGCCAAAAACAGGTATGTTGATACTAAGTTTGCCAAAAACAGGATAGAATTATTTGTAGAGGATTCAATCAATAATCATAATACTGAGATGAAATTGTTGGGATAATAACAATTGAAGTTGAATCATACCTTCAATCCCAAATCTGAAACAAGACAGAACAAGAAAGCCCTTTCCAATTACTCCCAAATCTCCATGGAACTAAGTGACCCACGAGTTCATAACTATCACTTTCTTTTCCTTGTATTGAACTCAGAATCTAGTATAAGTTCGCCTGGTTTTGATTTTCACTTGAATCTACAGATGTTGTAAAAAGATGCAGATAAGTTCGATTGTTTTAATCAATTTTTCATGTGTCTATGAATTCTGACTAAGCCCAAGATTTTGGCTGAAGAAATCCTAAGATAAACTCAAGTTAAGTTAACACCAATGAGTACACGCACAATAAACTCAAGCTAAGTTCACAGTAAGGTTTGCAACAGCATAAGCAAGTCGAGAGTGTGTAGCAGATAACAAATCCCCAAGTGCCTCACTGCTAGTACGCCAGTAATAACCAAGTTTAAGGGGATACAGCATTTCTCGTCCTTCCTAGTAGTGAGCATATCCCAGCAATGCGCAATATCATAATGCAAATCCAAAAGTGCAACTTTTTCCACAAGTCCTGGTACAAGATTGGTACCAGCAGCATCAGGATTAAAAGTCACCTCCATGTTCCGGCAACCCATAATCAAACAGAAGAGATGCCTACAAATACAAGAGATAAAACATGTCTGCATCAGGATTAAAAGTTACCTCCATGTTCTGCTCCGGAGTCTGAAGCAGCGATTCATGGTTAGACTTTATGACATACTTTCCGAGTCACTTTCAGCAGTACTGGACTCTCCTTAGATATATAATATGCAGAATCATCTCCAACAGCAGACTTTCTCTTTGGTTGCAAACGTGACTTCCTTTTAGGGATCCAGCCCTACATTTTACTCCCACCTGGTTTTGTAGGTTCATGTCCTGACCAAGTTCATCTAACTTAACTGGCATATCAACTTGCTCCAAGATTTCCGCACAAGGTGCTTCTATTTCCATTGTTTCACCAGCATTGTCAGACACTGAACGTTCCTCATGAACTTTCTGCATTTGCTCTTCAAGTTCCTCTATATAATGAGTTGTATGCTGAAACAGTACCAATTACAAGAGGTAATCAATCGTTAGTAAACCGAACATGCATAACTCGTATTGCTAAAAAACTAGGGGAAAGAGAGACGACCGCAACAGATACAATTTCACATGACTTGATATTCAGTACAACTTTCAGGGTGCAAAAACAAACAAAACTGGAGAACGGAGATGAAACAAAAAGGGAGCACTGGCTCTTCTAGACCACAATCGCTACGAAACATTCGTGCAAGATTTGTGTCTATGTGGTGACTGGTGTAGTTAGATCTCTAAAGGTATGAAAACTGTAGGCAACAAACTATATTTACCTTACAAGCCAACCTTCTTTCAAGATCAATGATGTTAGACAATCCTGCAGACATATTCCTCATTATTCCTATCCAGTGCTGACATGGTTTTTCCCGGTTGAGAATTGCAGTACGAAATCACTCATCTCAAAATCTACAAATGACAATATGAGAATTTTGGGGCCTTAGCTAAAATACTCTATGGAGAAAATCATACAACAGGTCAAATTGTACAATAGCTTTGAACTTTCTTGTGAGACAGACAAGCATTAATTTACAGAAGAAGAAATGCTTCAAGTAGTATAGCAAGAAGTCTCGACCTAAGATTCATATATTCCACCATACATTTATGATATATATAGAATTAGAATCCTAGGAATTCAATTATGGGGTAATTCCAATTCTTGGAATTGGATTCAAAGGAATTTGATTCCAATCCAAAAAATTTATGTTCGGTTGAGGTAATTCAATTACCTTTGTTTTTACCCCGGAATCCAATTCCATTGCATCATTGGACCAATGCAATGGAAATCTATCATTTTGGAGGGAATTGGATTCTTATGAATTAAAATTCTCAATTACATAGAGTTTATTTGCCCCGTTCGGTTCAACGAATTGGACGCATTCCCTAGAAATTGGATTCCAAGGAATACAATTCCTTGAAACGAACGGGCTGTTAACGTTAACACACAGTTGTAGTGCATCTACATCTAAAAGAACATTATAATTATTGGCGGAGGACAGTAAGTATCTAAGGTGTTAGTAGGGATACGCAAGACAATTTCAGGGTTTTCTAAATGTAACCATTAAATTTAAGAATTCATACAAACCATAATTGTAAAAAGAAATCAGAAGACAGTTCGTATATACCTTGAACCTTTTGAAGCTCTCACGCATAGCTTTCCAGGTAATGGTAGCTTGTTGAGGAACCGACCACACCTTCTTCGTCACACCAATAGACCCTCCAATGTTAAGACCTGCGGAAACAAACTGTGCAGGCTGATAGTCATCCCCTTGATATGCATAACTTTGTTTCTGCTGCGGCAAAGCAACAACTACTGGACAAACACAGTTACTAACTCCACTACCTTCCAAAATCTTGAAAATAAGTATATTTTGAGACATAACACCATCATCTACTACTTTGAAAATGAGTTATTGAAGTTCAACATTAAAATAGGTAGATCGTGAGGTTTTATATTTTGGAATGTGCTTATTTTTGGTAGGCATGTAGATCTTGATAAGAGAAACATATCATAAATTATTAGCTTCAAATTCGTTATGGATTGGTTTTTATTCACAAAAATGACTTCAAACCTGTGTCAGTGTGAGAATATAAGCGTAAAGGGATCCTTCCTCTTTATAAATTTTGGCCTTTTCAATTTAAAAACAAAACATATTTGGACTCGGTTTAAGTTTCCTGACCTTTCAAGAAATCCTCCCCCATTATAAAACCAATTGCACCGGCATGCACAAACTCATATTATTACGGTATTTATCTCAACTCTCAAACCTCTTTTTGTCTTCTGTCCTCGAAAAGCATACCACCGCCGTAAGTTACCTTCGAACAGTAGCGACGCAACTGCAAACCACCAACAGGTAATTTTAATGTTTTGATGTAGGCTTTTCCTGTCTCAATTTTAAGCTTTATTTTTTTCGATTTTGGGTTTCTTTGTTTGTTTCGATCTCTAGTTTTTTTTTTTTTTTTTTTTTTTTTTTGATTTTATGTTTTGTTGTTGTTGTTGTGATTGTAGGGTTTTTGTTTCTTAGCGATTTTCCTTAAATGGCTAGTATTCATGACAAGCCATTTTCTGACATGTCTGGTATTCATCGTATCCGGGAACTGTCTCCGGAGGAGGAGGAGATGGAAATAAGGAGAAATCTTAAAGTTAGAGACATGTTAATTAGCAAAAAACTTGATATGTTGGAAAGGTAATTTTATTCTATTTTTAGGTTTTTGTGGAATTTATTAATAATTTTATTATTGGAATTTGTTCATGATTTATGATTCCTCTTACGAGAAGTAGTTGTGCTTCAACCTTTCCTCATTCGGCACAACTCAGTGCGCTCTCTTTTCCTTTTTATGTCCTCTTCAAACTCGGTTGTACTGATTTATGGTGATGTCACATCAAAAGTTTGCTGTATTTCAACTTTGATCAAGGGTTTTAGTACGACTTCTTTTTTTTTAACATACTTCAGACTTTGTTTGTATTGGTCATTATGCAATTTCATGTTGTTTTCATCTATCCATTGTGGGTATTATTAGTTTATATCATGCTTTCAGGCTGTGTTTTGAAGGGTTGATATGTTAATTTAACTGTGAATGGAGAACATGAGAATTCTCTAGGTTAACTGCACTCGAAATTGAAATCTAGGGGTTCACTATGTTCCTTGGTTAACCATGGTACGTTTGTATTATGCAAGCCATGCTGTTTTTAATGTGTGGAATGAATCATTTGTTTATGCTATTTTTTCTTTATGCATTACTGAGGTAGACTGCTGGAGGCGCTGTCCCATTTCTTACAAGTGAAAGATTCTACTGTATTTGAGGTATGCAACAAGGGTTTTGGCACTCAAAAATTCCAACTAACATATGTTTCTTTGTTAGAATTTTCTTGGCCTGTGACCAGTAACTAATCACGCTCGATCTGGTCGTGCGGTCAATAACCAGACTTTGGTGTCTCCTTAGAACTCAAGGACACAGACGTACGAGCCTATAGAACAGATCCTGTTCAAGTAAGGTCGTGCTCAATTCTCCAATCTAGCAGATTAAATACCTATAATATGATATCGGACTAAATGGCTGCGAAACTTTTAGCAGCCATTGAAAAAAAGCAGCACCATGGCTGTCCTGTAATTGTGGGGTTTTAGCACAAACACTAACACCAGAACCCCAAAATTCTTGAAACCTAAGAAAAATCAACCAATTGATAATTATAAATTACAAATGGGGTTTTGTGATCCCTAGTTTCCAAACATCAATTAAACAACTCTAAATGAAGCCAATCTTTCTAAATTCTAATAGAAGATAATGTTAAAAGAAACTGTGATTACAAAAAAGACAGGCCCGAAGACAAATAACTTAATGATAAACAAGATGAAGCATGACACCAACCCAAGCATTACTCTGCCACCACTTTCTGCTTCTTCTGTTTGATTCCCTGCGAATTTTTTCCCTTCTGTTTCTCCATCTTCTATTGACAGCAACCCTCTTCTGGCCTTGAGCATTGTTATTTAGCAGCATATCACCAGTTTCTTGATCAGGAATACAATTCTTCCAAAATACCCCAAAAGTATTGCTATTAACATTTTCCATCTTCTTTTTCGTCATAGCTTTCTGCTTGGTTAGGACCCAACATTCATCTGAACAGAAGTTTGCCCCTCTATATTTGGGGTTGCTCTTCTTAGTATACTGACTCCTGGTAACATGATTAGCACCAGCATCATCCAGGCTAAGTCACCTCCATGTTCTGGCAATACATAATCAAACAGGAGAGATGCCTACAAATACAAGAAATGAAACATGTGTTGGTAGGCCCGTTAAGAATTTGAGTTTAATATAAACTCAAATTCTTCTCGTTGCAGTATTTTGAGAGAGTCATGATTTTGGGCATACCAAAAAATTACCGGGCATACTCAAGGTTCGGCTCACAATTTTTTTTTTGCCTAGGTTCGCAAGGTTCGGCTGATAACTTTTCAGCCGAACTTAGACAAAATATATGCCCAGTAATTTTTTGGTATGCCCAAAATCATGACTCTTTTGAGAACTCCATAACTAAAACTCATAGCCTAGACCTCCTTTTATAGGAGTCACGAACTTAACCTACAAGAATAGGGTTTCCTTAACTTGGCTATTAAGTTCCTAGACTTTAGGAATAAGTGAACAAATTTGGAGGTGACTTAGCCTCTCCTAAAGTCTAGGAACTTAATAGCCAAGTTAAGGAAACCCTATTCTTGTAGGTTAAGTTCGTGACTCCTATAAAAGGAGGTCTAGGCTATGAGTTTTAGTTATGGAGTTCTCAAAGAAATTCTCATTAGAGATGTGAAGAATTCATCCCACCTCTTGTGATGGATGTGAGAGACCATCAATGGTGTAAGGAGTACATCATTATGGTGCTTATGGGATACTTATCGATGTTGGAAGATATGTCGTTATGGAGTATTCATGTGGAGATGTTGGTAAGACATCTTGTTGAGGAGAAGATCATCTTGGTGGTGATGGATTAGATTATTGGTGTTGAGCTAAAGGCGTCCATGGTAATCTATGTCAGGGTGTGCAGAGAAGATCATCTCGTTGTGGTAGATAATACAGTAAATATTATCTCATATGGGTGAAGACACTACTTTGGATTTATATGGCGTTTGTGAGAGTTGTTCGGTCACATTGTGGTGAGTCGATAATTGATTATTCAATTCTTGTGTAATTCTCAATTGGTTCTATAATAAAGAAAGAGGTCGTAGCCGTTTGGTGGATGTAGACAATATACACACATTGTGTATATTGTTGAACCACGTTAAATCTGTGAGTACTTTACTTCTTGTTGCTTTGATTTATGGCTTGCATCTGTGTGGTTCTCTTTCTCTTTCTTCTTATCCTAGATCGTAGTGAGGTTCATGGAGCAATCCGAGAGATCAAGTGTTTCTTGTTAGCTATTTTGTTTCCGCAGTATTAGCATGTAGATGGCTCTGAACCCTAACAACATGTCTGCACTTAGTTGGATTCAATTGGACTAAACTGATTTAACCAAAATGCAAGGATACGAAGTCAGATTCTTCATGGAGAGGATCTCACTTAAGAAGTTCTAATCATATGGAGAGAAGATAGCAGCAACAGTCAAAAGACATATAAGCATTGCGATAACTTGGGAAGAAATGCTTATTCCCTGTTTTAAACTTCTCTTTTACGAGAATTCTACAGTTGCGTCAATGAATATTTGCTCTGGAATCTGAAGCAGACATTCAAGGTTAGACTTGTATGACATACTTTCCAACACATTTTTATCAGTAATGGACTCTACTTGGATATGATAGTATGCAAAATCATCTCCAGCAGCAGACATTCTCTTTGGTTCCAAACTGTCCTGCCTTCATTCTAGGGCTTCATCCCTACATGTTACTTCCACCCACTTTTGCAGGTTCATGCCCCGACCAAGTTTATCTAACTTAACCACCAAATTAATTTGCTCCCTTCATTTAGAAGATGCCTGCTATGCTGCATTGATCACCGCAGCAGTTTACCACCTTAACACGCATAACTCATATGAGAGCTCTAAATCTCTTAGGTCAAAATCGTAATTGCTATGGAACATTTGTGAACGATTCTGTCTATGCGGTGACTGGTGTAGTTATATCTCTAAAGGTATGAGAAGTGTATATACCTTACAAGTCCAAGATCAGTGATGTTAGAAAATGCTGCAGACATATTTTCATCATTCCTATTTGGTTCTTCCATGAGGTTCCTGGTAAGAAAAGTAGAATTATCAATTGAGAATTATAATACGAATTCATTCATCTCAAAATCTACAAATTACAATATGAAAATTTGGGGCCTTAGCTAAAATTCTCTATTGCGAACATTTTTTTTTTAAGGTCCATTGCGAACATCATACAGGCCAATAGCTCTTTAACTTCCTTGTGAGACACATAGAGATTAAATTACAGAAGAGGAAATGCTAAAAGTGGTAGAGCAAGAAGTCTCAACCTAAGCTTCACTTATCCCACCACACAGTTGTGATATATATATACTTAATCTACTGAGCTAATTTATCGAGAAGAAAAACGAGGAAATCAACCTTACAAGAAGGCCCTCGTACAATTAGCCATGAGTATCAGTATGACTTTATAAGTTGTGTTACAAAAAAACGAACTAGCCTAAATTCACTACGGTCTACAGGGGTTTCAGATCTGGGAATAAACAAATGTGTCCTATTAAGGTCAGGTAACTGCATTTTAGTGACAAAAAAAACCTGCATTATTGCCACAATTTGAGGCCTAGTACTGTTCAAATTATGATGTATTCAACTTCTCCTGCAGCACTTTATTTAAAGGATTTTGCTAGATGCTCTGAAGCAATTTCACTGGCAATAAACTTCAACTTGAGATTTTAACCACTTGCAGAAATCATAATACCAGTTTTAGTTTAAATCAACGGTTTTCTCTACTTCAATATACTCTTGTGAAATTCTGATAGCTTGTTTACGTCCACATACAGATATTTAAGCCTCAAAATCAGTTTGAGGCTTTTAGATGAAGTTTTTGAAAAAGAACCTTCCATAAAAAAGGCTGACTCTTATGATCCAATACAATGGTGGACCATCCAGGAGAAGAAATATAAAAAATATCAACTAGATAATTGGAGTCCAACTTTGTGCACCCCTCTAAAACCGGGGTGCACATTCCGGCTTTTGTTATTGGTGCGTTTTTGTAGCAAAAAACCAGGCTTGTAATTTAATTTCTCTTTCCAAATTTTTTCCAAACAAAAATATCGTTATTTTCTCATTCTTTCTTTAACCTCTTCATCTTCTCAAAATTATAATTGGATCAAGTTCATCTTACTCGCGTTTCTGCAGAGTTCATCTTGATGATATCTTAAAGTTAACCTCACATTTATATTATCCAAGATCAAAAGAAGATTAGAAGATTTCCGTGATTCTTCTTTTTACCTTTTTTCATATCCATACTTGGCTATAATTTTCTCACTTGTTAACTTTTAGCATAGTGATATCTCATAAAATAGTTAACCGAGGAGTAATGGGTATTAAGACAATGCAATATCTATCCATGGATTTACACAGTATGAATTTCATCTTATTAGGAAATGTTCCTAATTAATGTGTTAATAGTTGGTTTTTTACTCTGTTTTTTTTTTTCTCTCAAAGAAGGGCTCTTAGATTGGAATCACAACCTATGTTAAAAAGAAAAAAAAAATCTCAAACAAAGCTCTTATTACACTAAGATGAGAAATGGGTATTGATCAAAATCCCAACCTAAATTTTGCCATCAACAATCTAAAGAGGAAACGGATAAATTCGATAGAATCAGTATTCTCATTCATGTATGAAGATTTTTTTCTTAAGATTTATGATTAATGGGCCAATCATCTTACTCTATATTTTAGATGATCCTTGTTAATTGATCAAAACGAATTCATCAAATACTATTCTTATTTCAGGTGTACCGAATTTCAAGAGAGAGAAAAGATATGATGTAAAACGTTTTTACTAGAAATATAAATACGGAATTTGGTTTTGACCGAACAAAAAGAAGGAATATGAATTGAACATGTTATCCCTAGATTTATACCTAAACAATAAAAAGAAAAAAAGAAAAAAAAAAACAAGAAGAAGGAACACTTCAGTATGATAGACTTACCTTGAGGCGGCCGTGCGTGCATCCTTCAATTATAAAACTGACAGTATATCATCCACCATAGGAAATGGACAGTACTTAATAACTTGTCTCACCCCAAGGTCTCGCATTAGCTTTGGGAGACAATAACTCCATTGCATCGATTATTTGTCTTGCTTTAGGTGGTGGTGGATACTTCTTGATCTCCTTCTTCTCCCCCATTTTTGCCTTTACTTGTAGTTGCAGAAAATCCTACAACCACACCCTAAATGAAATCTTAATAACAATTCAAGTGATCATCTTAAATTCATGTATTCAGTCATAAAATCTTCAATATGATTAAAAGAGTTGAGATGAACTCTAACTTGGAGAACAAACAATCTTTCTCTCTCCTAAATTCCAAGTCTAAACTCTCAAAAAGATCTCTCCCTTTACAAGGTCGCTCGGTCCCTTATATAGGGATTTTACATAGTGGATGATAGCTAATAAAGCCCTTATTTTCGGATTTCGTGTGCGTCGTTAACGCACGCTTACATTGGCCCTTTTCACACTTTCTCTACAACTTCGCACGATCATCACACTTTACTCATGATTCTTCTGACGTCATCTAGTGCGTCATCCTGGATAAGCTTTATACGATGGTCTTCGTTCCGTCTTGACAATCATCACTTCGCATTCTTAATATATGTGCGGTATTTTGTATCTACATTTTGCGCCTTCTCATGTCGTTTCTTTGGAAAGAGAGTGATATGAGAAACTTCAACTTATTCTGCTGCACCCATTCATCCTTTCATATTCTTTTCTGCCGACAAGTTTCCGTGATTTGAGTGTAACCTTCTACACGTACTGATTTTCTCCCTTTTTACCGGCACGTTCGAATTTAACCGATCACCTATTTCATCTATTTATTAACCAAATTTGAGGAGAGATAATCTTTTCTCTTTTATTTCATCTTCCCTTCTCATCTCTGTGAACTCTCTGCAAATCTTTATCTTCTCCAAATTCCTCCATCAGTATCTTTCAAGGTTTTATCTTTAAATTTTGTTGTTGTTCCTATGGATCCTCATCAAAGGTTTGTGTATTCCGCTGGAACTGATCTCATCTTTCTTTTTGTTAAAATTATGTTACTGATCTGTTATTGTATTAATCTCCATACTGGTTCTGTTTCAGAAAAAACTCTTCTTCTGGTAATATCAAATTTACAATTCCAAACCCTAACTCTTCTTCAAGTTTGAAAGACAGAGGATCTCTCAAGAGGAAACCATCGCATAACAAAGCAGTAAGAAATACTTTCTTTTGCATGAAACAATATTGTGGCCTCGGTTTCTTATATGCGTTGTTATTCGCAGGAATCTGAGTGTGAGATCGATGATGGTAAGAAATCAAAGATTAGAAGAGTTCGCAAAGCACCCTCACTCAGCAAGAGCCTCATAATTCCTGATTTCGATTGTCAGGAGGTTGATGCTACTTCTAGCGCCAATACTGACGCTCCTGCACAAGGCTTGATTGCTTCTGCTTCTTTGGATTCAACTACTTCTCCATATGAGGCTATCGCTCCTAAGGAGAATGCTAGCTCCTACTGATCAAGTAGTGAAGGACATTCCCTTTTCTCCGAAGGTAACCGCACCATCAGTGTTCAATACTGTTTCTACCTTCGTCAATATTCCTTTGTTCGCGAATATCCCCGTACCTATGGAAAATGTTATTGTCCCTTCCTCTGCGGATATTACCGCATCGATGGAGGATGTTATTGCTCCTGCCTCTGCGAAGATTTTGTTATTTTGTTTTGTTCGAATTTCTGAAAATCTTTGAAACATCTTCTATTTGGTTACTTAATTTTTGGTATTAGTTGGTAGAGTATTTCACACTCCTTGTGGGAACGACCTGTACTTGCCATTATCTACTAGTTAGACGTTGTGCACTTGCAGTATTTTATTGTAGGTTTCCGAGCCTACCAAGTTTTTGGCGCCGCTGCCGGGGAGTGGTTGCATAATACTCTCTGATTGATATCAATTTTTCTTGTACATAGCTTATTTTTATTTTATTTTTGTACATAATTTATTTTTATTTTTCTTTTAGATCTTTTTTACGCAGTTTGTTTAATTTTTTTAGATACCCTGAAGTGTTGTGGGCGAAAAGAAAGTATGCACTCGCAAGGCTTTTGCAAGAGCCACTCAGAAGATCCATTAGAGGTTTGCTTGGTTCATTTTGGGTATGATTTTGATGATGATAGTGTTATTTGTGAAGGCAATGCCTTGTTAGACTCCACACCGGTGTTAGACACTAATAAATGGAAACCCAAACTAGAACCTCTAGTTATGCCCGAGTCTCGACTAGTTTCATCAGTCGAGAAAGCTCCGACCTTGACTATTAAACCATTGTCTAATTTTTCTCATCTTGATGATATTAATACTGAAACTGTTATAGATGATAGTGGGTCTACGAGTCGTAATATTATTGCTCCATTAAGCCCTTGTTCGGCGAATGAATTTGAACCAATATTTGCCGAGCAAATTATTTCCTCGGACTTAGAACCTGATTTAGGGAGTACAACAATTGTTCAATTCTTTAAACAATCTTTAGTATCTATCGGCGAACCTGATTTACTTCACATTACCACATATGGTTGGGAAGGTTCGAATTATGTTCAGAATAAGATTGAAGTCAGTTTTTGCTCTCTGGGTACTAATCATTCTTACTGCAGGTTCATGTTTTCGACTGACCAGATTAGTTTGGTTGATCCCCAACTTTTCAGACTTTATATATATGATTGGCAGCTTACTTTGGGGTATCAACCTCACCTTGTTTGAGAACGTGCTACTAGAAAACATGGAAACAAATATCTTTTGCTTCATGGGAGTCAACCCATCAGATTTGTTCCCTTCACTCTATCTTTAATTTATTTTTATTTTTTTGCATAGCATTTTAGGATTTCCCACCTTAATTTCTACGTTGGATGACTCAATTACATTGAGGACAATGTAATGTTTAAGTGTGGGGGAGTGGTATTTTCATTAGGAATTTTGATTGAAAAAAAAATGATCAGTTATTTAGCGGGTCTACAAATAAAAAAAAATCAAAATTATTATTTTTAGAGTTTTTTGTATGACCAGCTGTTTAGCGGGTCTTTTGTCTAGCTGTTTAGAAGACATCTCTCGGTATTGCTGTTGAGCGGATCCGTCTTGCTGTTTAGCAGACTTCTCTACACCACTATTTAGTGGTTCGTCTCGATGTTTAGCAGACATCTCGATACCACTGTTTAGTGGACGCGTCTAGCTGTTTAACAGAACGTCTCTCCATATCCAGCTGTATAGCGGATATAATTTTTTTCTTTTTCTGCTCGGGACTAGCAAAATATAAGTGTGGGGGAGTTGATAAGCACATTAGTGCTACATTTTATACCCATATTTATATTAGCTAGGATTCGATATTTTGGCTAACAACACTATTTTAGTGCTTTTGTAGAAAGTACAAGCGATTCCAATCATTGGAGAAATAAATACCTAAATAAAAGCTATTATGGCGTTTGCGGCTCAAAGCACTGGAGAGACGATTGAATTGGTAGCGACTCGTTATGGTGGCACTACATAAAGCACCACAAGGTCAGAGGGTTCAAGACAACAAAGAAGCCTTCGTATGACACTTGAAAGCCCACTAGGGGTAAGCAAGAGAGGGGACGTGGCTATATTTCAACCACATTTTATGGGTGAAACGTTCACGGCATCAGAACAAGTGATGCGTGTCGTACGACAACAAATTAATTCAAGATTTTCCACCTAATTAACAAGTAATATAGTGTAGTCAAGTTCGTTCCCACGAGGAGCAAGAGATTCTAGTTGTAAAAATTGTCACGAAAAGGGGGATGTATAAAGCAAAAGAAAATAAACAAAGCAATTAAAAGTTAAAGTTGAAATCAATAAGAGAGACAAGATCAAGGAATCCTTCTTCGTTGCAAAATAATGATTAAAGTTATGTTCTTTTCTACTTGTTATTAGTCACAAATTAT
The DNA here is from genome assembly GCA_023531295.1 of Papaver armeniacum. Lineage (NCBI taxonomy): Eukaryota > Viridiplantae > Streptophyta > Magnoliopsida > Ranunculales > Papaveraceae > Papaver > Papaver armeniacum. The sequence goes on from JAJJWW010004448.1 coordinate 133,850, forward strand.
CACCAATCGTAGGTAAAGCAGCTAGATCAGTGATAAACCCCTAAATCCCTTGTATCACCGGATACGGAAGTTCTCGACTACCGGATTCTATTTACCAAACCACCTAGTAGTAGATCACTCAAGATGTAATTTAAATAAACGCATTAAGATTTATGAACTTATTAGGTTGATATTAGTAGTTAGACTCTTAGATCAAGGTCTACTTGCTAACGTTGTTTTCACACACAATTGCTCCACGGAATCCCTCCGCAAGGTCTTGTGTTTGCTACTTATGTAAAGAGTCAAGAAACGATTACTTATCTCCTAACTTCCACTAGCTTTAGATCAAATTAACAAATCAATTTAGCGTGCACTCCAAACAATCTATCAATCAATCATGAATGACTAAACATTCCTATTAGTAAAAACAATCGATAATCATGTGAAAAATCTCAAGATAGAATTGAAACAAAACTCAAATCATGTTAAGAACTAAGAATTCATCCTCAATCAATAAGAAAATTAGCTACTCATGCTTTTGAAATTCACACAAATAATAATAATTAAAAGGAGAATTTTCAAGTTCACACAAAATAATTAAAATAAGAATCAAGAGCAAAAACACAAGTGTAGTGTGTGTAGAGAGGTGTGTAAAAGATGTAGAAAACTTCTCTATTTATAGGCTTCAATATTCTCCAAATCTTCCAAGGAATAGAACCCTTTTCCTTTAGCAATTCAATTTCCAAATCCAAGCTTTTCTCAACTCTTCCACCTTCTCTTTCCAAATTTGAGCCCAATTCTCCATCCAATTCCTAGTCCAAGTCTTCACACCCATGAGAGAAGTCCATAGAAAATTCTGGAATTTTTGGCTCATAGGAAAACCGGTATTATGGTAGAATTTGACCAGGAATCCGTCGCCACCGGCCACTCCGAGGTTCTCCATTTGGTAAGAGAATATTCTGTCAAGATTCCGTTATCCGTTAGGTCAATCTAACGGTCAACCGTTAGTCAGTGGGTCAAGGTAGAGAGTCATCCAGCTCGAGTCGGTGTTCTTATTCGGAAATGAGTCGTCTTACTCAATCGAGTCACATGGATGGATCGGTCATCGTCGGTCCGAGTTGACTCGTCAGAGGGGAAATTTCGCCGAGTTTCGTTTAATTACAGGACTTTCCGGCCGTTGTTTCAGGCCATTCTTTTCTTCACCTGTTAAGAACCTAGCATACATCTAAAACATTCATATCAATTTCATGCTGCTCTACCTAGCATTAACACACAGGAACACCATTTTGCAGCCTTATTCACAACTCACGTGCAACAACAGACAAGCCATAAACCATTCCATCATTTCCCAACTTGTCCGCATCATCACCATTTCAATCTGTCATGTTAGACCGCAACAATTCCACGTAACAACCACCAAACCCATTCTTCTTCTTCCTTGTTTTCAATTCCACAAACCCGGCTCTTTGCAATGACTTCAATACCAGTTTGCATTTCCAGAATCCATTATCAGCTGCTCAATCTTCTTCTTCCCTGTGTTCTCATCTTTATAACACCAGCAAACTCCCCCCGGAAAACATCACCTTCTCTGTAATATCAAGAATGCTTCATTCTGTAATTATGCTCAGCCTATTATCTTGTTCTTCTTCATCTCATGAATCAATAGTAACAAGGTCTTCTCTATCTAATTCAAACCCATTATTCATAGTCTTGCCATAATTCGATTTCCATAAGAACCATAACCTTTAATTTCATCATACATTAGATCCCCTTTCTTGCTCTTTCAATTCTCTCGCTTCAATTCCGCAACACAAATTCTTCTTCTCCATTGCGGATACATAGCCACCATCATCAATCTCACAATTCCTAAGCAACCAACAAACCCCATCTCTCTCGTAGAACTTGATTTTAACTCCATCCACGGCTGCATATCAGTCCAACATCGGCTACCTCTTCCTCCTTATCTTGACAATCTAACCGAACCCATCATTCAACCACCTACAGCAGCGATACCATCTCGGTTCTCAACAGCGCCAGATCTCACATCTCTGAGCTTAAATTGCACCAATAGAATCTCAGACCCATATTCATACCAACAGCAGCTACTGAACTTCCCCAGTTTAACGTTCATCCTCAATTCGAACGGCAACAGATTCCATTCCTCCCTGAGTCTTTTCAATCGAAACCCATTATCGATTCCACAGCAACAGCCATCAACATCACCTCTGATTACAGCCACATCTACCAATTTCTTCAATCGACTAGCCATCATCTCGATTCACAGACCCAACAGCAATCTCATCCCCGATTTCATTCTGCTGTAGCTTCAGATCAAACCCATCTCAATTTCTCGATCTCTGGTTTCAACAGCAGCCCATCTCTCGGCTCTTGTTCTCCCTTTCTCTCGACTCACAGCGGCAGCCATGGCTGCTTTTCTTGGTTTCAGGTGAAGCAGAAATAAGAGAATGATTGAGAAAGAGAATTCTCTTCTCAATTTAGGGTTGTGTAATGAATGGGGCGGATTCAGACACCCCAGCACATGAGATAAGGGTTACCCCAGTGATAAGGACCACCCCACTTATTAGATAAGGGGTACCCTGATGACAACCCCCTTAGCCTTGACTGGGCCTGGCTTTAGTACTCCTCCAAATTGGGTTGCCCCTTAACCTCAACTGGGCTCCATATATCAATCGCCTGTAAAATGACCTTTTTGCCCTTTTGGCTCAAATTGGGTGATTTCTTCTTCTTTTCCTCCGTGCGACTCCAAAGTAGCTACAAAACTCAAAACAAGCGTAAAATACATAATTTACAAGAAAAAATAACAAAGAAAGCATAAACAATAGATAGTAAATAGGATGTATTCTACACCCTATCAAATTCCCCCACACTTAGACTTTGCTAGTCCTCGAGCAAATCAAATTAAAAACTCACAACTTCAAAGCGTTCAAGCGTCACAAGCATCCAAAGAGTTATGAGGACATAGAGTTTCTGCATTCTAGTAATAAGAAGTTAGAAATACTAAAGAACATATTCTCGTTCTTAAATGTTGAGTGAGAAATAACCACACCATAATGAGAGAACGCGTGTTTGAGAAACGATCAATAAGCATTTCGCCTCGACTTCTGCCTCACCAAAAAGGATTTTATGATAATTGCACTCAAAAAGAAAGCTTTTTTATGGTTCTCACATGTGTGCAGGTAGGAATGAAGAGAGAATTCCTGCAACACGTTGAATGGTGGGAAGGATAACTTCCGAAATATTTTTTAAAAACCCACATCTTTTAATATTTTGAAAAACCATTTTTCTGACGATATCTACGAAAGGAAATCAACCATTATTATCGATGATGAGATTACTTACTCACCTTCACATCCGATCGCCAATTATGATAACACCACTCTCACGGCATCCAATAGAAACGTCTTCCGCTCCTCGTCTTGATCTTTTTGGTCTTCGTCTTCGGTTTCAACTATTGATGATAAACTCTCGAATTTCATAAATCCTTGACAATTTGTAACCTTTTTATCTTAAATCCTTGTCGCTTGAAACTTCCTTATAGATTTTCCTTCCCCATGGCTTATTAAATAAACAAAACAAATATTTCTTCTTTTTTTTCTTTCTTTTCTTTTCTTTTTTTTTTTTTTTTTTTTTTTGAATTAAGAGAAATAAAATACAAAAATAAACCATGGCCGTGTGAGAAGTATTTTACCGCTTGATTCTTCACAACTTGTATCGTCTTGAAATCATAAACTTCAAAAATTCTCACCTTTTAATTTTCTTCGCTTTCATGAATAAGTCTTCATACTTGAATATAAAATTACCTCATTGTTTTTGTAAGTCTTCAACATATATGTGAAATCTGCTCTTTGTATGTTGCTTTACTTAAATTTGAAATTTGCTCTTTTTCTCGTTCCGTTGCTTGTAAACCTTGAACTTTTTCCAACTTTCCTTGTAGATTTTGGTGTCGCTCCTTGTTGATAATGAATGTGTTTCTATGGATCCGTTGTTGTCGCGAGAGAGAATGGTGCTAACTGCAAATCGAACTACAAGAAGGAGGCTTTCATCTATAGACGTCACCCTTATGATTGACAAAATTAGCACTCGAGAGATCAAAGAGTAGTGCTTCTATTGGTGGGAGGTTGGGTAGCTCACCATTCTACCCGGAATTAACGTACGGTGACACACACTCAAAAGAAGCTCTTTAGTAGATGGAAGAATTTCAGTCGGTGCCTCACATGATATGAATACGGGTAGTCTCCACTAATGATTGATCAGCACTCTAATAATGCACTTCTCCCTGCACCAAATTCGCATCACCGGCATGATTAAATCCATTATTTAACACTCTAACAAGCAAGAAATCCGAATGTAGTTCTCTAACATTTCCAAGTTCAATTATGTCGGTCAAAATCTCTATGTAAACATACCTAGAAGTATGCTAGTGACTCTAAATCTTTAAAAGTTGGAGTTTTTAAGTAAAACGTTTTTTTTTTTTTTTTAATTTTTTTTAAATACATGCTTAACCACTCCCCCACTTAAACCTTACATTGTCCTCAATGTAATTGAATCCTCCTAGTAAAGTCAAGGTGGGAAATTTTAACATGATAAGGAACAAGAAAAGAAATAACAAAAAAAACAAAAGGATAAGAAATACAAAACCGATGGGTTGCCTCCCATTAAGCGCTTGTTTTAAAGTCGACGGCCCGACTTAGCTCTTGCAAGATTCATTAGCCCGGATCAATCTCTTTCACGGGAAAACATGATTTCACATCACTAGGGTATCTCTTTGTCTCAAAGATATTGAAGTGGATGAGTGTACCATCAAACTCCATAGTCAAGGTGCCATTTTGGACATCAATCTTTGTTCCGGCGGTGCTTAAGAATGGTCTACCCAATAGCAAAGGTGTAGACTTGGAAGAATTCTCATCATTCATGTCTAAGACATAGAAATCGGCCGGAAATACAAGCTCATTAACCTGCACCAAAACATTCTCAACAATCCCTTTCGGGTAAACATTAGATCGGTTAGCAAGTTCAAGAACTACCCCGGTCTCTTTAAGAGGACCAAGATTCAAAGAATCATAAATCGAGGAAGGCATAACATTAACCGATGCTCCCAAATCTAGCAAAGCTCGAGTAAACCTTGTTTTACCAATTGTGCAAGGTATATTGAAACTACCGGGTCCTTTAATTTTGGTGGGAATTTCTTGAGAATAAACGCCGAAGCATTCTCCCCCACACTCATGACTTCATTCCATTTTAACCTTTTCTTCTTCATGCACAACTCCTTAAAGAACTTTGCACAATGAGGAATTTGCCGAATAGCTTCTATGAGTGGAATATTGACTTGTACTTTCTTAAGGATCTCCCAAATATCCATGTATTCCAATTCTTTCTTTGACTTGGCAAATCGGCTAGGAAATGGGGGTGGAGTTGTGAAAGTAGGAACCGTCTCCTTGGGTAAGTTTGTTGGGGATGTATTCTCCTTTGGTGCGGTTTCAATTTCCTCTTTCTCATTATACACCTTATCTTGTTGATTTGGTTGCTCCACTTGTTTCCCACTCCTCAAAGTAATCGCATTAACGCTCTCCCTTGGATTGACAAATGGTTGTGAAGGAAGCTTTGTGGACGCTTGAGCTTTAAATAGGTTCACATCGGTCGCTAATTGCCCCACTTGAATTTGCAAATCCTTGATCGCCGAATCGGTCTTTTGTTGTTGTTGTTGAACCAAAGTGGTGATACCTTGCATCAATGCATTGAGCTTTTCATCAATCGAAGAATCTTTCTCCTTGACTTGTTGTGGTTGGAGTTGTTGTTGAGGTTGGAAACGTGATTGTTGGAAACCACCTTGTTGTGCATATGGATTAGGAGCCTCCGCTTGCTTATTCGCGTAACTAAAGTTAGGATGATCCTTCCACCCGGGATTGTAAGTATTCGAGTATGGATCGTACCTTGGTCTTTGATTTGGATATAAAGCATTTACTTGTTCGGTCTCAGTATCCGGAATAATAACCGCGGCCATCCTTTGAATCATTATCTCCATGTTACTCATTCTTTGATCAAGATGTGATGATGAATCACTAACTTCATGCACTCGCCTAACCATGGATTCATCTCTTGTGTAGAATTGTTGCGAGTTTGCAGCCATACTTTCAATCAACTCGGTAGCTTGGGCGACCGTCTTGTTCATTAGTGCACCACCACCCGCGGCATCAAGAAGAGATCGATCACTTGGGTGGAGAGCTTCGTAGAAGTATTGGAGTATCATAACATCACTAAATTGATGGTGTGGACAGCTTGCCACCAACCTCTTGTATCGCTCCCAACATTCATAAAGTGACTCTCCAACATGTTGTTTCAACCCACAAATCTCCTTGCGAATTTGAGTAGCTTTGGATGCGGGAAAATATCTCTCGAGGAAAAGTTTCTTCATACCATTCCATGTTGTGATACTTCCGGAAGGCAAATAATATAACCATTCCTTAGCATTGGCCGCCAAAGAAAACGGAAAGCTTTCAACATTGCTCCATCCGCATTGGTCTCCGGTGGAAGCATGGCCATAACTATGGTATAGAAGTCCATAAGATGTTTGTTTGGGTATTCATTCACCATGCCATGGAACTTTGGTAACTCTCTAATCAACCCCGGCTTGATCTCAAAAGTTGAGTTAGTTTGGATACACCATTGTTGTGTGTCAAGCTTGTGAGAAGCTATGTCCTTGAGTGTACGATCAGCCATTGTTTCTTCCTCTTTGTCCGAATCTGTGAATTCACTTGATGAAGAAGGAGGAAGTGGAGTTTTAACCGCTCGAATGAAATCCTTTAGTTGAGTGCCGGATCGAAGACGTATTGGACTCGGTCTGCCCTCTTTAAGCATTCACCAAAGGTATAGCACCTGAAATAAGATTCTCGAAAACTAAGTTAGATACGGTATAGAATCTAAAAAAGCAAGAATAAAGCAAAAAGAAAAACAAAAACAACTAAAAATCGCCCGTTGCTCCCCGGCAACGGCGCCAAAATTTGATGCGTGTCGTACCACAACAAATTAATTCAAGATTTTCCACCTAATTAAAAAGTAATATAGTGTAGTCAAGTTCGTTCCCACGAGGAGCAAGAGATTCTAGTTGTAAAAATTGTCACAAAAGGGGGATGTATAAAGCAAAAGAAAATAAACAAAGCAATTAAAAGTTAAAGTTGAAATCAATAAGAGAGAGAAGATCAAGGAATCCTTCTTCGTTGCAAAACAATGATTAAAGTTATGTTCTTTTCTACTTGTTATTAGTCACAAATTATCACCAACCGTAGCTAAAGCAGCTAGATCAGTGCTAAACCCCTAAATCCCTTGTATCACCGGATACGGAAGTTCTCGACTACCGGATTCTATTTACCAAACCACCTAGTAGTAGATCACTCAAGATGTAATTTAAATAAACGCATTAAGATTTATGAACTTATTAGGTTGATATTAGTAGTTAGACTCTTAGATCAAGGTCTAATTGCTAACGTTGTTTTCACACACAATTGCTCCACGGAATCCCTCCGCAAGGTCTTGTGTTTGCTACTTATGTAAAGAGTCAAGAAACGATTACTTATCTCCTAACTTCCACTAGCTTTAGATCAAATTAACAAATCAATTTAGCGTGCACTCCAAACAATCTATCAATCATGAATGAATGACTAAACATTCCTATTAGTAAAAACAATCGATAATCATGTGAAAAATCTCAAGATAGAATTGAAACAAAACTCAAATCATGTTAAGAACTAAGAATTCATCCTCAATCAATAAGAAAATTAGCTACTCATGCTTTTGAAATTCACACAAATAATAATAATTAAAAGGAGAATTTTCAAGTTCACACAAAATAATTAAAAGAAGAATCAAGAGCAAAAACACAAGTGTAGTGTGTGTAGAGAGGTGTGTAAAAGATGTAGAAAACTTCTCTATTTATAGGCTTCAATATTCTCCAAATCTTCCAAGGAATAGAACCCTTTTCCTTTAGCAATTCAATTTCCAAATCCAAGCTTTTCTCAACTCTTCCACCTTCTCTTTCCAAATTTGAGCCCAATTCTCCATCCAATTCCTAGTCCAAGTCTTCACACCCATGAGAGAAGTCCATAGAAAATTCTGGAATTTTTGGCTCGCCGGAAAACTGGTATTATGGCCGGAATTTGACCGGAATCCGTCGCCACCGGCCACCTGAGGTTCTCCGCTGGTAAGAGAATATTCTGTCAAGATTCCGTTACCGTTAGGTCAACCTAACGGTCAACCGTTAGTCAGTGGGTCAAGGTAGAGAGTCATCCAGCTCGAGTCAGTGTTCTTATTCAGAGCTGAGTCGTCTTACTCAACTGAGTCACATGGATGGATCGGTCATCGTCGGTCCGAGTTGACTCGTCAGAGGGGAAATTTCGCCGAGTTTCGTTTAATTACAGGACTTTCCGGCCGTTGTTTCAGGCCATTCTTTTCTTCACCTGTTAAGAACCTAGCATACATCTAACACATTCATATCAATTTCATGTTGCTCTACCTAGCATTAACACACAGGAACACCATTTTGCAGCCTTATTCACAACTCTTTGCAAAGAAGAACAAAGAAGCCATAAACCATTCTATCATTCCCCAACTTGTCTCGCATCATCACAATTTCAATCATGTCATGTTAGACGCAACAATTCCACAGAACAACCACCAAACCCATTCTTCTTCTTCCTTGTTTTCAATTCCACAAACCCCAGCTACTGCAACAGCTTCAATACCCAGTTTGCATTTCCAGAATCCATTATCAGCTGCTCAATCTTCTTCTTCCCTGTGTTCTCATCTTTATAACACCAGCAAACTCCCCCCGGAAAACATCACCTTCTCTGTAATATCAAGAATGCTTCATTCTGTAATTATGCTCAGAACCTATTATCTTGTTCTTCTTCATCTCATGAATCAATAGTAACAAGGTCTTCTCTATCTAATTCAAACCCATTATTCATAGTCTTGCCAGTAATTCGATTTCCATAAGAACCATAACCTTTAATTTCATCATACATTAGATCCCCTTTCTTGCTCTTTCAATTCTCGCTTTCATTCCCGCAACACAAATTCTTCTTCTCCATTGCGGATGCATAGCCACCATCATCAATCTCACAATTAGGCAACCAACAAACCCCATCTCTCTGTAGAACTTGATTTTAACTCCATCCACGGCTGCATATCAGTCCAACATCGGCTACGTCTTCCTCCTTATCTTGACAATCTAACAAGAACCCATCATTCAACCACCTCGGCGGTACCATCTCGGTTCTCAACGACGCCGAGATCTCACATCTCTGAGCTTAAATTGCACCAACAGCTTCTCAGACCCATATTCATACCAACAGCAGCTACTGAACTTCCCCAGTTTAACGTTCATCGAACGGCAACAGATCCCATTCCTCCCTGAGTCTTTTCAATTGAAACCCATTATCGATTCCACAAAGAATGACCATCAACATCACCTCCGGACATGACCACATCTACCAATTTCTTCAATCGACTAGCCATCATCTCGATTCATGAGAACCAACAAACAATCTCATCCCCGATTTCATTCTCATTGTAGCTTCAGATCAAACCCATCTCAATTTCTCGATCTCTGGTTTCAACAGCAGCCCATCTCTCGGCTCTTGTTCTCCCTTTCTCTCGACTCACAGCGGCAGCCATGGCTGCTTTTCTTGGTTTCAGGTGAAGCAGAAATAAGAGAATGATTGAGAAAGAGAATCCTCTTCTCAATTTAGGGTTGTGTAATGAATGGGGCGGATTCAGACACCCCAGCACATGAGATAAGGGTTACCCCAGTGATAAGGACCACCCCACTTATTAGATAAGGGGTACCCTGATGACAACCCCCTTAGCCTTGACTGGGCCTGGCTTTAGTACTCCTCCAAATTGGGTTGCCCCTTAACCTCAACTGGGCTCCATATATCAATCGCCTGTAAAATGACCTTTTTGCCCTTTTGGCTCAAATTGGGTGATTTCTTCTTCTTTTCCTCCGTGCGACTCCAAAGTAGCTACAAAACTCAAAACAAGCGTAAAATACATAATTTACAAGAAAAAATAACAAAGAAAGCATAAACAATAGATAGTAATTAGGATGTATTCTACACCCTATCAACAAGTGGTGTTGGTTGAGAAATATATTGGCCGAGTCGAATCGTTTTGCATGGCTTAATTGCACGTGAATGAAGACTGGTGGTTATCGTGATGGTTTGACAATAAAAAGGAAGGTGCTGAGACGAATAACTGAGATGATGTTGTTGTTACTGATGTGATTATTCTCATTCTTTGCAACGAGTCCTATTTACCCAACAGTTTGGCAACAATGATCGTGTGGATGTATAGAGCTTGGCAGCTGAGACGTTAGAAGAAAAGATGGAGAAAGTGAAGTTATCGTCCGAGAATTGGTTGAATGATTCTATGGGGATTTTTATGGCTGCAGTTCTCAACATGGTCGTATGATCTCGTAGTGTGAAGTACAGGGACAAGAAGAATGTGGAGTTGGGACTTAGAGAGAACTGAACTGAGTTTGGTGATTGTTGGTTTCTGCATGTTCCATCGATTCGATGGCTGTGTATAAAGTTCAGTTGTGACGACGAAAGCAAGCTGGAAAATGGTACCATTTGGAGCTGACTGATTTGTTTGCAATCAGCTGAAGAAGAATTATAGAAGCTCCGGTGCCATGGCTAGTGGAGGAAGATGTTTGTCAGGACAGGAAATGATGGCAGGGAATGAATGCATTTTAGGAGTGCGATTCCGGAAGCTCGCTGGAGTTGTTTACATGGAGAGTGGACAGAAGTCAGTTGGATTGTACACGGGTTTGAGCAGCAGAAATCTTTATTATCTTGCTTCTCAGCCGGTGGATACCAGTTTCGAGTTCGAGTGAACATCATGGAGTTGTCGAGAGAGGATTATGATATTTGTGCCATATTTGAATGGCAGTATCTCTCTGCAAAGGTATTAGAAGACATAAGAAGTTGGATTGGCTGAGCTATTGGCAATCGACCCAAGGAAGTGGTCGAATTCAGGGAGATTGGAACAGATTTGGAGATTTTGATGGCTGAAATTGGTTGCAGTCAAGTAGAGTTGTGGTTAGTCATGATCGAGAATCAGCTGCTGGCAGTGGTGGTTGGAATTGGTGAGAAGAATCAAAGCCGAGAAGGTAAAGGGTTGGATGTGATCTGCGATTGGATTCATTTTGCCGTGGGTGGTCTTGACGACTTGAGATAGATGGACCAAAGAAGTTAAGGAAATGATTGCTCAATCGGGAATCGTTAATAATGTTTGCATGGCAAGACGCTTCAGAAGATGGCGGCATTTGGTATCTGTGGCTCATTCATATTTCAGTAGCGAAGATGGAATCTGTGCAGTCGATGATAAAAAAAAAAAAAAAAAGGAAATGCAACCGATGGATGGGTTATGTAGCATATGAACATAATGGAAAAGAAAGTGTGGGTCCTTGGTGTTGTTTGAAGTTGACAGAAGATGGAGTTGATTTTTGTGGTATTATTTGAGCTGCCGGTGTTGAAATAGCCTGAGTTCGTTGCTGTTTCGAATGGATGTGTGATTAGATAGAAGCTGCATGCGAATCTAGGTGTTTTGGTGTGAGAAAAAATGAAAGTTGTTCGTATTGCTTAGCTTGGGTGTGTCTGGTTCTTACTGTGAAGGCTTGCTCTCTTTTACTACAAATCATTGGCGCAGCAGCTAAGTTAATTCCACGATGGGTCATAACAGCAAGAGATATACAAGGATCAGAAGACAGAAACTAGTGTTGCAGCCAGTAATGTCCAGGGAATGCAAGTTAGTGGACGGGATAAAGTGCTGTTGGTTCGAAGGTTGAGAACCTGAGATCACATTTGACTAGAGTTGATCGAATACAGGTATGTGCTTTAGCTGGACGATCATAAATTAGTGTTGTGGTCGGCAGTGGAGCCTGGATTTAGGAAATGAGCAATGGGTGTAGGATTGGGCCCATTAAGAAATTCTGCTAGGTCTTGTTGGACTCTAGCAGGAGCTATAACAATGGAAAACAAGAGAAGAAAGAGGAGTCGCGGCTGCAGAGCCGGCGACTAGAAGAAACGAAGTCTAGGGTTTGCAGTTTCATCTTCCAATTTCGTTTTGATTAGCTATTGATTCTCTTAAATATTTTTGTGGCTTTTGAGAAATCTATGTCTAGCGAATCGTGTTAGGGTTTAGGTAGAACCCAATTTTATTATGAAAACTCTACATTTATATACTTAATAATGAGTTGATTGATTAGTAGTTTTTCTTCATATAGCTTGGAATTTAATTGCTCATGTGATTTTCTTGATTATTTATGCTTTTGAATTTATATTTCGTGCTTCGGCTAAATCCCTAGACGTGGTATGCAATGATAGATAGGTGATGCTTTAGAATCACTACCCATGAAGCGAAGAAAATTACAGCGGAGAAACAGTATTTGAAAATGCATGGAATATATATTTAATGTTTAGTAGAGTTTGCATAATTAATTGGTGGAAACCGAAAACCCTAGCAACTCATTCCATCTTGTTTATTGTCACGATTATTTGTTATTTTGTTTTGTTCGAATTTCTGAAAATCTTTGAAACATCTTCTATTTGGTTACTTAATTTTTGGTATTAGTTGGTAGAGTATTTTACACTCCTCATGGGAACGACCTGTACTTGTCATTGTCTACTAGTTAGATGTTGTGCACTTGCAGTATTTTATTGTAGGTTTCCGAGCCTACCAAGATCGAACTTAGCTTGTTATACACAAATGAAATGTAACTTCATTTAGGTTTGGGTAACCGTACCTAAACGTGTACACGTAGTTGGGTCAACAATAGTTAACCAATGGTTATCCATATGAGCACTTTCATATCAACCCTATTCATCTTCACCATAACTAGTTCAAGTGACTCAAAAGAACTAGTTAGAGAGTTGTTCAATTTCTTAGATCTCATAGAAGTGTATAAGACACAATCGAAGAAAAAATGATTTTGATTCACTCGAATCGATTCATGAACATTATAGCCACGGTTGCAAAGATTGCATTCCTTAATTTATAAATGATTTAGTTCACGAGTAAACCGTTTTTAGAAAATAACCCACTCAAGTACGCATACCGGTATGCATACTTAAGTATCCGGATTGAGTTTGTTTTCGGTTCACAAACTCCAGCAGAAATTCACGGGATGTGAACTTCCGGTAGTACGCTTACGGGTATGCGGACTTAGCTTCCGGATATCCTAAACCAGTAAAGTACGGATACTTTGGTTCAAGGATTTTGGACTTACACAAGTATGAGTTCAGAAAAAATGTTTATATCCACTCAAGGTTATATATTCTAAACTCTCATTTCAATCATTGAAACATTCTTAGAGGATGTTATATAGAGGTTATTCACACACTATTTTTCATCAAAGCGATTTTCAAGATATTGAAATGATCAACATGACTTTCGTCACGAGTAAAGATGAACTTGGCCAAAGCGGCTTACGAACGCATATTTCGAGAAATAGATAAGCGAGATAAAGTCTGCTCGAAATAGCAAATGTGTATAATCGAAGTCTATATAGCAATACGACTTTTGTTTCAAGATAGGAGATAAAATAGATAGACTTTTAAGTGATAGATAACTTCAAGTCTCCACATACCTTTTAGTTGACGAAGATCCACCAGTTCCTTGAGTTGTTCATCGTGTTTGCATGATGAACGTCGTGGAGTCTAGAGCTCAACTACACTTACTATGCTAGTCCGATACTTAGCTATAAGTAGACTAGAAATCAAGACTTATAGTTTTGGCAACTAAACTTGACAAACAAGCTTTAGATAGAAATGCTTGCGAGTTTGACAGAGTAGTGCTCTAACAATCTTCCCCTTTGTCAATTTTAGTGACAAAACTATCAATACATATGGAATACAAAATAAATAAACTTTGAAGCTTCTTATCCACATGCATGATCTCCATGGTTCTTCAACATTACTCGAAATCTTCGTCACTTCCAAGTACTCCAATGATTCCAAAGATATTCAAATCAGCATCATCGTTGTTGAAGATCCGTAGCCATAACAATGAGAAAACAAAAGCTCTCAATTATTGTTACACAGTGTCATAGTATTATTATACAGCATCAAAGTTCAATTGTATCACAACTTTGACAACAATACTATGGTGATATGTTTCACTCCCCCTTAGTCAATATTTCATCTCACATGAAAACCACTCCCCCTTACAATAATGATCCGAAAACCATATGTATTTGTAGTGTGAACTACACATTAATTTTTCCCCTCTTTGTCAATAAAATTGGTAAAGGTACGAAAACTATTAGGATCCTAATGAAATTTCCATAGAGACACTTCATGACCAAAAGAAAGTACATATCAACTTTTTTAGATGAAATCATATAGTCGAAACTAAATGCATTCATCAAGGAGTTTATAAAGATACAAGCTAACCCCTATAATATTCCACAGCCGCACTCCCCACAAAGATTTGGCAATTAAGCACAAGTTCAATTAATAACTCTCCCCCATAAAATGTCATTCCCGAAAGAACAACAAGAGCGACCTTACTTTCACTAGAAAAGAAGGATTTCTTTGGACATTACACTAAGAAACTTGACAGAAAATCAACTTACTGAAACAAATGTAAAAGTGAATCAACACTTACTATAATTCCAAACTTAATTTCCCAACAGATCGAGATAAGCACAGGGGCAAGAGTTTTAGAATTTACTAATGAACCAAAACAAAACCAATAGACTGCCGTAAGTGTTGAAATGTAGTAGTATCTAATGGTTTGGTAAGAATATCAGCCAATTTTTGTTAGGAATGCACAAATTCCATATTTATGATACCATTTTCATATAGATCTCGAATAAAATGGTACCTTATATCAATGTGTTTAGTTCTTGAGTGCTCAACGGGATTCTCCGTGATTTGAATCGCGCTAGAGTTGTCACAAAAGATCTTCATTATTCCAGTATCAATTCCATAATCAACAAGCATTTGTTTCATCCAGAGAAGTTGAGTACATCAAGATCCGGCAACAATATATTTTGCCTCACATGTGGACAGGGATTGTGAAAATTTTTTCTTGTTATGCCAGGCTACATAGTAGAAGCCCCCTGATGTACTTTTTCTGTCTTCCACACATCCTTCCCAATCAGCATCTGAATAGGCAGAAAGATCAGTGTTAGTATCAAAAGTGTAAGATATACCATACCAGACTGTGTATCATATGATCCTTTTTGCAGCTGCAAGATGAGATTCCTTTGGATTATCCTGAAATCTTGCACAACAACCCACACTAAACGCAATATCAGGTCTAGTAGCTATAAGATATAAAAGGCTACCAATAATAGATCGATACAGTTTTTCATCCACTTTTACTCCTTTCTCATCTCTATGTAGTTTACCAGTGGTGAGCATAGGTGTCAGTTTTGGAGTTGACATATCCACACTGAACCTTGAGACAAGATTTTGGCATATTTTTCTTGAGATAAGTAAATCCCATCCTTATGTTGCTGAATTTGTAATCCAAAAAAGAACTTTAATTCACCAACATTGCTCATTTCAAATTATTTTCCAAGAGAGACTTGAAAATCTTTTGCAAGTTTTTCAAAAGTTGAACCATAGATAATATCATCTACACACTCCATTTGGTAAACAAGGTTTTATCAGCTCCGCCTCTCGAAAAACTTTCCTAAGAAGAGAAGTAGGTAGTTTTTCGAACCAGGCACGAGGTGCTTGTTTTAACCCATATAATGCCTTGTTTTAACAATATTAATATTGGAGGGACAAGGTACTAGTTTCCATACATCTTGTCTTTGGAATTGATTTAAATCTTCATGCATTTCATTCACACAAAAGGGATCGCTAAGAGCTTCATCAATATTTCTCGGTTTTACTTGTGAAAGATAACAACCAAAATTGCAAATATTTTGAAGTTTTCCTCTTGTCTTAGAAGTAGAATCTCTACATCCAATAAAACTTTTAGGATCATGATTCTTTTGAACCCAGGGGTGTCGAGGAGGGACACGTTCTTGTTCAATATGAGGAGCCTGATCAGTGCTCTTCTCCTCGTCACTAGAAATATCGTGATCAGTAACAGTTGGGATGACCTCAACTGATTCTAGAATTTCTTTGACTTTCTCAATTGTCTCTGTTGGAGGCAATTCAGCAGGAGGATTATCATGATAAAAATTACTAATATCATCAATGATAACATTAGCAGACTCCATCATTACTTGGGTTCCGAGATTAAACACTCGAAAACCACGACTATCAGAGGCATAGCCAAGAAAGATACCTTCATCACTTTTAGTATCAAATTTCCCTCTCTGTTCTAGATCTTTTAGAATGTAGCACTTACTTCCAAACACTCTGAGATAGTGTATGTTGGGTTTTTTACCGTACCATAACTCATAAGGAGTGTTTAGGGTCTTAGACCGTAGGTAGACACAGTTGATCAAATAACATGTCGTGAAAACAGCTTCTCCCCAAAACCTTAAAGGTAAGTTTTTGTTATAGAGCATTACCCTGGCCATTTCCTGAATGTTCCTATTCTTTCTTTCTGCAACTCCATTAGCTTGAGGAGTAATGGGTGATCATTATTGTTGAATAATCCCCTGCTCGTCACAAAATTCAAACACCTTAGTGTCCTTGAATTCAGTTCCACGGTCGCTTATAATTTTCTTTAGTTTGCGACCTTGTTCGTTCTGGATTCTATTAACCTTGAATTCATCAAGGGTTTCATTCTTATGAGATAGAAATGCTACCCCTAGTGAATCTGGTGTAATCATCTACCATAACTAAAGCGTACTTCTTACCCGCAACCGTGGGTTGTTGAATGGGTTCGACGAGGTCTATATGAATTAAATCAAGGAGGGCTTTAGTGAGAATATATCGATATGATTTATGGTGAACTTTCGTTTGTTTACCCTTTTGACAGGCACCACATACACCATCAATCTTTGCATTGATTTTGGGAATGCCTCTAACAAGTTCTTTATTAATGATCTTAGTTAGAAGACGATAATTGATGTGACCAAAACGCTCATGCCAAAGATGTATAGATTCCACCTAAGTCAAATTGCAACAGCTACTGAACTGAGTATCCAGAAGATAACAGTTATTTTTACCACGAGTTCCCCGAAAAATTAGTTTCCCAGCTTTGCCTACAATGTCACATCCATTTGCGTTGAAGACAACTCTATGGCCTTTGTCACAAATTTGACTAATAGAAAGAAGGTTTGCAGTCATACATTTAACGTATACTACATCATGGATTTCAGGAACGCCGAGAAGTTTGATCGTCCCCTTCTTGCTTATGTAGCAGCAACCCCCATCTCAAAATGTTACCGGACCTCCTTCAAAGTCATTTGAAGTTACAAACCACGAGAGATCACCAGTCATATGTCGACTACATCCACTGTCAAGAAAGCATTAAAAGGGCGATGTTGATTTAAAAATAAAAGCTCACATACTAACACTACTATCTTGTTTAGGATTTCTTGTTAGTTTTGTACATCCTTTTAGAAAAGTAAACAGTTGTTCAGCTTTCTTATGAAGATTAATTGCAACTTTTAAACTTTTCCTGAAGGACATACATGCATGTTGAAAGTGATTGTAAGAGTCACAGAACATATATGGACCAACATCTTTAATCTCGTTTGAGTAGTTCTGAATCCCATCAGGTTTCACAAATCCTAAACCTCGTTTATCATCTGACTTACGACCATTCTTCAGAGAAGAATAAACAGAGTTATTCAAATCCGTTGAAGGAATTTTGACAGATTTCAAATCCTTATACATTGCAATTTCTGCAACAAGATCATAGTTGATCCGAATTTTTTCATCCAACTTTTTCTTAAGAATAACAAGTTTTTCAGAACTTTCTCTACGATCAGAATTTAATTCCGGTGAAGCGTTTATAGAGATTTTATTGTCCATATAGTCATATCTCTAAAAACACAGACTTATGAGGTCTTTAACCGTGTTTTCCTACTCTGATACCAATTGAAAAACGGGGGTCTAACAACCTCACCCAATATTTCGCTTAGCAATCTGCATGGACTAACTCCAATATACTTTTAAGAGAATCAACTAGACAGTCAGACTCAATCTTAATAAAAAGTATATCAAAGAGTTATATCTTTATTTCTCGATTAAATCTCAACTCAAACAAATAGAAATCTGCGAGTCCGATTGAATATAAGAGAAATAACTTGAGAGGTACCAAAGACCAATGTTCAAGGATCAATCAATTTCAATCAACAACCAAAGGTTGGATTTACCAATTGATCGACACAACGCACAACCTGTCATATTTCAATTATATAACAAAATATAATGCGGAAAAGAAATAACACAGACACCAGAAATTTTGTTAACGAGGAAACCGCAAATGCAGAAAACCCCGGGACCTAGTCCGGATTGAACACACACTGCATTAAGCCACTACAAACACTAGCCTACTACAAACTAACTTCGATCTGGACTGTAGTTGAACCCCAATCAATCTCACACTGATCCAAGGTACAATTGCGCTCCTTATGTCTCTGATCCCAGTAGAATACTACCCACTTGAATCCCTTAGCTAATCTCACCCACAACTAAGAGTTGATACGACCCAAAGTCGAAGACTTTAATAAACAAATCTGTATCACACAAAAAAGTCTACATGAATAAATAAATCTGTCTCCCACAGAAATACCTACGAGTTTTGTTCCGTCTTTTGATAAATCAAGGTGAACAGGAACCAATTGATATACCAGACTTATATTCCAGAAGAACAGCATAGAAATATAAATCAGCTCACAATAATCTTAATCGACTAGCGAAAAAAGATATTGTGGAATCACAAACGATTAAACAAAGATGTTTGTGACTACTTTTTTTATCTTACCTATCGGAGAAATTAATCCAAAGCCAATCTTACGAT
This sequence comes from Papaver armeniacum, assembly GCA_023531295.1. Lineage (NCBI taxonomy): Eukaryota > Viridiplantae > Streptophyta > Magnoliopsida > Ranunculales > Papaveraceae > Papaver > Papaver armeniacum. Next base: position 152,786 of record JAJJWW010004448.1, read on the forward strand.
TGTACTCAAATACGATAGAAACAACAAGATCAGATCACGCAACTGCAGAGAAAATAGTTGGGTCTGGCTTCACAATCCCAATGAAGTCTTCAAGTCGTTAACCTACGGGGTCTCGGCAGAAACCTAAGGTTAAAGGAGAACCGACTCTAGCTTATATAACTAGTATCACACAGGTGGTGTGGGGATTAGGTTTCCCAGTTGCTAGAGTTCACCTTTATATAGTCTCCAAATCATGGTTTGCAATCTAAGTTACCTTGGTAACAAAGCATTCAATATTCACCGTTAGATGAAAACCTTATTAGATTCAAGCTAATATATTTCAATCGTTAGATCGAAGTTAGATTGTTATACACAAATGAAATGTAACTTCATTTAGGTTTGGGTAACCGTACCTAAACGTGTACACCTAGTTGGTTCAACAATAGTTAACCAATGGTTAGCCATATGAGCACTTTCATATCAACCTTATTCATCTTCACCATAGCTAGTACAAATGACTCAAAAGAACTAATTAGAGAGTTGTTCAATTGCTTAGATCTCATAGAAGTATATAAGACAGAATCGAAGCAAAAACGATTTTGATTCACTCGATTTAATTCATGAACATTATATCCACGGTTTTCAAAGATTGCATTCCTTAATATATAAATGTCTTAGTTCACGAAAAAACCGTTTTTAGAAAATAACTCACTCAAGTACGCATACCAGTATGCAAACTTAAGTATCCGGTTTGAGCTTGTTTTCAGTTCACAAACTCCAACAGAAATTCATGGGATGTGAACTTCCGGCAGTATGCTTACGGGTACGCGGACTTAGCTTCCGGATATCCTAAACCAGTAAAGTACGCATACTTTGGTTCAAGGATTTTGGACTTACACAAGTATGAGTTCACATACAATGTTTATATCCATTCAAGGTTATATATTCTAAACTCTCATTTCAATCATTGAAATATTCTTAGAGGATGTTATATAAAGGTTATTCACACACTATTTTTCATCAAAGTGATTTTCAAGATATTGAAATGATCAACATGACTTTCGTCGCGAGTAAAGATGAACTTGGCCAAAGCGAAAGCTTACCAACACATGTTTCGAGAAATAGATATGCGAGATAAAGTCGGCTCGAAATAGAAAATGTGTATAATCAAAGTCTATATAGGAATACGACTTTGCCTCAAGATAGGATATAGAATATATAGACTTTTGAGTGATAGATAAGTTCAAGTCTCCACATACCTTTTAGTCGATGAAGATTCACCAGTTCCTTGAGTAGTTCATCGTCTTTGCATGATGAACTCCGTGGAGTCTAGAGCTCAACTACACTTACTATCCTAGTCCGAGACTTATCTATAAGTAGACTAGAAATCAAGACTTATAGTTTTGGCAACTAAACTTGACAAACAAACTTGAGATAGCAACGCTTGCGAGTTCGACTGAGAAGTGCTCTAACACCATATTAATTTTAGTGGTCATAAATCACCATTTCTATATTAATATAGTTTTATTTGGTGATTTATCATCATAAATATTTATTTTTAATGTTTTGTGTTTTTTTTAACCAATAGGTTATTTAGTTTTTGGAGAAAAGAAACCAAACATTAGGCATGGTGGATGACTGCATAAGGATAAAAAGAAACATCATAATAAATCTTAAAATATCATATGAGGATAAATCCAAATTAAAATCTCAAAACCCTCCTCTAACCTGGTCCATGACTTCCTAACACGTTCTGTGATGGCGCTGCACGCCGCACGCCGTAAACCGCCGACCAATACCCCGTGATGTATCCCCGCCAGGGACATGATTGATAAACCTGGAATGTGGCACTCGTGATCCACGAAAGATAACATGGGACGCTGAATGAATAACCACATTATTCAGAAGTTGATACTTGTGAGGTATCGTGTGTATTTTATGTGTACCGTATCATGGTGTGGTAAAGTGATGGGTAATGACACCTCACCGACCAATTAACTCCGATCGTAGCCGCATAACCAAGTCAGTGTCTGGACGGATGAGATGATCTTTGAGACACCTTTATCCGCGAACCGCTGGATGAAGCTAGGGCTTTCAAGAGGTGCGCAGCATCACTCTTCAAATTTGGTCGAAACCAAGCATGGGATACAACTTGGCTTAACCGACCATACATGCGTGTAGATGGCATGATGGTGTAGGCGCCATACCCATTACCTCCCGAAAGTATGGACAGTCACTAATTTATCCCATGAAATCGAGTGGTCGAGATCGATTTGCAACAAAAATAGTGCCGCAAGGGCCGCACGTCACGCCCTCTTCAGCGCACGTTCCAAGACGACCAATCTTGGTCGGTCTTGGCCGATTGTCCCGGGTGTGAAGGTGGTAGGATGGTGTTTACGCTATACCGAATATCCCATGAAAACGTGATCCGAGCCATCCAAATCGCCCCGGCGAAGTTGAGTGGCCGAGACTCGTTGCGGTTTGGGAGGTGTGACCACGCTAGTTGGGCGTGCGTTTTGATTAGCCAGGCATGATATGCCTTGGCCGATCGGTTAGGGAATAGATGGGTCCACGGTGGTCAGCGCCGGGCATGACCTGACTCGCTTAATCTAATCTTTGGACCCTCCATTCATACTCGAGAAGACGGACGTCGTGATGTTCAAAACCCTAATTTTGTTTCAAAGCCGGTGCGTCATCTCTTGTTTGGGCGTACGATTTTGTCACGACCAAACATGGCTGGTCTTGACCGATTGGTCAAGTGGTGTAGGCGGCTACAAGTGATCTTGTTGACATGCTCGTGGGCCTTGAATCTACATCTACACCCTCCATCTATACCGCGAAGATGGATGGTTGAGACTGTTTTGCGACACATGTAATATGCCGCAAACTCCTATTTAGGTTTTCCATCCATAATGCTTGGTATGAACGTTTGGCAAGCTAGGCTAACCAATCGTGCGGGTTCCGCATTGTTCGAGGGATATTCCAGAGCACTCGCTTGGGGGTGATGGAATTGATCTCGGTCATCCCAAATCATGCTTGTGGAGTTGGATGATCGGCGATCATATCCGGACGATATGTGTCAGTCCGTGGGATGCTCAATCGGCTAGTATAACACACCGACAGGGGCCCAATCGCTAGTATAACACACCGAGAGTCGCCCGTACGGGTATTTCGTACATGGTTTCATTATATATGTTGAGGTTCGTGTTACTCGTAAGAGTAACACCCGCCGTCATGCCACACCGCTAATGAGTACCGGAAATACAAGGCCGATTAAAAATTCACAGGATGGGATTGTTGCCACATGCTCCATCCAGGATGGGATTGTTGATCACATAATGGGATTGTTGCCACATGCTCCATTCTTAGTGAATTAAGTGAGGGAGTATCCAACACTTATTAATGGCTTTATCTTTTACAAGATGTCGCATAATTTTTCCGCTTTTTACAAATTTAACCTTTAAACGAAAATATACCATCAACATTAAGTCCCCGCCAAAGCACATAATGGTTACACTCATTGTGGGGTAGGCATGAGATGGTGACATACATATGTGAGAAAGACAGATAAAGGAAGCTGCCCAAGAGCATTGACTGACCGCTTAGTCGCCCACGCCGTTGCGCTTGTATGGAATCCTTTGGTGGGACCTTTTCTTCTTTTCGGTATTTGAATCGAAAGGAATCCAAAAGAGGTATCCTTGTTCTATTGGGATTCTTCCAATTTTTGTCTATATAAAAAGAGACCAACCCCTTGCTTTCTCACGATTTTTTTTATTTGATCGCTCCCCGCGTGATCTTCTTTGCCGCATGCCAACCGCGTCGCCGGAGCTACCGTCGCCGAATCTCGTCGTCGTCCTGGCGTCCAAGGTAAATCTCGTTTTTTTTTGTGAAAACCCTACTTATGTAAAATCCTTTGATAGATACATCATGATTAGTTTCTCCACCTAAATTAATAGCAAAAATGCCCTGTGATTGCTTAGTAAAACAAGCCGTGAATCCATGTTGTTTTTGCTTCCTTTTCCACCGTTGTACGTGTAACTTAGCTTTTAGGTCATACTTGAAAACCCTTGGCTTGATCTTGAGACACGATTCCTATAAATAAAGAAAATCGTGTTATGATGTGTACGAATGAACGCCGCCATGCATGCTTGATTGAACGGGTCTCACCCACATATGCTTGAGTGAAAGTCGACTTTTGTCATTAGTCTTGTTCCCTGCTTGAAACTTGAGTAACACCGAACTTGAAATTTATACCGACTTGAAATCAATACTGCATCGAAAACTTGTACCGACTTGAAACCAATACCGTACTTAAAACTTGTACCTGACTTGAAACCAATACCGACTTGAAACTTGTACCGTACTTGAAACCAATACCAAAACTGAAAACTTGTACCCGTACTTGAAACTTTGAGCAATAATGGTGTTTGGACCTTGCTTTTGTGCATTTCAACGTGTCTTGTCATGCGTGACTACATGTCTCATGCGCTTTTCATACAAGTTCTAACTCGCCGTCTTTATTTCATTGTGGAATGAAGAAAAGAATTCCTCATGAGATGTCTTCCGAAGATAATGTCAAAAGCCAAGTCGTGAAGTGTTGCGCTTTCAAAGATATGTCGCACATTGATGATGCAGTTGTTCATTTCGCTTCCAAACATCGTAAAAGCATCCTTCTCATAAGATATTCCGATTTCCGATTCGTAAAACATGGAAGCCGATCCATTTTCTTCTTCTCAAGCACATGTGATGAGATTTTGTCTCCTGAGAAACGAATATCCGCCTTATCCTATTGACTTCAAGATTTGCCATACTCCACTCGGGTTCTTATGAAGGTGGATGAGACGCATGTTGAGAATAAGGGCATTAAGGATAATTTGACCAAAGCGCAAATCCTTAATGCGTCATGGCATCCGCCGCTTCATGGAAATTAAGAAAGACGATGCGGGTTTGATTACCTTCATTTCTGCTGGGCGCATTTCTACTCATACAACCCATATCTTGATGGGGAGAAATGACTATTACTCGGAGAGAGTAAATGCATTAATGAACCTACCTACATAGAAGTCTTTCTTGCGATCTCTCCTGATGACGGAGCAACGCAACTACGATGCTATACTTCAAAAGGCCATGGATTCGACATTCGACAAGGAGGAGAAAAAGATACGAGATGCTTTTACACCCGGTGGGTGTCTGAGTGGTCTCCCGTAGACCCAGAGCTTCGGACAAAGAGTCAATGAGCTGCCGTGATTGGCGCTCTCGTCTTTATGGCTATCCGTGAGATATATTTGATGATGGTTCGGAAAGAAGACCATTAGGGGTGAGCGTTAAGATCCTCGGGCGGTAGCGAATCTGGACGCCTCGGGATCGTTGCATCTCGGAAAGAATGGACATGCATGTTTCTAACGGGTATAAGAAGGTGGAGTCGCACGTTCACTTCGCTTTTCTTCAGCATTCTTATTGGAACACTTCAAAAGTTATGCCCCGATCCCGCAAATTCGCCGCAACTTGTATGGTGGCTCGAGAATACTCCGTTGGAATAGGAGGCGTCCTGCAGGCTATAAGGAACTTGTGGACACATTTGACAACGTGTCTTCGAGATTTCCGTCCATGGGGCCGTCCATCTTCCATTGCTCACACCAAGACTTTCGCTATTACTTCCCACGGTCCCGATGCTGTGCTGCGTACCGATGCCAAGACTATGAAATTTGGGTAAATTTATTTACTCTGCGTAGCCGCGTCCCAGGATATGTTCCGTCTCTATTTAACGAAGAACTTGTTGTGACTCCGTACAATATTGATAGGGTTGCTCGTCAAATGGGATTTGATCAGGGTGTCCCATTTATCCGTCCACCAGTGGTTCCAATGGAATTTCTCCCGAATATTCTTAACGCCGACTTGTTTTAAGAACTAGTGAGCCTTCCCTTTCCGGCCTATTGGGAGAAACCCAAGAGAACCGATAAGTACAAGGAAATTTGGAGGAGACAACCGTTGATTTTCCAGAATTTTCGGAGTGCTGTGGACAGACCCCCCGTAGTGAGCCATCTTCCCGACGTCTGAAGAAGCATTCGTTGAAGCCACTCCACCAAACGGACCAGAGCCGAGGATCATGGCAATTCCTGCCAGAGACCTAAGAGGCAAGCATGCGGTTCAGCAATCCTCAATTCCTCCAATACGCAGATTTAAATCTCTTCGTTGATTCCTTCATTTTTCCAGAGTAAATTTTTCGAGAGTGATCCTTGCTTGAAATCGGGGAATCTCCAAAAGAGAATATCTTCACAAGGTTGGCGCGTATTCGTAACGAGAGGTCGGTAATGTTGTCCTTCATGAGAAGTCCGCGGCACCGATCTTCGTGGAGTCCGGTAATATCGATCCTTATGCCGAGAAGTCCTGGAGAAACCACTTCTTCCGCACTACGACGAAATGATGCAAGCTGGCTGGACAAGGCGCTTCCCTAAGTGATCTTATCACGCGATCGTGATGGAAATTAGCACCGTAGTTTTGAAGTGATGCCTAATGAATATAAGAGAGGCAAGGCTCGCTATAGTTGAGGCGTCCCTGAGGTTCGCTTCCGAACAAGTTCCAATAATAAGGCCATTGTGGTGACTCCTTCCGAAAGGCCTCCCCGCAACCGACAAGGCTCATGTGGTTGGTGAATTATCTATGATGCACCGGGGCTTTGTTCGATCCTCCTTTTACTGTCCCTTATCCAAGCCATGTGTTGGTTGGTGGATTTAACAGTGGCTTGCCCGGGCCAAGAGTTGTACACAGCAATATGGGAGAAGTACGGCCACATTGCTACTCACTACGAAGCTCAAAAGTCATCTTGCATTGGTCAACCAAGGCCCAAGAGGCTTTATCTTCTATCCATGGGATGAGCGTCACGACCGGGTCGAATGCTTCGAGGAGATGATTGAAGACCGGAAGTGCCATCGAGACGTGTTTGGCGCAAAGAGACGGGCTTCAATGCTCCTTGGTTCTTCAAAGGGTTCTCCAAGATCCAGAGCTCCAGAAATTACAAGATGAAGTCCCTTCCGCAGATCGTGTTACTCGGCCAGAAGAAGAGGTCAAAAAGCTGTCTCGAGGAGTTGAAGTTACAAGCTCGCATTTCAAAGGATGAAAGTCGCCTTTGCACAAGAACGAGTTGTTGTCAAGGACTTTCCTTGAAGGATTCGTGCTATATACTTGCCTCTTTCTTTAGATGTTTTTCTTTTTGAGTGATAGTGGGATTTTTCGTAATTTGACTTCCGGTTTTGAAACTAATAGTAATTGAATTGGTTTATTGAGATAGTTTTGTGAATAACTTTTCTAAAAGAGGTTAGTTTGAAATGGAATTTGCATCTTGGTCATGAATGATTGCATATATCATATGAAATTGTAAATGTCTCCAAAAAGGAGGTATGAAAGGAAACAAATGTATTTTGACCACCGAGCCTCCTTTCTCCGCGTGCTGGATGTTAAGTCCTCAAAGAATTCTAAAATTATCCTTCTTGTAAAATTGTGAGTAAAACATACTTGCTTTTGAAGCCTCACTTGTTTCTCAACCTAGAGGATTTTCTAAGAAAATCCTTCACACACTTTCGTGAGCTATCGCCCGGACCAAGCTTCTCCGAACAATGCGCTAAAGCGTTGCATTCACCGGTGGGGTGATGGAGGAACGGTGGAAATGAAGATTCGGGTCCATTACTTGATCGCAGGCGGACGCCATACCGGGGTAGCTCCACCTCTCCATTTCGCACTCCACACCTCCAAAGAGTCTTAATCTTTTCTATCGGGAAGGGAAGTGTGTAAGTACCTTGAGTCCGGCTTTTCCTGCGTTAGTGGGCATTGTGGATGTCTCTCCGTGGCTTTGATGTGGAACAGAGATGAAGTGGAAGATTTTGCTAGTGCCATCATATCTCATGATCGCTTGCCTAGGTAAAGGGATATGAAAGGTGTCGTAATGTCACCGCCGGGAGGACCGTATCAACGTTTCCATCCTCTCGTATTCAGCATTTATTGATTGATTTCTCCTTCCTCAAGCATTTCTTCGCCGGTTGGAAGGCCGATGCGGATTGGACAACTTTTCGGCTTCAACAAGAGTTTTGAGATATAAATCCTTCTAGCAGGGCTCCATAGGCTGCAGTTCCCTTTCTTTATCCGGAAGACATTGTAGCACCCTGACAAGTCTTTTCATCTGGAGTTGCTTCCGAGTCTCTGGACCATGTTGTCCATCTTTCCGGATTCGTTTGCGATTACGTGCTCTTTTTGCTTCTTCACTTGTAAAGGTGTGACTCCTAACTAAGGATTCAACGTTTCTCGCACTGTCTGAGTTGACGCCTATCGACCCTCCTTGTAATTGTGCTGCTATATCATTCAAAAGGCGAAATGTCTCGCTCCGCTTTCCCGTGATACCGGCTGATTTTCCAAGACATCCTCCAGCATTCAGCTCGTCTCCCATGATATCCGAACCACTCCGCGCACTCGTGTGAGGATACATCATGAGATCTAAACCGAAGAATTGAGAATTCAATTTTGCAACCGAGATCAACCTCCCACCGTGGTCGCCAACTGATGATGGTCAAAACTACTCCTTCCTGATTTGGTACTTGGGGGTGTGGATGAGGAATGAATCTAAACCCTAAACAAAATGCACCACGGTGAGTGCTTGTAGATTCTGAGATCAATCCAGGCAAGTCCTACTAAACTATGAAATGGCCGTTGGGCACTTTTTCGATCACAAAGTGAAGGGGAGATGGGGTTGATCTTAGGGGAGGAAGCGAAGAAGGTGTTGAGATTGTGAAGGTGTAGACTTGCTTATGACTTGCAACAGAGAAAGTGAACAAGCTTACGATTAGTGTAAGCAAGCTCTCGGGTGTTTCTCGTTGTTTTTCCTCCCTCGTTGGAAATAGGGCTGAGAACCCATTTATACAAGTCATTGAGTCTTATTCACGCCTCTGGGAAGCTGGAGGAAGTGGACTCGATGGAGTAGTGGGAGTTGTGCGTTGGTGATACACGACCAAAATTTTGCCCACTTCTCCGTTTTATCTCTAACCGTCCATGACTTCCTAACACGTTTGTGGATGGCATATTGCACGCCGCACGCCGTAAAACCGCCGACCAATACCCTAGTATGTATCCCCCAATTTGTGACAAGGATTGATATCCGGAATGTGATCGGGATCCACGAAAGATAGATGTACGTCGAATCGAATAACTACATTATTCAGAAGTCGATACTGTGGAAGTATCGTGTGTATTTTATGTGTACGCATCATGGTGTGGTAAAGTGATGGGTACGACACCTCACCGACCAATTAACCCCGATCATGGTCAGATAACCAAGCCGGGTGAAGCTGGGACTCGATGAGATGATCTTCGAGACACTCATCCGCGACCATTGATGAAGTTAGGGTTTCAAGAGTTGGTGCATCACTCACTTGGTCAAACCGCATGGGATACAACTTGGCTCCGACCGACCATACATGCGTGTGATGGCATGATGGTGTAGGCGCCTATACCATTACCTCATGAAAGTATGATCCGGGTCACTCAATTCATCCTAAGTGAAATCGAGTGGTCGAGATCGATTCATGCATAAAAAATAGTGCCGCAAGGGCCGCACGTCACGCCTCTTCAGAGCATCGCCTCCAAGACGGCCAATCTTGGCCTGCCTTGGCCGATTTGCCGGTGTGAAGGTGGTAGGATGATATTTACGCTCCCATAAAACGTTATTCGAGCCATCCAAATCGTCCAAACAAGTTGAGTGGTCGAGATGGCCTTTGCGGTTTGGGGAGGTGTGACCACGCTAGTTTGGGCGTGCGTTTTGATTAGCCAAGCATGATATGCCTTGGCCGACGGTTAGGAATACATGGGTCCACTGCCGTGGTCATGCCGGTATGACCTGACTCGCTTAATCTAATCTTGGACCCTCCATTCATGCCTGAGAAGATGGACGCCGTGATGTTCAAACCCTAATTTTGGGTTTCAAAGCGTAACACATCTCTTGTTTAGAGACGATTTTGTCACTTACTCAAACATGCTGGTCTCACCGATTGGTCAAGTAGTGTAGCGGCCCACGGTGATCGTGTTGACATGCCCCGGGCCCTTTGAATCTACATCTACACCCTCCATCTATACCTGCGAAGATGGATGGTTGAGACCGTTTTGCGACACATGTAATATGCCGCAAACCCTAATTTAGGGTTTTCCAGTCCATAATGCTTAGTATGAACGTTTTTAGCAAGCTAGGCCAATGGCCGACCGTGCGAGTTCCGCATTGGTTCGGCAGCGGATATTCCATACCGCTTGGGGTGATGGAATTGATCCGGGTCATCCAATCATGCTTGTGGAGTTGGATGATCTGCGATCATATCCGGACCGATACTGATCAATCCGGATGCTCAATCGGGCTAGTATAACACACCGAGAGGGGCTCAATCGGGCTCGTATAACACATCGAGAGTCAAGCATGTACGGGTATTTCAGTACATGGTTTCATTATAGTGCTTGGAGGTTCGTGTTACTCGTGAAGAGTAACACTCTACCGTCATGCCACACCTGATAATGACCTCCGAAAAGTTTTTTGATTCTATGGCACCGAAAATTGTACTCAAACTTCATATCATAGTGTTTTGATTTCTAAATACGGTGGCGTCGGATCTCTTGTTGGAATAAGCTCACTGAAGCTCTTGATGGTGATATTGATATTCTAAAGATCTTGGTTGTTGAGGATCTCAGTGTGTTTAATAGTGAAACAAAGGTTACTCCCGTCACAACAAACTATTTTTTCTTGGGTGAGGATAATATGTTTTTTTTACTGTTGATGGTAATGATGATATTATGAACTTCTTGAGAAATTGGGTTTCTACTACACTTAGTATCCAATCCAAAAAGTTAAATTCATATGAATCTCTTGAAAAAGATTCTAAGAACTCTTTGTTGAGAAACCCTAACAAGCTCCAAGAAGCAAACCTTGATAGAGATGATATGGATATGATTCTTATATCTTTACTGCACTTGATTCGGTGTAAGATGGATCATCACTGATCCATCAAACAAAGTAAAAAAAAAAATAGGTCATATGAGGAAATTAGGGTAGTTTCTTCTTTACTACACATGTGAGAATATAAGATTTAATTTTTTCGAAATATTTTATTTTAAGTCATCGCATATTTTTTTTATCTATAAACTTTAACTGTGATTGTTTTTCTGTGGTCATTTATGTTTGGTACCTGCATTTTGTTTTGAATTAGTGGAAACTTGGACTTGATTCATCAAGCTTTCTCACCCGTTAACTTTTTAAAATTGTTTGATTATTATAATTTCTAACATGATATTTTAACCATCATGAAAAAGCGGGGGTCTAACAACCGCACCCAATATTTCTTTCGGAAATCTATATAGACAAGCTCCAATATACTTTCAAGAGAATCAACTAGACAGTCAGACTCAATCTAGAGAAAAGTATATCAAAGAGTTTTATATCTCTGTTTCACAATGTAATCAGAAAATCAAACAGATAGAAATCCGCAAGATTGATTATTATGTGAAACAACTTGAACGGTACCAAAGACCAATATTCAAGTGTCAATCAATTTATATCAACAACCAAAGGTTGGATTATCTAATTGATTGATCTTAACGCACAACCTGTGATAAATCTATTATATAAAAAAATAAAATGCGGAAAAGAAATAACACAGACACCATAATTTCGTTAACGAGGAAAACCGCAAATGCAGAAAAATCCCGGGACCTAGTCCAGCTTTGAACACCACATTGTATTAAGCCACTACAGACACTAGCCTACTACCAATGAACTTCAGACTGGAATGTAGTTGAGCCTTAATCAATCTCACACTGATCAAGGTACAGTTTCGCTCCTTACGTCTCTGAACCCAAGCAGGATTCTACGCACTTGATTCCCTTAGCTGATATCCCCCACAACCAAGAGTTGCTACGACCCAAAGTCGAAGACTGGATAAACAAATCTGTCTCATACAGAAAAGTCTATTGGAATAGATAAATTTGTATATTACAGAAATACATACGAGTTTTGTTCCGTCCTTTGATAAATCAAGGTGAACACGAACCAATTGATAAACCGGACTTATATTCCCAAAGAATAACCTAGTATTATCAATCACCTCACAAAAATCATAACCGTATGGTAGCAAAACAAGATATTGTGGAATCACAAACGATGAGACGAAGATGTTTATGACTACTTTTAATCTTACCTATCAGAGATAAATCTCAAGAAAATCTTAGCAAAGATAATACTCAATCACGATAGTAGAAGTAAGATCAGAACACGGAACTACAAAGAAAACAGTTGGGTCCGGCTTCACAATCCAAATGAAGTATTTAAGTCGTTAACCTACATGGTTTCTTGAAAAACCTAAGGTTAAAGGAGAATCGACTCTAGTCGCAACTAGTATCACACAGGAGGTGTGGGGATTAGGTTTCCCAGTTACTAGAGTTCTCCCTTATTTAGTTTTCAAATCAGGGTTTGCAATCTAAGTTACCTTGGTAACAAAGAATTCAATATTCACCGTTAGATGAAAATCTGATTAGACTCAATCTAATATCTTTCAACCGTTAGATCGAACTTAGCTTGTTATACACAAATAAAATGTACCCTCATTTAGGTTTGAGTAACCGTACCTAAACGTGTACACCATGTTGGTTCAATAGTAGTTAACCGAGGTTATCTATATGAACACTTTCATATCAACCTTATTTATATTAACCAAAACTAGTTCAAATGACTCAAATGAAACTAGTTATAGAGTTGTTCAATTGTTACATTCTCGTAGAAGTATACAAGAACATAATTGAAGCAAAATCGGTTTGATTCACTCGAATCAATTCATGAACATTATAGCCACGGTTTGCAAAGAAATGCATTCCTTAATATATATAAATGTATTAGTTCGTGAACAACCAGATTTTAGAACTTTAACCACTAAAGTATGCATACGGGTACGCACACCTAAGTAGCCGGTTTGAGTTTGGGTTCGCCAGTATGCGAACATGTACGCATACCTTAGTACACTTCCAAACCCATAGAAATTCCAGGATTTATACCTTACGCAAGTACGCGTACCGGTATGTGTACTTGGTACCCGGAATTCCACAACTATAAGTACGCATACAGGTATACATACTATAGTTTCGGTCATGGATCACATACATGCAAGATTGCATATTATGTTCATAATCCAATAGTTCTAAACTCTATTTCAATCATTGAAACTTTCTTAAAGGATGACAATAGTTGTTTTCACACACTACTAGCATCAAAGCAATTTTATGTTATTGAAATAATCATAGTAAAACATTCCAAGTCTACACCAAACGATTGTATCACACATACCATGTAAGATGTTACTCGGCAATTTTCACATGATCATCTTTTGACTATCGTCAAGAATATAAGATGAACTTGGTTGAAGCGAAAGCTTACTAACACATATTTCGAGAAATATATAAGCGAGTAAAACTCAGCTCAAAATCTCAAATGTGCATAATCGAATACTATATAGTAATACGACTTTTGTCTCAATATAAGAGATAGAGTAGAAATAGACTTTCCAAGTGATAGATGAGTTTTAGTCTCGACATACCTTTTGTTGATGAAGTTCCAAAAGCTCTCCTTAGTAGTTCTTCGTCTTCAATTGATGAACGCCGTGAAGTCTAATGCTCAACTACACAAATCCTAGTCCGAGACATCACTATAAGTATACTAGAAATCAATACTTATAGTTTTGATCACTAACATTGACAAACAAGCTTGAGATAGCAACGGTTGCGAGTTCGACCGAGCAGTGCTCTAAAAATCTCCCCCTTTGTAAATTTTAGTGACAAAACTATCAATACATATGGATTAAAAAAAAAAAAAAAACTTTGTAGCTTCTCATCCAAATGCTTGATCTCCTTGGTTCTTCAACAATACTCGAAATCTTCGTCACTTCCAAGTAGTCCAATGATTCTAAATGTGTTCAACTCAGCGCGCATCATAGTTCTTTGAAGATTCATAGCTATAACAATGAGAAAAAAGTTGCTCTCAATCATTGTTATACATTGTCATAGTATTATTACACAACATCAAAGTCCAATTGTATCAAAACTTTGACAACAATACTATGGTGATATGTATCACTCCCCCTTAGTCAATACTTTATCTCACAATTAAAACCACTCCCCATTACATAATAATCCGTAAACCATATGTATTTCTAGTGTGAACTACACATTAATTCTCCCCCTTTTTGTCAATATAAATTGGCAAAGGTACGAAAACTAGTGGGATCCTCATGAAATTTTCATAGAGATACTTCATCACCAAAATAGAACAATATACCAACTTGTTTCGATGATTTCACATAGTCGATACATAGTGTATTCATCAAGGAGTTTATAAAGATACAAGATAACTCCTACAATATTCCACAGTCGCACTCCCCACAAAGATTTGGCAATAAAGCACAAGTTCAATTAAGAACTCTCCCTTTCCGAAAGAACAACAAGAGCGACCTTACTTTTACAAGAAAAGAATAATTTCCTTGGACATTAACAAATCACATGAAATATGAATTTGTATCCAAAAATCTCAATTGAAATAACCACAAGGAAAATGATCCATTCAATTGGCCATGCTCAACATTAGAGAACTTACGGAGCCGCACAGTAGATACACAAGGATATGGATCAGGGAAAGACCAATAGTGCGGAATAAACAAAGATTCATTCTATTTTTTATCACTATTTGCACAATGACATATAATAGACTTAATCTTTGCAAACAAAAGTTCATCTTATCTTCCATCAATCTTTTCATAATGACATAATAGGCTTAACTTTTGTAGTCAAAAGTTCATTTTATCTTTTATCAATACTTTCATACCGACATATAATAGAGTTAACTTTTGAACAAATATGGGACAACCAAGGTTCACGGATGTAAACAACATATACCATAACAATTTGCAATATAAAAAACTATAAAGATTAATACTGCAAAAATCATCTTCCAAATAACTTAGAATTTAAATAAATAAATCTGAAAACATTGCAAGATGAAAACGTTGGTTATAGCTATGTGTACTCACAATAATGGCTATTTCAAACTTTAGTTATCCTTCTTAAAAACATAAGAATAAATTCTCATAAGAAGTTTCCTAGACATTGATTACTGTTCTTTGATAACTTCATACCTTTCAATGAATCCATCATTGAAGGTGTCACTGATTTTCTTTACTCTCTTGACTGTTGAAACTCCATGTTCATGAGTTAGAACACTAATTTTGCGATCCACGACACGAGCAAGTTGTCTAGCCTTAACGCAGTCCATGATGAGTTTTTCCGATTCCGTATCAATATTTGTTGATTAACAAGAATTCTGGCCTGACCATCTAAAAGATGATTTATTTGCAGCTGAAGATTTGCAAACTCGACATTTGAATCATCCTGAAAACGAGTTAAATCCTTGACAGATTCATCAATCCAGGAGTTGTGCTCTTTCTTTGCAAGCATCTTTTTAAGAACAAGTTCTTGAATCGAATCACGTCCTTGAGTGTCCTCATGCATGTCAAGACTCACAATCTCTTGAGATCTTGAAGATTTCTCCATATAATTTTTTGTTAGGGATGGAATAACACAACATATATATATATGTGTGTGTGTGTGTGTGTGTGTGTGTGTGTGTGTGTGTGTGTGTGTGTGTGTGTGTGTGTGTGTGTGTGTGTGTGTGTGTGTGTGTGTGTGTGTGTGTGTGTGTTTAAACAGGAGAAGGAAACTCTTGTTATGGAAACCCTATGAACTCAATTGAAGGGGACACAAACGTTCGTGGACCGGTCACAGATGAAGAATGGATTTTGAAAGGATCCAACAGGACAAAATACACTATTAGTTAACAATGCTCAAAGAGTTAGAGCATGACACATGACCAGCAATATCAAGAACGCATAAAAACATACAACTAATCTTGAGACTCCAACAATCATCATCCTTGCAACTCTCAAGATAGATACAAGGATGAGATTGCCTGAGATCAGGTAAAGGAGAGAGAAACATTCTCACTATGACTTATGGAAGAAGAGTTGTACCAATCTTTTGTGTGTTTGTGACGTGTATTCCCTTCTTTCCATTGATTATAACTTATTCCAGGAGAATTTGTCATAAACCCTTATTTCAGGAGAAAGATCGGAAGCATTTTTCTGAGGACTAAGTCTGGGACCTCTAGAGATCAGATCCAGAGGAGAAGAATTGAAAGACTTCCATCTTCTAGATTTCGACTTGCTAGACTTGTTCTTGTAACCACATGGAATATGTTCATTCGTGGCACAAGAGTTTATACCATTAAGAGGAACTTGCAACCTGTGTCGATTTCTTGAAGAGAGATCATTCTTATAAGAATTCAGTTTTTATGTAGGAAAGGAATTCATTGTAGATGTCGTCAGAAGATTTACTCCATTGACAGTAGAAATAAGCAATTAATGAATATCTGAGATTTGTTTCTTTCTAGCAAAACAATGAAGACCATAATGATTCTTTTTTCCACAGAAGGAGCAACATCGTGGATTAGAAACATAGTTTCCTTGACTAATAACCTTTTTCGGCACATGCGAATTTTGCAAGTGATTCACAGTAGGTAATTCCTTGGAGGAAATTTTCTTGATCATGGGTAAAGCCTTGTGAGTATCAGAAGAAGGTACAAAGGATGACTTACTCATCAAAATAGAGTTTTCCATTTTCAAGGTGTTATGTTGTTCTTGAGCACATCAAAGAG
This sequence comes from Papaver armeniacum, assembly GCA_023531295.1. NCBI lineage: Eukaryota > Viridiplantae > Streptophyta > Magnoliopsida > Ranunculales > Papaveraceae > Papaver > Papaver armeniacum. Next base: position 169,536 of record JAJJWW010004448.1, read on the forward strand.
ATGCAACAAGTTTATCTTTTTCAACACAATGACCGTTTATTTCTGTCGAATGAGTCTTGATTAAACGTTCTTCTCTAATTGAGGCTTCGTTAACAGTATCTTCAAGCCTACTAATCTTTTCACGCTGTAGAGTAGTTTCTTAAATCAATTTTTCGATATTGTTAGAGAGAGATTCAATATAGCAATAAAGTTCAAGTTCTGTTTCAAGAGATTTCTCGAATTCATCAAAGAGCTGATCATTCTTTTCTTCAAGAGTCTTGATTTTAAAACTTTGAAAATATATAATATCAGCAGATTTTAATAACGATCCGGTGAGTTCCATTTCAGTTTCTAATACGATGTCAATTTTCTCGTTTTTCCCTTGGGATTCGGATGAATTTGCTAAGGAGTTGGCCTTTGAGTGAAATCCGAGATTTTTGGCATAATCAAAATTTTTGGAAGACATTTCTATATACGTAGTTTGTGAGATACTTTTTAAGTCCATAGAAATCATATTGCTACAAACACAGACTTATGAGGTCTTAATGTGTTTGCCTGCTCTGATACCAAATCAAAAAGTGGGGGTTAACAACCACACATAATATTTTATTCTGCAATCTGAATAGACAAACTCCAATATACTTTCAAGAGAATCAACTAGACAGTCAGACTCAATCTAGAGAAAATTATATCAAAGAGTTTTATATCTCTGTTTCACAATGTAATCAGCAAATCAAACAGATAGAAATCCGCGAGCCTGATTATTATGTGAACAACTTGAACGGTACCAAAGACCAATGTTCAAGTGTCAATCAATTTATATCAACAACCAAAGATTGGATTATCTAATTGATTGATCTTAACGCACAACCTGTGATATTTCTATTATATAACAAAATATAATGCGGAAAAGAAATAACACAGACACCAGAATTTTGTTAACGAGGAAAACCGCAAATGCAGAAAAACCCCGAGACCTAGTCCAGCTTTGAACACCACACTGTATTAAGCCGCTACACACACTAGCCTACTACCAGTGAACTTTGGACTAGAATGTAGTTGAGACCTAATCAATCTCACACTAATTAAGGTACAGTTGCACTCCTTATGTCTCTGAACCCCAGCAGGATTCTATGCACTTGATTCCCTTAGATGATCTCACCCACAACAAAGATTTTCTATGACCCAAAGTCGAAGAATTGATAACCAAATCTGTCTCACATAGAAAAGTCTATTGGAATAGCTAAATCTGTCTCCCACAAAAATACCTACGAGTTTTGTTCCGTCTTTTGATAATTCAAGGTGAACAGGAACCAATTGATAAACCAGATTTATATTCCAGAAGAACATCCTAGTATTATCAATCACCTCACAATAATCTTAATCGTATGGTAGTGAAACAAGATATTGTAGAAACACAAACGACGAGACGAATATGTTTGTGACTATTTTTAATCTTGCCTATCGAAGATAAATCTCAAGCAAATCTTAGGAAAAATAATACTCAATCACGATAGTAGAAGTAAGATCAAAACACGCAACCACAATCCCAATGAAGTCTTTAAGTCGTTAACCTACAGGGTTTCGTGAAAAACATAAGGTTAAAGGAGAATCGACTCTAGTCACAACTAGTATCACATAGGAGGTGTGGGGATTAGGTTTCCCAGTTGCTAGAGTTCTCCCTTATATAATTTTCAAATCATGGTTTGCAATCTAAGTTACCTTGGTAACAATGCATTCAATATTCACCGTTAGATGAAAACCTGATTAGACTCAAGTTAATATCTTTCAACTGTTAGATCAAGCTTAGATTGTTATACACAAATGAAATATACCCTCATTTAGGTTTGAGTAACTGTACCTAAACGTTTACACCACGTTGGCTCAATAGTAGTTAACCGAGGTTAGCTATATGAACATTCTCATATGAAAATTATTCATCTTAACCAGAACTAGTTCAAATGACTCAAATGAAACTAGTTATATTGTTGTTCAATTGCTATATTCTCATAAAAGTATACAAGAACACAATTGAAACAAAATCAGTTTGATTCACTCGAATCAATTAATGAACATTATAGCTACGGTTTGCAAAGAATGCATTCCTTAATATATAAATGTATTAGTTCATGAAAAAACCGATTTTTAGAACTTTAACCACTCAAGTGCGCATACGGTACGCATACCTAAATAGCCGGGCTGAGTCTGGGTTTGCTAGTATGCGAACGTGTACGCATACCTTAGTACACTTCCAAAACCCAGCAGAAATTCCAGGATCTATACCTTACGCAAGTACGCGTACCGGTATGTGTACTTGGTACCCGGAATCCCACAACTACAAGTACGCATACGGGTATACATACTATAGTTTCGGTCATGGATCACATACATGCAAGATTGCATATTATGTTCATAATCCAATAGTTCTAAACTCTATTTCAATCATTGAAACTTTCTTAAAGGATGACAATAGTTGTTTTCACACACTACTAGTATCAAATCAATTTTAAAGGTATTGAAATAATCATAGTGAAATATTCCAATTCTACACTAAACGATTGTATCACACAAACCATGTAAGATGTTACTCGGCAACTTTCACATGATCATCTTTTGACTTTCGTCAAGAATATAAGATGAACTTGGTTGAAGCGAAAGCTTACCAACACATATTTCGAGAAATATGTAAGCGAGTTAAACTCAGCTCGAAATCTGAGATGTGCATAATCGAATACTATACAGTAATACGACTTTTGTCTCAATATATGAGATAAAGTAGAGATAGACTTTCCAAGTGATAGATGAGTTTTAGTCTCCACATACTTTTTATTGATGAAGTTCCACAAGCTCTCCTTAGTAGTTCTTCATATTCAATTGATGAACGTCGTGAAGTCTAATGATCAACTACAGAATATATCCTAGTCTGAGACATCACTATAAGTAGACTAGAAATGAAGACTTATAGTTTTGATCACTAGCATTGACAAACAAGCTTGAGATAGCAACGCTTGCGAGTTCGACCGAGCATTTCTATAACACATCATATGTTTTTTTTCCTTTCAGGAAAAGGGTATAGGGACAATTGATGTCGCATCAATATATGCCAAGAAACATAATATAAATAAGACAACATTGTCAAATACAGGAGAGGGTTGTTTCTATTTTGCTTGACACGAGCACAAATGATTTAATTTGTTTTACATATTTATTTTAACTTATAGTTTATAAACTTATTATTTTGATAATAATAGTCACCAAGCTACAGAGATCAACACGTATTCTCGATCAGATTGGTGACAATGCCTTTCGTCTGGATCTGCCACTTTATCTAGGAATGTACTCGGTAATAAATGCCGAATACTTGAAGTTGTTTGAACCACCATTACTTGATGATGAAGGTGACGACACTATGATCTTACCACGAGTAGAAGACTTATGGTTTGATAGAGAGGAACCACTCAAGGAAGACTACATATTGGAGCAAAGAGTGACTAAAACACGATAAGGAGAGAAAGAAGCTTTTCTAATTGGATGTAAAGGTCAAGTTCCTAGCAAGGCTAAGTGGTTTAACAAGGAAAAAGGGACTCTCGAGTTCCCTAACCTTCATTTTTAACTCTCACAGGAGTTCAAGTTCTTAAAAGGGGGACCCATGATACAGGTGTATCCGTACTCCTTTAGGGAACTTAGTTAACCTCAAGCTAAGTTGAGGGAAGAAACCTATTCTAGGCATGAATCCTTGTTAGGCAGAATTCCTAGTTAGGGAAGAGTTTTGTTTTAAGCAATACTCTTAGTTTAGGAAATAAATTCCTAATAGAAGTCCTTGGTCGGCTGAGTACGATGAAGGCTATAAATAGAGGGCTTTGGCTAATAGCTAAGGACATATTCTAGGCACAGAAAACCTAGCAAAACAGTTTAAGGTTAATCCACTGTTTAGAGAAGATTGTGAGCGTAACAAAGAGAGAATTGTAATCGTTTTCTTGTTCATAATCTAAGAGAAGATATTTTCTTCGAATTACTATTTGTGTTCTGTTTTTCTAAGTTTCTCGTCTATTATTATTCTGAATTCCGCCTTTATAGTAATAGTTACCAAGGTACAGAGATCAATACGTATCAAGTTGGTATCAGAGCAAGGTTAGTTTCTAGGGTAAATCCCTGTGGTTTATGGTTTTCACTAGATCTCTCTACATAAAGCTTCGTGAGGTACTCGAGAAATTGGAAGACGTTAAGAAAACAAGGGTATTAAGGATAAAAAAGTCATATTGTGATCCTAAGGAAGGCGAACCACAAACTATGGAAGAAAAGGTGGCTACGCTGCAGACAGATATGAAGTCAATTCAAGTTACCCTTCAGGAACTAAGTGAATGTATTCGTTCTCATACACTCAAGCCGAAGACGAAGAAAAAGGTTACACCTTCACCTGAAGCTTCGGAAAAAGATGATTTTGAAGAAGAGGAAGAAGATGAGGAGGAAGAAAAGAAGAAAGAGTTTCTTAAAAGTCCTACATCAACTAAACCTCATGGTAAGAATCTGAAAATTGATTTTCGTGTTGATATTCCACTTTACGATGGGTGTGTCGATGTACAAAAATTAGATGATTGGATTGAACGTCTAAAGATGTATTTTTCTTTCTTTGAATATGGTTTAAAGGAAAAGATTGCTTTCGCGGAATTGAAGCTACAAAAGCATGCTCTAACCTGGTTGAAAGCTTATCAAAGACAAAACCTAGGTAAAGGAGTATTGTCGTGGAAAAGATTCAAGACAGTTGTAAGGAAACAGTTTTATCTGGTTGGCTACCTTGAGGAGAGATGGTTCAAGTGGTACAACTTGAAGCAGACTTACAACCAAACCGTACAAGAATATACTTCGGAATTTCAGAATCAAGCTATGATTTTGGACTTAGACTTGGGGTATTATGCTATCTACATGAAATATATTTCCGGGTTCCATGAGTATATACGTAAGGAGTTGAAGATGTTTTCGGTGGATACTATCTCCGAAGCAAGTATAAAAGCTAATGCCATTGAGGGCAGGCTTAAGAAATCTGATTTAAAGGGAAATACTAAGGTGAAATCTGGAGGTACCACTGTGAAAGGAGGTGAAAGGAGCAAAGAATAAGGGAAGTCTAGTGACAAGGAAGGTTTGTCTTGCACCCATTGCAAGCAAACAGGTCACATTGTCGACAAGTGTTGGGTTAAGAACCCTCATCTAAAGCCTAAAGGGTTGCAGAGGAAAGAAGCCAAGAAGGCAGCACTAGTCGCTCAAACTCCAAAAGAAGTCCACGGACTAACGGAACCCAATTCAAAGCTTTCTCTTATGGCAGGGGCAAAAAAAAGACCTTCAAAAGATGATCTTAGAGAGCAACTCTTCACAGTGAAGATGCAAGTCAAAACTTCACTAGTTGATGTTGTTATTGACCCAGGAAGTCAGAAGAATTTACTTTCAAATTCTTTGGTGCAGAAGTTAGGTTTGAAGACTTTCAAACATCCAAAACCATACCCTTTAGGATGGCTTCAAAAGGAATGGGGCTTACAAGTTTCACAACAGTGCACGTTCAAATTTGCTCTAAATGAGTCATATATTGACGAAGTTACATGCGACGTAGTTCCTTTGGATGTTTTTCAGGTGGTACTAGGTAGTCCTTACCTATGGGATAAAGATGCAACTCTACACATGAGGGAACAAAAGTACACCTTTACCAAAGATGGAGAAAGTTTTGTGATTCGGGCTATTGATTCTCGTCTTGAGGGAGCAAGTTTGATCACAGCCACTCAGGATAAGCGGTTGGTGAATGCTAGCACGAAGTTCATTCTCCTTGTGATCCGTTCTCTTGAGGAGAAGCCGAGTAGAGTTTGTTTGGAAGCCTTGACTGCACAACAAGAAGATGACCTAGAAAGGTTGAAGTTGAAGTACAAGGATTTATTTTCAGATGTCACGGGATTACCGCCAAAAAGGAGTGTAGAGCATGAGATCATGTTGACCGGGAGAGTTCTCTTCCTAATGTAGGTCTTTATCGCACGACCATAGAGGAATCTAATGAGATCAAGAAACAAGTCCAGGAACTTCTAGAATTAGGAATGATAGTGCCAAGTGCTTCACCTTGTGGATCAGCAGTGTTGTTGGTTCCAAATAAAGATGGAGGATGGCGCATGTGTATTGATTATAGATCATTGAACAAGATCACAGTCAATAATCGTTATCCTTTACCTAGGATAGACGACAGGATGGATCAATTGGAAAAAGCTCGAGTCTTTACAAAGTTAGATTTCAAATTCGGATATCACCATATGAGAGTTCGAGAAGATGATACATGGAAAACTGCTTTTAAAACCAAACAAGGCTTGTTCGAATGGTTGGTGATTCCTTTTGGTTTGTGTAATTCTCCATCAACGTTTATGCGTTTGATGAATGATTTGTTACGACCTTTTATAGAAGATTTTGTGATTGTTTACTTGGATGATATCTTAATATACAGCAGAACTTGGGAAGAGCATCTCATTCACGTTGAGAAGGTGTTTAAAGTGTTACATGAAGGCCAAGTGAAGTTGAACGTAAAGAAGTGTGAGTTTGGGAAAGAGGAGTTAGTGTATCTCAGATTTATTGTTGGTGGTGGACAATGGAAAATTGATCCAAGGAAGGTTCAAGTGATCACTAAGTGGCCTAGACCTAGTACTGTAACTGAAATCAGGAGTTTCTTAGGGGCTTGCACCTACTTGCGTAAGTTTATCCGGTTTTTTTCAAATATTGCAGGACCATTACATGGTTTGACGGGAGCTAAGGCCAAGTTTGAATGGCAGCAAACCCATGAAGAAGCTTTTCAGTGACTAAAAAGAAAGATTTCAGAAGCACCAGTGTTGGCATTGCCTAACCTACAGCGTACTTTTGAAGTTGAGACCGACGCTTCTAACTATGATTGGGAGGAGTGGTTTTGCAGGATGGTAAACCAGTGGAGTACCATTCAGAATTGTTCTCAGGTGCTATTAAGAGATACGCACCTTATGACAAAGAATTTTATGCTTTATATCAATGTATCAAGCATTGGCGAGTGTATCTCTTAGGTAAAGAAGTAGTGGTACATTCAGATCACAAACCATTGGAGTATCTACACACTCAAACGAAACTACAACAAGCCCGGCACATTAAGTAGATGTCTTACTTGATGACTTTCAATATTCTCATTAGGTACAAGAAGGTAGTAACAAACAAGTTGGCAAATATTTTATCTCGGCCTCTAGTTCGAGCATTAATGGCCATGAGAATTCAGCCAATTGTTCCTCAAGAGTATGTGGAATCATACGCATCCATCAAAGACTTCAAGAAGGTGTTAGAAGGTGTAAATAGTGGTTTGAAAAGCGAGTATGAACTCCGAGATGGATTGTTATACAAAGGTCAGTTACTTTGCATACCAAAAGATGGAGATTGTTTACAGTGGTTGAGAGAGGCACACACCTCCCGAGTTGCGGGACACTTTGGGATGAATAAAACTCTACTTAACCTCTGGCGTTATGTCTTTTGGCCGAAGATGCAAGATGATGTGGCTAAGTTAGTTAGAGGGTGTAAATTGTACAACACATCTAAACCTTCCAACAGAAAACGTGGGTTATATCTACCATTACCAGTACCATCAAGGCCTTTGGAGAGTATTTCTATGTATTTTCTTGGTAGGTTACCGAAGACCAAGTCTGGTCATGATTACTTGTTCGTTGTGGCCGACCGATTCAGCAAGATGATTGCATTAGTTCCATGTACAAAGATGGTAACGGGAGCCGGTGCAGCAAAGCTCTTCTTTGAGCACGTGTGGAAGCATTTTGGTTTACCTACTTCGATTATTTCTGATAGGGATAGTCGATTCCTTAGTCACTTTTGGGATTCTTTATGGAAGATGATGGACACTAGGTTGAAGAAGAGTACAGCTTTTCATCCACAAACAGACGGACAAACAGAAGTGGTCAATAGAACTATGGTTCACATGTTAAGGGGATATAATTCTAAGCATCCTAAAACTTGGGATGAGAGTTTACCGTATCTACAGTTTGCTTTCAATAGAGCAGTTCACAGTTCTTCGGGGAAATCTCCTTTCGATACGTGTTATGGTTACTTACCACCTAGTCCTTTCGATCTAGTATTTTCTAGTGACACCTCAATGGGGGGGGGAAGGAAGGAAGTGAACGGCAAAAGGCACAAAAGTTCTTGGAGAAGATATCTCAGATTCATGCGACTGTTGAAGCACAACTAAAGAAGTCACAAGCCAAATACAAAGCAAAGCATGACAAGCATCTTGTGCCTTGTAATTTCGGTGTTGGTGACTTGGTATGGTTAAAATTAGGTAAGGAACGACTGAAGGGGGAAGATAAGAAGTTGAAACCATTGAGGTATGGACCATTTCGTATTCTCGATCAGATTGGTGACAATGCCTTTCGTCTGGATCTGCCACCTTATCTAGGAATATACTCGGTAATAAATGCCGAATACTTGAAGTTGTTTGAACCACCATTACTTGATGATGACGGCGACGACACTATGATCTTACCACGAGTAGAAGACGTATGGTTTGATAGAGAGGAACCACTCAAGGAAGACGGCATATTGGAGCGAAGAGTGACTAAAACACGACAAGGAGAGAAAGAAGCTTTTCTAATTGGATGTAAAGGTCAAGTTCCTAGCAAGGCTAAGTGGTTTAACAAGGAAAAATGGACTCTCGATTTCCCTAACCTTCATTTTTAACTCTCACAGGAGTTCAAGTTCTTAAAAGGAGGACCCATGATACAGGTGTATTCGTACTCCTTTAGGGAACTTAGTTAACCTCAAGCTAAGTTGAGGGAAGAAACCTATTCTAGGCATGAATCCTTGTTAGGAAGAATTCCTAGTTAGGGAAGAGTTTTGTTTTAAGCAATACTCTTAGTTTAGGAAATAGATTCCTAATAGAAGTGCTTGGTCGGCTGAGTACGATGAAGGCTATAAATAGAGGGCTTTGGCTAATAGCTAAGGACATATTCTAGGCACAGAAAACCTAGCAAAACAGTTTAAGGTTAATCCACTATTTAGAGAAGATTGTGAGCGTAACAAAGAGAGAATTGTAAGCATTTTCTTGTTCATAATCTAAGAGAAGATATTTTCTTCGAATTACTACTTGTGTTCTGTTTTTTTAAGTTTCTCGTCTATTATTATTCTGAATTCCGCCTTTATAGTAATAGTTACCAAGGTACATAGATCAATACGTATCAAGTTGGTATCAGAGCAAGGTTAGTTTCTAGGGTAAATCCCTGTGGTTTATGGTTTTCACTAGGTCTCTCTACATAAAGCTTGGTGAGGTACTCGAGAAGTTGGAAGACGTTAAGAAAACAAGGGGATCAAGGATGACAAAGTGAGATTGTGATCCTAAGGAAGGCGAACCACAAACTATGGAAGAAAAGGTGGCTACGCTGCAGACAGATATGAAGTCAATTCAGGTTACCCTTCAGGAACTGAGTGAATGTATTCGTTCTCATACACTCAAGCCGAAGACGAAGAAAAAGGTTACACCTTCACCTGAAGCTTCGGAAAAAGATGATTCTGAAGAAGACGATTCAGAAGAAGAAGAAGAGGAAGAAGATGAAGAGGAAGAAAAAAAGAAAGAGTTTCTTAAAAGTCCTACATCAACTAAACCTCATGGTAAGAATCTGAAAATTGATTTTCGTGTTGATATTCCACTTTACGATGGGAGTGTCGATGTAGAAAAATTAGATGATTGGATTGAACGTCTAGAGACGTATTTTTCTTTCTTTGAATATGGTTCAAAGGAAAAGATTGCTTTCGTGGAATTGAAGCTACAAAAGCATGCTCTAACCTGGTGGAAAGCTTATCAAAGAAAAAACCTAGGTAAAGGAGTATTGTCGTGGAAAAGATTCAAGACATTTGTAAGGAAACAGTTTTATCTGGTTGGCTACCTTGAGGAGAGATGGTTCAAGTGGTACAACTTGAAGCAGACTTACAACCAAACCGTACAAGAATATACTTCGGAATTTCAGAATCAAGCTATGATTTTGGACTTAGACTTGGGGGATTATGTTATCTACATGAAATATATTTTCGGGTTCTATGAGTATATACGGAAGGAGTTGAAGATGTTTTCGTTGGATACTATCTCCGAAGCAAGTATAAAAGCTAATGTCATTGAGGGCAGGCTTAAGAAATCTGATTCAAAGGGAAATACTAAGGTGAAATCTGGAGGTACCACTGTGAAAGGAGGTGAAAGGAGCAAAGAATAAGGGAAGTCTAGTGACAAGGAAGGTTTGTCTTGCACCCATTGCAATCAAACATGTCACATTATCGACAAGTGTTGGGTTAAGAACCCTCATCTAAAGCCTAAAGGGTTGCAGAGGAAGGAAGCTAATAAGGCATCACTAGTCGCTCAAACTCCAAAAGAAGTCCACAGACTAACGGAACCCAATTCAAAGCTTTCTCTTATGGCAGGGTCAAAAGAAATACCTTCAAAAGATGATCTTAGGGAGCAACTCTTCACGGTGAAGATGCAAGTCAAAACTTCACTAGTTGATGCTGTTATTGACCCGGGAAGTCAGAAGAATTTACTTTCAAATTCTTTGGTGCAGAAGTTAGGTTTGAAGACTTTCAAACATCCAAAACCATACCCTTTAGTACATCTTAAAAGAAGAAGACGTTAGAAGAACAAGGCGATCAAGATGGGTAAGTCAAATGATGAGACTAAGCAAACCAAACCACAAACTATAGAAGAAAAGGTGGATGCGCTACAAACAGACATGAAGTCTTATAAACCCAAGTCGAAGACGAAGAAAAAGACTACGTTTTCATTTGGTGTTTTTGAAAAAAGAATGAGGAAGTAGAAATAGAACCACTTGAACAAGATTGCATTATGGAGCAAAGATTGACTAAGAAAAGATGAAGAGATATGAAAGCTTTTCAAATTATACGTCAAGGTCTAGTTTCAAGAAAGAGAGATGGTTCAACAGGGTGAAAGGAACCCTCGAGTTCCCTAACTTCCAAATCTAACTTTCACAGGAGTTCAAGTTCTTCTCGCCTTAGCATTTGATTTACGCAGCTTGGGAAGCACCACTAGATCCAAAATATGATTAGGAACCTTAGAATAAACAATTTCAAAAGGTGTATTACCTGTGGATCGATTTACTGAAGTGTTATAAGCAAATTCCATGTTAGGGAGGAAATTGTCCCATTGCTTCTCTTTTCCGCCATTAACCTTTGCTCTAATCAGATTTCCTAGAGATCGGTTGACAACCTCAGTTTGTCCATCTGTTTGAGGATGAGTAGTTATACTATATACTGAAGTTTAGTTCCCGACGTATCCATAAAGACTTCCAAAAGTAGCTCAAAAACTTAGTGTCTCGATCAGAAGTAATTGTCTTGGGAATTCCATGCAGACGTACTACCTCTTTGAAGAACAGATAAGTAACATTGGAGGCATCTGTAGTTTTCTTACATGCTATGAAGTGAGCAATTTTTGAGTAACGATCAACAACCACCATAATAGAATCATTCCTCCTGGTAGTACGTGGTAAACCAAGCACAAAGTCCATGCTAATATCCACCCAAGGTGCATCAGGAATTGGAAGTGGAGTATATAATCCAGTGTTTTGAATATTACCTTTAGACTGCTGACAAACCATTCATTTTTGTACGTACTTTTGAATGTCTCGTTTTATTGAAGGCCAAAAATAACGTTCCTCAACCAAAGCAATGGTTTTATCACGTCCAAAATGTCATCCTAGACCACTTCCATGTAATTCTTGGATCAAATAAAGACGTAAAGAACACTGTGGTATACATAAAAGATTTCCTTTAAAAAGAAAACCATCTTGAATGAGATAATCATCAACACTGCCGGTTGAAGAACCACACTTTTCCCATATATTCTTAAAATCTTTATCTTCACTATACAGATCTTTCAAGAAATCAAAAGTTAAACTCTCATGTTTAAGAGTAACTATAAGATGAACTATTCTACTCAAAGCATCAGCAACTTGATTAAGTTTTCCACTTTGATGTTTAATGGAAAATGTATATTGATTGATAGTTGATAACCACCTATCATGCATCCTGTTAACCTTTGCTGAAGTTTTTAAAAACTTGAGAGCTTGATTATTAGTGTTAACAACAAACTCACTGTGAATAAGATAAGGATGACAATTCTTAAGAGCTTGAACAAGAGCAATTAATTCCAACTCATAAATTGACCACTTCTTCCTTGTATCTGAATTTTTTTCATTATAATATGCAACTGGATGTCCTTCCTGAGATAACACAGCACCAACGCCAACAACAGAAGCATCACAATGAATCTCAAAAGTCTTATCAAAATTTGGCATGGCAAGAAAATGGGCAGTACATAACTTCTCTTTGAGTAAATTAAAACTCTTATCTGCTTCTCAGTCCATTCAAAAGTATCATGCTTCAAACAATCTGTTAAACCAGCTGCAATGGTACTAAAATTTCTCACAAATCTTCTATAGGATGAAGCTAACCCATGAAAACTTCTTACTTCACGTATAGATGTTGGAGTAGGCCATTCCACAATTTCCTTAACTTTAGAATCATCCACAGAAATACCATTATCTGACACAACATAACCTAAAAAAGTGACTTTGTTTGTAAAGAATGTGCACTTCTTTAAGTTGAGATAAATGTGTTGAGATAAATGTGACATACAAAACATTGTCTTGAAGTGACTTAAAAACTTGAGATAAATATGTAAGATGTTTTTCTTCACTGTTGCTAAAGATTAAGATGTCATCAAAATAAACAATGACAAATTTTTTTCCAAGAAAAGATTGCAAAACTTGATTCATGAGGCGCATAAAAGTGCTAGGAGCATTAGATAATCCAAAAGGCATGACTAACCACTCATATAAACCTTATTTTGTCTTGAAAGCTGTTTTCCATTCATCACCTTCTCGAATACGTATTTGATGATATCCACTACGTAAATCAAGCTTTGTAAACACTTTAGCACCCGAAAGCACATCTATCATGTCATCAATTCTTGGTATGGAAACCTATATGGTATAGTAACTCTGTTTAATGCTCTACAGTCTATACACATACGATGTCCACTATCCTTTTTGTCTACTAAAAAGGATGGACTAGCACAAGGAATTTTGCTAAGTCTTATCAAACCTTTTTGTAACAAATCATCAACCTGACCTTGTAAAATCTCATGCTCTTTAAGAATTAACCTATAATGAGGTTGATTAGGAATAGAAGTTCCAGGTATAAAATCTATCTGATGTTGTAGATCTCTTAATGGAGGCAAAACATTGGGTAACTCGGTAGGAAATAAGTCACTAAAAGAAGACAATAAAGGTTGTACCTTGTCTGGAATTTCCACCATTGGTTTATCAGCTTCATGAGAACTTAAAGAATGATTTGGTTGTAAAGAATGAACAATGGTAGCAACTACTGCATTGGTCTTCTTATCTGTTGGTTCCTTGACTGAATTAGAAGATTGTAAAGGCCATAGAACTTTAGTAAACCCTTCATGAACAAAGGTATAAGTATTCTCATAGTAGTTATGAACAACACGAATATCATACTGCCATGGTCTTCCCAATAATAAACTTGCTGCAGTCATGTTAATAACATCACACAAAGCATAATCTGAATACCCAGGAAAAGAAAACTTCACCAAACATTGATGATTAATTTGCTGAGTGGAAGAGTTGTTTATCCATCCAACTGAATACGGCTTTGGATGAAGAGTAACAGATAAACCAAGTTTCTCAACCAACTTTGCAGAAACATAGTTTTATGTACTTCCACTATCAATGATCATGCTGCAAAGCTTTTCTTCAATGAAACAATGAGATATGAAAATATTATGTCGCTGAGTAGGACATGGTTCAGTGATTAAAACTGGTCGAATCATTCCAAGGAAATCTGCATCATAAGTCTCATGTTCTTGAAGATAAAATAATTCATCATCTCCTAATGCTTCTTCTTCTTGTGTTTCGTCTGGAGTTTCATTAATATAAGCATGGAATTTGCGACAATCACTAGAAGTATGGCCAGTTTGGTTGCACTTGTTACATCTATCTCCTTGAAATTTTAAATACGGGTTAGAGGGTTTAGATAATGGTGGAAAATCTTGTTGAAACTGATTACCTCTAGTATTGCGAACAAATTGCGTTGTGGAGGAGCCTGAGGTGGCTTAGCAGATGAGATATGCATTGTAGGAGCAGGTTCTGAAAGAACAAAAGTAGTTTGTTGTTGCTGATATGGTTGGTTTGCACTTCTGTCTTGTGGATCAACAAATACAGTTGATCCCTGTGAATATGGATCAACAACAACTGTTGCTCCTTTTTCACCCTGGTAACCATAAGAGTTATATGGTTTGGAAGCTTTATAAAAATGTTGATAACGAGCCTGTCTTGGATTTGGTTGGCGAGAAGTACTGAGCACACGTCTTTCAACCTTAAGAGCTTGTTGTATCGCTTCAACCATTGTAAAAGCTGATTGTGTCATCCCTTGTTGAATTAAATTGTTCAACCCATCTATAAAACGTGCAACCAACTGCTCTTGAGTTTCATTCAAATAGTTACGAGCAACTAAAACATAGAACTTAGCTACATATACTTCAACAAGTCTATCTCCTTGTCTACAGTTTTGAAGTTTAATAAACAATTATTGTTTATAATCCTTTGGTAAAAACTTAGCTCTTAATAAACGTATCATTCGATCCCAAGTGCATATAGGAGGTTTGTGATACTTTTCTCGATCTTCAGAGAGTGTTTCCCACCAAGCTGCAGCTCCACCTTTTAGTTTATATGCCACCAACTTCACTTTAGAAGAGTCTGGGACATCCATAAATTTGAAAAAGGATTCCACTTCATAAAACCAATCTAGTAATTCTTCGATGTGTAAACCCCCGTGAAAACTAGGAATATCAGCTTTAAGTTTATATTCTGGTATACTTCCATAAGGACTCATACTAGACGTTAAACGTCTTTCGTTTATCCACTTTTGTCTTTCACCTTCTTCGATTTCGTCTTCCTCATCACTGTTGATATTCACAGGAGTAGGTTTTTTGTCAAGAAAACCTTCTAATGGCTCATTGTGGGAAAGACGACGTGAGACGTTTTCGGAATATAAGTATGCCGATAAAAAGTATATGGTTTTACTTTTTTTGTTTCATCAAGTACTTTTTCTTCAGATTTCTTTTGTCCTTCCTTTATATCATCCTCTGTTTCTCCTGCCTTCTTCTCTCCATATACATCCTCAATCAAATCAGGTATGTCTTCCGTTTCTAAGCCAGTGTGTTTCAATAATTTTTTTACATAATCTCCTTAGAAAACTAACCTCTTTTCCATAGTTTCAAACTTTTCCGTGAGAGCTTTGGTGCTTGTTTCATTATTTGCAAGCTTAGTTTCAATATTTGTAATGGAAGTTTGAAGAGGTTTCAAGAGTTCTACAATTTCAGCTAGGGTAGGAGGTTTTTCTGCCATTGAAAATAAAAGTATGGTTTTGAAGTTGTGCGGAAGCTGTTAAGGATCTGTTTCTAGGTAAAAACTAAAAACAATGTATCTGATACCAACTAGTGTAATACAGATAGGTATGGAAGCAAACTAGTTGCTAGGGTTGTGAAGATAGTTGAAGTTCCATCAGGAACTTAGATAAAATCAGATTCTAGTATCTATATTCTAAGGTAAAAAGATTAATAATCAAACTTGATAATAATATTGATAATAAGATGTGTTCTCAAAACAAGAAAGCATAGCCTTTAAATAGGTTCTCAAGAACCGTCTAAACAGAAAAGAAAAGGAAAGCTAAACAAACTAGGAAAGAAAATACTTGCAAGACAAGAAAACTGAAACTGACGGATTGGATCAACTGTCACAGTTGATACAAGTATGAGGGATCAACTGTCACAGTTGATACACACTTCAAGAGTCAACTGTCATAGTTGATACTTAAAAGATGTACTACATCATATATCCTCTCTAGGGTTTACGAATAATATACCTTAAAAAATAAGATCCTGTGAACTACGAAGATAATATGTCAAAAGAAGTGGTTTCTTAATTGGCTGGAAATTACCTCGAAGCCGCTTCCATAAATAGACTTAGTGGTGGAAAATTATGATGTAAGTATATATACGACTCTTTTTTTTAATTAAATTTATTATATCCTTACAGTTAATTACTTCACTTTATAGATTGAATTTTGATTATGAAGAACCCACACTACTACTTTGTAAGGTTTAAGATGATCCTTCAGTTAATAGATTTTATTTCCACCCGAATTTGCTAACAAAAAAAAATTACTCATTGAGATTTTAGCAATAAAGAAAAAAAAAACATTCATCACTTCAGCAAAAAAAAAACATTAACAAAATTAACAACATGGATTGTTTTTAAATATGGCCATTAACACATGTTTACCACTACCCGAACTATTTTTAGCAACTTAAATTGAATGGATAGTCATAGTACTTGTCAAATAACATATTGTAGTTTTAATTGTAGAAGTGTTTCTGATGTCAAATACTTCTCAAGTTGTCAAGTAACTTAAAAACAAACACCCCAATTAAAAGAACACAAGTCGCTTAATCCAAATACAAACATCAAACATGGAGTTTAATTAGTCATCTTGGGAATTGATTTTCTTGTTTATCATTATTTTGGTAGTTATAGTTTATATCAAATTTTTTATAGGATGTTTTGCTATGGTGAAATCATCATGTTTATTTAAATATTAGGGTTCAATGAAACTGCTTCCTTCAATGAAATTTTAGCATCAAAATATAATATTAAAACAGAAATCTTAACTACAACTAGTAATATAATATGACTTCCTACAATATATGAGACAAAAAAGCCATACAAGTGTCACCAAACAGAGAACGCTCATTTGCGTGTAAAAAGAACATAAGTTTGTTAAGGATGTGCCTATCTTGTGAAAATCATGTGTTGATGGTTAGATTAAATCACTTTATCTCAAAAGGATTGCTAACCAGAAAAAAAAAATGTGATGAAATGTTATTTCTGTTGTTAATTTATTTTTATTAAGCTTTATTAAGCAATTAAACTGCCATTTGTTATCTTATTTGTGGTTTTCTAGTAATCACCGGAAGAACTTCTTTGCTTGTTCACAGTTTGTTGGATAGTATTTTCAAATAAATGATTTTCCGGAGTGCATTTTGTAGTCAAGTCGACTAGTGATACTTGAAAAATGTCTGGGTTCATAGTTAGTTTGTAAGGAAATGATTTTATGGTCATTCGCAAATGACTACCAAGCTTAGTATTTTTCGATATTGAAATTTTTCGTTAGAAACTTGGTGTTATTTTTCTTTTACTTTCATACAAGATGCAGTGGTGATTTAATTCCTGATATTATTTTTTATGATTTTTTCTGTAGTCACTGGTGAGGTACTATGTCTCAAGGATGCCTCTTTTACCTAAGAGCGAGGTAACCAAATGTTCCATAGTTTTCCAATTTTGTTTGGTCTTAAGTTTTCATACTGGTTATTCTCGTTAAATTGTGTAAATATCTCTTGTTTATTAGTAGTTGGTATCTCCAGTTTGGTTATCCTAGTTTAGGTCCAAAACTTGAGGCTGCTGGATTAGATTATTAGAGTCAACTCGTTAGGTTAGACTAGAAACATTACAAATGTTAAGACTTACCCATGTTGTACTTAAGAATATGAAGACTTATCGGCATCAACGAACACGTCATCATTTTGTTCGAGGTTAGAAATATAGACTTGACTTGTTTTCATTTTTATATACGGTTCTTTCAAGTCGATCATTTAGATTGAAAAGATAACATACGAAGTATATTTATGTATCTCTAGTATTAATGACTTGATCATTCCATTATGGTCAATGTGTCAAGGAAGTATATACTAGTTGTTTTATACAACTTTGGTATATTGGATTACGAAGTACACTGTTTATCTTTTGAACTTCGGAAGTTCGGCGTAACACTATTTGGTAACTCGTTACTAGTTAGTGTGTTGAACTTTCGGGTTGATTCTATAACTTTAAAATTATGTATAACTACATCAGTTTAAGGATGTAAACTTACGAAACTTGTTTCTTAACTGAAAGGAATAAAAGGATCTCTACTAGGAATGATCCCTTAAACAAGGATATATACTAGGACCTATCCCAAGGATCTCTAGTAGGATTAATCCCTTAAACAAGGATCTTTACTAGGACCGGTCTTAAGGATCTTTAGTGGGACCGATCCCTTAACAAGGATCTCTAGTATGACTGATCCTTATGATTAACCAAATAAGATTTTTTTTTCCACTTAACAGGTTACTAAATTAGTGTTTGGATAGCTATCGGCAAAATGGTTCGCTTAATGTGGAAAGTTCACAAGACATCGACATAGTATTTGAACATGTACTAAACTCTTATTAGTGAATGTTCAAGTATTTTCCTTGATACTCAAGGTGATATCCCAAACCGAAATATTCTAATATCTTTGTGATATTCAGAATTCATCTGCCACTAGCTCATATCCTAATGGATAAGCACATCTCTGGTTGCAATATTAGTAAAATACATTTTATAGGCTAGTTAATATTGAATTGTCATTCGAGAGAGATTTTGGTATATTAGTTGGATTACAGTTGGAATATTTACAAAACCAAAAATTGGCATTTATTGCATATCTTTAATATTGTCAGGTTTGGTACTTTCTTATTATCCAAACTACCTTGCTCATTATAAATAATGAAGTTTTTTTATTCTTGCAAACTCATCGAACACATGGAACTTTATGTTTGGATGAGGAAGCCTACTAGAAGTATTCTCGTAATACTCACTGGAGAGGAGAGTATACCAATTAGGTGAAATATCTTACGTGCGCTTCGTTTAAAAACTTATTTGGGATCAAGAAGCTTCTAGTAGTACCGTTGGTGGGAAACTTAATTATTGTTATTTAGTTTTCGATTATTGATTTAATTGACTAACGGTGTGTTGAACCTTCATAGATATAGTTTTTATTTATTTATTATGTGATCATTCTCTTCTGATATATATAAATCCACTCGAACTAGTTCAAGGATCAACGATTTCAGACCTATTATATTGCATCCAGATCTAAACTTAAGACTTTTGATCATCCATTGTTAAAAGATTATGTTATGTGCGTGATTGATCATTAGTGGAATCAAGTTGTTTGTGCACGTAATTTGAATATTGGAGATTTGAAAAATAAAAGATTTATTTTTGGTATTCTGATCTTTATGATAGTTTCATGCACACTTGATTGACTGGATCCAACATGTTTGTGTATCTTATATAGACTTTTATAACTTGTTGTATATATTGGAAATCTATTTTTAGGTACTTCCCTTTGATATCTACTTTGATAATTTGTAAACTAAGATTGATTATTTCGATGATCTCATCCTTAGTTGATCTAACTAGTACAAAGGAGTTTATATTGATTAAACGGAAGAACCTTCATAACTCAACTACATTTTTGATTAATTTCCTAAGTTTGATAAGAGGAATTACTGAAACAAATTAGTCATTCTTGCTTTAGAATACTACCCAAAAGGATTGAGTGTTAGTTAAAACTTTTCACAAATAGGTGAAGCAACTTAAAATAGTGGACTCTATTTTAGGGTTAACGTGCATAGAACAAATTGGTAGTAGGGCATAGAGATCTTTGAATGAACTAAGTAACTTGGAGTTAGTTTACCTGGTCTCAACTATACGAAGTTGTAGTAGTCTTTGTATAACGACTTAATTATGAGAGTATTCAAAACCGGACTAGATCCCGAGATTTTTCTGGATTTGCGGTTTCCTCGTTAACATAACCTTGTTGTGTGATTTTACTTACTTTTCACATTATAATTATTGTTATAATTATGATTAAATTAATATAATTGTACGTTAATCAAATACTTGGATTGATCTCATAGTTTGGTTCGGTTTCGAACTTACGATATATATCAAGTGTACATCTTGTTATTCTAATCTTCTTGACAATACTTATATGTATTATATTACACAAAATGAGTCTTGTAGTTGATAAGGAAAAGATTGTGGTGTACTTGGTACCCTCATCATTTCATGAAGTGAAATTCAGATGGGTAACCTTATACATTACCTAACATCAATTTCTAGGAATTATTTCTAACCAATAACTAAGATTAGCAGGTACTTAGATCCGGTATGGCACAAGATTCATTAGGAACCGAGTACCTATAACCCCTACACATTGGCTCTTTATTTATGTCAGATAACATGTACCCTTAAACCGGTTCTGGTTCGGATTTTTTTGTTTGGTCCGGTTCTCCGGTTCTGGACCGGTTCTTATGCAACTCTATACCTAGTTAATATATTTTTATTATTCAGACTAAACTATCCTACTATATACACCCGCTAACCATGTAAGACTTCCGACCATACCTTAAACAAAAACAACTCTACATCGTCAACATCATTATCAATTCCACTCGCAACTTCAATAGCGACCAAATGCAAAAAAACAAAAACAAATTAAATATCTTCACCCCCACAATGTCCTCTTGCATATTGTTGTATTTCTATAATTATTTGAATCTCCTAGATAACAAGTACAAGAAGTTTTCAAGCTTACAAATTTCACGACTCATGAAGGAGAATACCAATACCATTATTAGGGGGGTGATACCATTATATATAGACGAAAAAAATACAAAAAGATCCTGACCATTGGGTCGCTTAAATAATATCATTCCCACTAATAATTATATGTCCTTTTATAAATCATGATAGATTTATCCTCGCACGATAAGTTTAATAGAGTTTTTTTTTGTGGATCGGTAAGGAATTTGATGCTACCGAGTCTCGATCTCAGGTGAGTTATATCGTTACCAAATTCCTTTGTACTACAATAACATTGGTATTCCAAAAAAATCTTTGAATTTTAAATCATTATAAATCATTTCCGTCGTTTACTTGAATAATAGATATTGTTTTTTTTTTTTAAATCTTTTGTGGTATTGATTGTACTTGGTGATTTCTGAATATTGGAAGTTTCTTACGGGAAACTTTTAAATTTGAGTTTTTGAGTAATCGATTTTAGGATTTTAGATCTTGGTACCAAGTGATGTTGTTGGTAATTTTTTTTTTCTGGTATTTTTTCTTTATAATCAAACTGAAAAATTAAAATATTACATTGTTTGGATTGCGCCGATAGGCTTGCATCCTATAATTATCCAGAAACAGTTAATCACCAAGTGGTCTGGTGGTTGGCATGTTCCCTCCCACCCCGGAGGTAGTGGTTCGAATTCTCAGAATTGCCAAAATCCACTCCAAATTAAGGAGTTTGGATGTAGTCTAGGGACCACTAGTCTAGGGTATTAAAAATTTATTGACGGGGTACAAGGTTCGAGAATATGTCGCATTTGCATTTGTAACTAAAGCATATGCCGCTTTGATTAGATTTTTGGACATAGAAGAGGTCTTGTAATCTGTCCATAGAGAAGTACTAGTAGCTTGCCAAGCCAACCTTTCTTTTCTCCCTTAGCTCCTTTATGGTATTGTTGCAAGTAGACTCTAGGAAAATTTTCTGACATCCAGTTTGTATTCCCCAAGCTATTGCCTTTATAGTTCCCAGCATCGACTTCGTCCCTGGTTTGAATCCTTGTTTCCTTAACCTTCACCTACCTACGCATACCAAAACAACCCCTTCAAATCAAAGTCATAAGTCCAATTAGAGAATTCTTATTCGAGTTGTTGCAATGTTAATTTTTAGAGTGTTTTGTGGAGGTAGTTCACATCGATCATGGCGCTTCATTCTTTGATTTCCTTGATTTACTGGTCTATGTGTAAGATTATTTCTACATCGTTAGAAATATCTCTTGGTTCCATGTTTGCTAATCTAAGATAATCAAGACGTTGCTAAACATGCATCTTAGGTTACTAAGGAGTTATTATCTTAAGTTTCAATAAGGATTTAATACCTTATTAACTCTCCCTTTTGCTTTGGCGGCCCTCCAAGACCCACAACTGAAACTTGTGTTTGTTGGTTCTCCTGTTTGTATCCTGCCTCATTTCGTCTAGAACTAAAGATGTATTCGTCTACAACTAAAGATGTTATAAATCCCAAAGCAATCCCTAAAGTTTTTCCTAAAGATGTATTGCAAAATCATTGGTCCATGGTTGTGCAGCTGGGATCCATTGCAAATTCTTAAAGGTTTATTCCCTGATTAAGAGTTTAGATCAGTGCCACATTGTGGGAGAAGACGCTACAGATTATGTAGCGACTTCGGTATAGAGTCATTGAGAAAGAAAAGAAAACACAAACAACTTGACAGACAAAGACATCGAAGCATCTTTGGATACGAATCAAGCACTTGTTGGATACGAATCAATGAAATTGGTAGTTGAAATACTACCTGGTAAGTGCCAAACACTTCTTACTTGTTGTGATGGATGCGTAACTCACAATAAATACTCTACACACCCTAGCATGGTAATAGACATTACTAGCAAGTTATCAGGTAAATGCATTTAGAGGTTGTTTGGATGCACCCAAGAAATGAATTTTTTCATCTTAATTAGATCGGGAATTCAGAAATTGGAAATTAGGTCTGGAAACTAAAAAGGTATTTGTATCCTCGTTAGTACATTCACAAATATTTGCTGAATTAGTTGCGATTATTGGCGGACTGTAGACTTCCACATAAAATTGTCATCCATTACCCCAATCTAGAAATGTATTTTTCAACTTATTTGTGATTTTTCCATTTGTCAAATAAAATTGGTGAATTAAATTTAGTACATTACAACCACGTAGAAGATAATACTGTTGTTTTTAACTTGGTTACAGTCAAGATGACCGAGAAAATACAGAGAAGATGGTGAAATCGATTATGATAAAAAAAAAAATATTGTCAATTAAATCGATTGTTAATAAAATCAAAGACAGAAAGGGCAACTAGGATGTGATGTAGCCCACCCCAAGAATCATCATTATTTTTCCGTGGATAAAAAAATATCCACAATATTATTTTATCCATGGAAAAATAATGACTATGTCAGGTGTTAAAAGAAGCTCAAGGTGTTAAAAGAAATCGCACTAATAGTAATAAAGAATAATCAGTAGAAAATCCACATTATGAAACTACCGATTATGTTTATATATTGGAACAGAAGAGTATAATCAATAGATAAAGTACTTTATTGTCTACCGATTTTGAGACGTCAATGGAGTTGAATGCATTCAATCGTCTCTCTAACCGTTATTGAACGTTTAACATGATATTCTTCGTGATATTTTCCACTTATCTTCTTCATATATACCCATACAAATCGCCCTCAAAGCGAAGAGAAACTCGCCCAAAATGGCGAAGAAAAATCGATCCAAATAGCGAAGAAATATGTCAAATGACATCAAAGAACAAAAACAATTACTTTTATTCGATTAAAACTTAAAAAGAATAAAAATCTTGCTCGGATCTTGCCCCTAAATTCTTTTGGGGAAGCGCCTTTTGAGTTTAAAAATAAAAATACTGGGCTACCCTAGACGTACCAGGATTTTATCATGATACAAACAGCCCGTGGGGCCAGCTGGAGAAAATACAGGAGTTTGGGCCCTACCTCGGTTTGTTTCACTCGGCAGAATTTTGTAATTAAACCTATCTTTACCGAAACATACTTCGACTCGGTTTAAGTTTCCTGGCCTTTCAAGAAATCCTCCCTCATTATAAAAGCAATTGCACCGGCACGCGATATTAAGGTATTTTTCTCAACTCTCAAACCTCTCTCTGTCTTCTTTCCTCGAAAATCATACCACCGCCGTAGTTACCTTCGAACAGTTAAACCACCAGCGACGCAACTGCAAACCACCAACAGGTAATTTTAATGTTTTGATGAGTTAGTATTTCAATTAATATGGTCGATCTCCATTATTATGTGTATAAATTAGGTTTTTGTTTCGATTTTAGCTTTTTTTTTTTTTTTTCAATTTTAGGTTTTCTTATTTTGGTTTGAGGTTTTGTTTTGATTTTATGTTTTTGGTTGTTGTTGTTGTTGTGATTGTAGGGTTTTTGTTTCTTGGATTTTCCTCAAATGGCTAGTATTCATGATACGCCATTTTCCGACATGCCTGGTATTCATCGTATCCGGGAATTGTCTCCGGAGGAGGAGGAGATGGAAATAAGGAGAAATCTTAAACTTAGAGACATGTTAATTAGCAAAAAACTTGATATGTTGGAAAGGTAATTTTTTTATATATTTTTTTTAGATTTTGTCGAATTCATTAATAATTTAATTTATTATTGGAAGTTGTTGATGATTTATGATTCCTCTTCAATATTCTCTTGTTGTAGAGCTGCCAAAGCAAAGGGACGCCCGTTCAAAAGGTAATTGCATTTCGATGCTGCCATTTTGTATTGTTGTTTATTAAACTCCAGTGGTTTCTGTCATTTTTTTGCATGCTAAGCTCTTGTTTGTGCAGGGATGCAATTGCAAGCAAAATTAAAGGATATGATTGGCTCCTTGACTCTCCAAGAGAGATGAGACAATGTGTATGAAGATGTTCAAGATTCATCTGCAGTCGCCTTACGAGAAGTAGTTGTGCTTCAACCTTCCCTCATTCGGCACTCTTTTCTTTTTTATGTCCTCTTCAAACTCGGTTGTACTGATTTATGGTGATGTCACATCAAAAGTTTGCTGTATTTCAACTTTCATCAAGGGTTTTAGTACGACTTCTTTTTTTAAACATACTGCAGACTTTGTTCTGGTTGGTGTATATAATGTTTGTTAACTGTGGATGGAGAACATGAGAGTTCTCTAGGTTCGAAATTGGAATCTAGGGGTTCACTATGTTCCTTGGTTAACCATGGTATGTTGGTGTTTGTATTATGCCAATCCATGCTGTTTTAAATGTGTGGAATGAATCATTTGTTATGCAGTGCTGGTTTTATTTGGTGACACCATGTTTTAGAGGTGTTTGTAAATGGATCAAAGCATTACTGAGGTAGACTGCTGGAGCCCTCTTCTCAAAAATGAAAAGCGTTCTCTGTCCCATTTCTTACAGGTGACTGCAACAAGGGTTTTGGCACTCAAAAATTCCAACTAACGTACGTTTATTTGTTAGGATTTTCTCTGCCTGTGACCAGTATACAGAGGTGTGAGCCTATAGAACAGATCCTGTTCAAGTAAGGTCGTCCTCAATTCTCCAATTTAACAGATTAAACACCTATAATATCTTAAAAAAGCAGCACCGTGGCTGTCCTGTAATTGTGGGGTTTTAGCACAAACACTAACCAAAGAACCCCAAAATTCTTATAAAACCATAAAAGAAAAATCATTCAAGAGAAAAATCATTCAAGAAACCAATTGATAAGAATATTTGTAAACATCAACTCTCTCTAAATGAAACCAATCTTTCTAAATTTTAATAGAAGATAATGTAAAAAAGAAACTGCGGTTACAAAAATGTAAAAAGAAACTGCGGTTACAAAAAAGACGGGCCCGAAAACAAGAGATGAAGCACGATACCAACCCAAGCAGTACTCTGCCACCACTTTCTGCTTCTTCTGTTTGATTCCCTGTGAATGTTTTCACTTCTGTTTCTTCATCTTCTATTCACAGCGACCCTCTTCTGGCCTTGAGCATTGTTATTTAGCAGCATATCACCAATTTCTTGATCAGGAATGAAATTCTTCCAAAACACCCCAAAAGTATTGCTCTTAACATTTTACATCTTCTTTTTTGTCATAGCTTTCTGCTTGGTTAGGACCCAAATTCATGTGAACAGAAGTTTGCCCCTCTTAGTATCCTGACTCCTGGTACATGATTAGCACCAGCGAAGTCACCTCCATGTTCTGGCAACACATAATGGAACAGGAGAGATGCCTACAGCTACAAATACAAGAAATAAAACATGTCTGCACTTAGTTAGATTCAATTATACCAATAACTGATTCAGCCTAAATGCGAGGATATGAAGTCAGATTCTTCATGGAGAGGATCCTACTTAAGAAGCTCTAATCATATGGAGAGAAGATAGCAGCAACACTTAAAGACATATAAGCATCAAGGTAACTT
The DNA here is from genome assembly GCA_023531295.1 of Papaver armeniacum. Lineage (NCBI taxonomy): Eukaryota > Viridiplantae > Streptophyta > Magnoliopsida > Ranunculales > Papaveraceae > Papaver > Papaver armeniacum. The sequence goes on from JAJJWW010004448.1 coordinate 195,539, forward strand.
GGGAAGAAATGCTTCTTCCATGTTTTAAACTTCTCTTTTACAAAAATTCTACAGCAGACATTCAAGGTTAGACTTGTATGACATACTTTCCAACACATTTTCATCAGTACAGGACTCTCCTTGGATATAATAGTATGCAAAATCATCTCCAGCAGCAGACTTTCTCTTTGATTGCAAACTGTCCTCTTTAGTAGGTTCATGCCCGACCAAGTTCATCTAACTTAACCACCAAATTAATTTGCCCCCTTCATTTAGAAGATGCCTTCTATGCTGCATTGATCACCGCAGCAGTTTACCACCTTAACACGCATAACTCATATGACAGCTCTAATTCTCTTGGGTCAAAATCTCAATTGCTATGGAACTTTTGTGCACCATTGTGTCTATGCGGTGACTGGTGTAGTTATATCTCTAAAGGTATGAGAAGTGTATATACCTTACAAGTCCACCTACTTTTCAAGATCAGTGATGTTAGAAAATGCTGCAGACATATTCTCATCATTCCTATCCAGTGCTGGCTTGGTTCTTCCATGAGGCTCCTGGTAAGAAAAGTAGAATTATCCATTGAGAATTATAATACGAATTCATTAATCTCAAAACCTACAAATTACAATATGAAAATTTGGGGCCTTATCTAAAATTCTCTAATGCGAACATTTTTTTTTTTTTGAAGGTCTATTGCGAACATCATACAGGTCAATAGCTCTTTAACTTCCTTGTGAGACACAAAAAGATTAAATTACAGAAGAGGAAATGCTTCAAGTGGTAGAGCAAGAAGTCTCAACCTAAGCTTCACTTATCCCACCAAACATTTATGATATATACTTAATCTGCTGAGCTAATTTATTGAGTAGAAAAAGAAGAAATCAACCTTACAAGAAGGCCCTCATACGATTAGCCATGAGTATCACTATGACCTTATAAGTTGTGTTACAAATAACGAACTAGCCTAAATTCACTACGGTCTACAGGGGTTTCAGATCTGGGAATAAACAAATGTGTCCTATTAAGGTCAGGTAACTGCATTTTAGTGACAAACAAAATCCTGCATCAGTGCCACAATTTGAGGCCTAATATGTTCAAATTATGCCGTATTCAACTTCTCCTGCAGCACTTTATTAAAAGGATTTTGCTAGATGCTCTGAAGCAAATTTCACTGGCAAAAAACTTCAACTTGAGATTTTAACCACTTGCAGAAATCATAATACCACTTTTAGTTTAAATCAACGGTTTTCTCTACTTCAATTTACTCTTGTGAAATTCTGATAGCTTGTTTACGTCCACATACAGATATTTAAGCCTCAAAATCAGTTTGAGGCTTTTAGATGAAGTTTTTGAAAAAGAACCTTCCATAAAAAAGACCGACTCTTATGATCCAATCCAATGGTGGACCATCCAGGGGAAGAAATATAATAAACCTTAATCAACTCTTTGTTTCTTGAGATAATTAAACAAAAAGGAAGAATATGAATTGAACATGTTATCCCTAGATTTATGCCTATACAGTAAAAGGAACACTTCAGTATGATAGACTTACCTTGAGGTGGCTGTGCGTGCATCCTTCAATTATAAAACTGACAGTATATCATCCACCATAGGAAATGGACAGTACTTAATAACTTTGCGGCACAAACCCTTGCAGCCAATGAAGTTCCGTAACCAAACAAGACGAATCGATAACTTGGCTCACCCCAAGGTCTCCCATTAGCTTTGGGAGGCAATAACTCCATCGCATCGATTATTTGTCTTGCTGTAGGTGGTGGTGGATACATCTTGTTCACCTTCTTCTCCCCCATTTTGACTTTACCCTTTATCAATAGCAACCGATGGAACAAGACTTGTTTCGTCCATTTCTTCTTCTTGAATCTCTAGATTTGGTTGTTGAGATACCACAATTGCACGTTCAGTCGTTCCTTCTTCTCTTGCTCTACTACCAATGGCAAGTGCACCTTGGTTATTAGTACAACCTACCAACCCTGTAACAATTCAAACATTCTCTCTCTCGCCAAACACACCACAATGAATCATCTAAAAACTCAAAACAAAAACCTAATTTTACACACATAGTAATAATCGCTCAGATGAAACCAAGATACTCAGCTCATCAAAAATAGAGAACCTAAAATAAAATGTTGGTGAGTTGCAGTTGCAGGCCACTGCTCACCAACAGGTAAGCAGAAAACGAATCAAGACACCCTGTGTATTAAAAAGCATACTTAATGATAACAAAAACAGAATATGGAAGAAAAACATCTCATAAAGGATATACTGGTAGAAAAAGTTTAATCTAAGGTATCACCTCTAGTGTCAACTTTGGGGTACTTCCATTGATCAATCGGACCAATAATAATTACAAACTCTATAATAAAACACAAACACCCCTTTTCTGAATTCAAATCTTGTCCACAAAGGCAAATAGTTACCAACATATTATCAAGTGGCACTAGCCATTGACTCGATTAGAAGTTGGTAGCCTTCTGGAACTGTTGATTGCAGCTGCACGCATTGGCACAATGCCGGAACATCAGAATTAACATCAAAGAACCTGGAAAGTAAGAGCAGAAGATGAAAGTCGGATATTCGCCTCACAAAGGGAAGGCTCTTTGCCTTATCCAGATGAGTCTTCAATGCTCCTGATGGAATTGAAGTAATTCTATTCTCAACAGGGAATGACGTTGAAAGAGGGCCCTGATGATCAAGAATCTTTACAACCACCAAGAAGAAATCATTATCAACTTCCTTCACATCTTTGACACCAACAACAACCTTTTTTTCATCCTCGATATCTTCGGATCATAATCCCTCCACAATCAGTCTCAAACCATCCTTCTTTGAATAACTTAACACAGATATCACTCATTTGAAAAGCTTCAAAATGTACATCAGCACCACCCTCTTCATTCACTTCCAATTTCACCAATGCAGTAACCCACTCCTTCAACCCACTCTCCCCATGTAGTTCTGCAGCTTGTAAAACCTCCGAATTCGACAATGTATAATCCTTCTTGCTCTGCCCAATTGTTTGAGTAAAGATAAACCCAACTCTCCTCATCCCTAACCCCGTCGCAATCGCTTCTACAATCTTCTCTTCCTCAGTATCCCTCATCAACACCAAATTCTCCTCAGTCCCCTGTTGTGGCATCTCATAAATAAAATTCACCATCACTTCACCATCCTCTGATACAGTTCCATACATAAACCCTCCCCGTTTCACCACAAACGCCAGCGTCTCGTTCACATAATGCTGGAAACAATTAGCAGCATCGCGATCGAACGAAACCGATTCGCAATTCGGCTTTTCTTGTCTTGAAACCCTCATTTGTTTAGCAATCAAATCATCCATAGTCATCTTCCTACCAAATGAACCAGCTGGGGTTACTTTTGGTCCACCTACAACAGATCTTTCACCTTCATATGATAAGAAAATCTCTGAACCATGAGATATACCTAATGATGAAATTAGGGTTTGTGGATTTGATGATAAATCGTTGTATTGCAGCTTCTCTTGAGGGGATTTAGCTAAGAGCAAGTCTTTATTCAATGAGATTGTTTGTTGAGAGATCGGGACATGGAATTGAGATTCAATTAGGGTTTTGAGTTGTGATACTGTGATGTTTGGGTTTTCGATTTGGATCCTTTCTGATCCGTCTCTGCTACGTACTCTGATCACAATCATCTTGATGATGAAGAGATTATTCAGAAATTCTTTAGCGAGTTGTCGCCGGTGTTTGGGTTGTTCGGGGGTGAAGGTGGTGGCGGTGGACTGGTATTTGCTGATAGAAAGAGGGAGGCTTACTAATACTAAACTAAAGAAAATAATACGTATCTCCACTTTATGGTGCGATTTGAACTCGTAACCCCGTTTTTTTCCAAAATTGCACAGGTAGTCCCTCCTCCGTTAGTTATAGATTTCTAAAGTTTTTTTTTTTTAGCTGTAAAGGCCTGTTCCTATACTGATGTCAAAAATCTAATTTTGCCACTTTAGCATCCACTATATGGATGGATATGCCAAAGTGACAAATTTATACTCCCTCCGTCTCTAAAAGATAGGCAGGTTTGTATGTAAAATAGAGACGGAGGTAGTAGTATGTTAATATGTCAGATATAACATATAGGTATACATGAAAGATTTTCCAGAGAGTGATAGAACGTCCATCGCTAGATGGTCAAAATATCGTTCGTTGGTCATTCCAGCGTCATCGATAGTCACTATATCGCTTGCTGACTTTATCATCGCTCATCAGTTCCTCATCCAACGGTTACGATTTCTCCCTCCATAAATACCCAAATTGTAACTCGTTTCAACTCACACCAGAATTTCTAAATCTCTCTTGAATTTCTCAATCTCCAATTCTTTTCATCACTCTTCCAATTCTTCAAGAACATGGCATGGTTGAGTTGAATGAGTTCGTAGAAAACCAACATGCTTCCGAAAATCAAAGACTTGTTAATCGTGTCAATGTGCAAAGTCGAATTAGAGGCGATTACCAAAATTTACTACCGAGGAAGATGAATATATTTTAGAATTTTGTTTCTTTTTTGAGGTTAAAGTATTCAAACATTATGCAAAGGATTTTTGGAAATTTCAAGAATAAACAATGAACCCCAACAATCGTGATGTTTGAGTGATCGCTTCATTGTAATCAATAAGGAAGTTATTAGTATGTTGTTTTACTTCAGCAAAAAGGTCCAAACTCGAGGGATGGTGAAACCATGATGGAACTTCAACAAAGGTGTCGTGCGGAATATCCTCGCATCTACGGAAAAGACTTCCATTTTGGAAGTTGTTTCCAAATTTTAAGAGGGTTGCCAAAATATAATCCTATATTTATGTTTTAATTTCTTAATTATCCACTTAAATCTAAGTATTAAGTTTATATTTGTCTTACTTTAATGTAAACTAAAATGTAACTTTAATTAAAATGTAAGATTGAATTAAGAATAGAATTAAGCTTAATTTTCAATAATACGAGTCAAATTTTCAAATTTATTAAACTTCGAATTAATCATAGTAGTAATTTTACAAGACATAAAACTAGACAATAATAATTTGAAATATAGACTTAAAAAATAAAAATTTGGGACAATGTTCTTCATCTTGTTAATTTTCTTCCTTTCACAAAGTTTCCAGTAAATGCGCTCATGAACAGAGTTTTATTTGTTTATCTTCTTCTTTGTCTTCAAATTTGTTTTTCCTTTATTTTCCTTGCCTTGAACTTTTCTTTGCCTTCTCTTAATTGCGGTTTTGACTTGGTTAATATTCAAAACTTGAAGACTTCTCTGTTTTTTACCTATTTCTTTATAACCTTCAAGCACTACTCCAGAAAAATCAAGTTGTGTTGCCGAATCAAGTTGGGTTTGAAATTGTGTCATTTGGGAAAAGTTGAAAAAATAAATTAGATTGAGAAAAAGAGAAATAGAGAAATTTTTTGTGTAAAAAAAAAAAAATTGGTATAGTTTTTTGTTTGAAAATTACCTATTTATAGGCGACAAAGAACTAGTTGTTGGCGCTAGACTTTACATCGAGCGATATACATGGTAGCGCAGGCGATAAAGTCTTTATTGTTTGAGATATTATATATATCGTTCGCTAGAAACTCCGTCACTCAGTGATTTTCCCATAGTGGTGCAGCTTGTTTGCCATGCCACCCGGTATGTCAAACAGGTTATTTTTGACATGCGCATAGGAATGGGCCTAAAAGAGGAAAAATTGAAATATAAACTTTTTGATGCTAGATTATGAAATTACTACGTTGATTCATCACAGGCGGCATGGTACTTAGATAAAGTACTTTGATGACACATGGTAGCCTCCTAAGTTTTTTAGAAAGGCTGTCATAATCACTTATACTATAGTTATATGAACTGAAGGACTGGATACAAGTGGAATCATTTGCACCCACTAGATTTTGGATTTAAATAAGAAAAGGCTAGGGTTTTATGGAACTTTAATTAATTTTGGGTGTTAATAATATTAAATTTAAATTTGTAATGATAAAGGGGTCAAAGTGTAGCTTAAAAATCTTAAATCTTCTTTGTTCTTATTCTCTTGCCTGACAACTCTCTTTGAGGAAAACTAAGGAAAACAACGACTTTGTCGATGATCACTTGAAACACCTAAAGGTAAATTCTTCGAAATCCTTGATATGAACTCAGTTACTCGGATCTTTCTTTGAATTCGTTAGGGTTTTCTAAAATTGGGCTTCTTTAATTACTCGATGAAATATTACTTGATTGATCAATATGTTGTTCACTTGAAATTGTTTTCTTTAATTTGGAATTCCAGGAATTAGCCCCTTTTAAAACTACATTGTGAGTCTTTGACCCAATAAACAAAATATAACATCATGACCAAGGCTTGTTTAATGGTTACAAATATCAATAGCGCCACACATAAATTGCTTATGCGATCCAATTATTTGACCCTACTACTCACTGTACTAAAATAAGCATTTTAAGATTATCAAGATGGGCATTATACACAACATCCTATTCACCTTGAATTCACTTCAATACAACTTTAGTTTTGATTCAAATTCAAAATCCAGAGCTTAGATAGCTAGAAAAAAGTAATTTATGGTGTAGTTATAAATATGCCCAATTTTAAGTTTAGGGGTTATGCATGTGTGAGGTTGGTAAGTATTGGGAATGATGTATCCAGAATATGATTAATGGTATTGTCGCGAAAGTGGTAAGCTTTTATGTCATGTGAGCTTCCTTACTAATTTAAATTCTAGCTTAATAAGGATAATTTTTTTAATGAATATCGGAATAAAATTTGTTTGAACCATAGCATATAATTCTTGGCTCTGTCCCTGATAGTTGTGATATAGAGGAAAAACAAAATGAAGAACAACATCAAGAGACGTTACAGTTTCTAACATACCAGATTTTTTATGGTAAAATTCAAATCCAAGAGTCATTGACGAACAAGAAAACTTTTGCTCTCAGTGTCCAAGTACTGCTCCTTCCTTGGCCATGTCTTGTATCAGTATGTAGGTCATTGACATAGCTACTATCACTTCCTTTCCCATCCTAGAGATGAGTTTATTCAGGCTCCTTCGAACATCCATCTCTTTGCAAGGATCACCAGACCCATCAAACAAATATCCTCATTCTCCTATGAGGGACGATTTATCTTAAGCCTCAATCATGTGTCATATGCGTGGAAATTATATTTCTCGCGTCAAGGATGAAACATCCATTCAACCTGCCACAATTATTAAAAATGCTCTCATATGATTCCTGGCAAAGAATACATACCCTACAGCTCCTGGATTTCCTTTAAAGGCTCAATCACAACAAATTAGGATTTTTGGTGCCGATGGCAAAGAGAAATAAATCTCATTCACCCTAATATTATAGGTTTTCTTACATTTAATTCCAAAGAAACTTAGGATCTGGAGGTCATATTATTCGTTCTTCATACATCCCTTCAATCTGAATTCACACTCTCCAATAAGAAAGATAATCTTCCTTTTAATATCTCTTATACTTTCCACATCTTCATCAAACACCAGGCTATTTCTATATAACCAAATCTCTCTCAAGGTGGAAAAATCATCTACCAACCACGGTTCTTTAATTACATAACTCTTATGCTTTACAAGACCCAAAATGTCATGAAAGGAGCTTGGCTTTCTGAACCTAAAGATACTACCAATCCAAAGCCAAATATTAACACTAAAATCACATTCCCAGAGGATATGATCTAATTTTTCTTCACTCTCTACACATGTAGCAACTAGAAGCCATATTCATTCATTTCCTCTTTAATTTATTATCAGTAGCACAAATAAATCTAGCAATTTTCCAGACAGCACCTGCCAGTGTTGGATGAACACAAGCCTTCCATAGTATTTTAAAGTAATTTCTTATACAAAGGAACTTTGAGGAAACACCGAATTTCTATTCTTTGTGCCACTCATTTACGTCTTTTTGTCCATCCCCTTTATAGGCAGTTCTTAAATATCAAAAATATCTAATAGTTCGCTTGCACAGGATATTCTTTCACCATCAATCAAAATTGTGCTGACCTTTAAATGTTGGTATTGTTGTATAAACTCATTTTCAGGGAAAAGAATTCTCAAAGCTTTGTCTTTGATCCAAGCATCATTCCATAAGTTCATATCAATCCATCTTAAATTATTCTACAGATCAGTCATCACACTTTTTAAGCCATGCCATATGGAAGATTATTTGTAGTATGATATCCATCACCATTCTTTTCTTTCTTTTTTTTAATTTGGCTTGAAAGAATAAAGACCATTCTTCACCTCCTTGCCGTGCTTTCCAAAGGTGTTTCATTAGTAAGGCTCTATTAATAATATGAAGTCTTCTTATTCCCAAACTTCATTCTTCCAATGGAGAGCAGACTTTTTCCCCTTTAAAAGTAACTAATTTCCAATGCTTGGATCACTTGACCATAGGAAGTTCCTGATGATTCTTTCACATTCAGTTATCACACTTCTTGGCCAATTGTATATAGACATATTGTAGACTAGAATGTTGCACAAAACTGTTTTGATCAAAATAACTCTCTCTTGAAAAGTAAGCATCTTTCTTTTTCTTGACCAAGCGAGTAGTTTTGTAGTTGTTCAACCACACTCCAAACATGAGTTGACTTCACTCTGCGGAGAATATATAACATGATACTTGTTAGGGAAACAAGATAATTTCATCTGGCACTCTATGCTATTACCTCCTTTTTTATCAAAGAAATGCCACCAACAAAGCACTTACTCTTAACTGCACTTATCATTTGTCCCGAGGATTTTTGATATTCATCAGAGTCTTAATCAATCTTCTTATATTTCTTATATCTCCATTGCGGAATACGAACATATCATCTGCAAAGAAAATATGAGTTAGACATATTCCATTACTATTTATCATTGGAATCCGTTTCGTTTCAACCAACATTCTAGATAAAGCTCTACTAAGAAAATCCTCTGCAATAATAAGCAAAATAGAAGACAAAGGGTTTCCTTGCCTTAATCCTCTGCTGACTCAGAACTATCCTCCTGCTCCTCCATTCACCAATACTGAGATTCTTGTAGATGTAAATAAAGTCTTCAACCAACACAAACATATTCCACAAAATCCAAGTCTCTTCATGACTTCAAATAGGAATTCCCAACTTATACTATCAAATGCTTGAGTAATATCAATCTTCATAGCTACATTGCCACCTCTTCTAGTTATTTCCATTTCATTCACCATTTCAGATGCTAAGACTATTTGCTCCTGAATGGTTTTACGGAAAGCACCTTGTTGTGGAGCAATTAATTTATTTAATAGGCTGCTGATTCTCATTGTCAAAATCTTAGTAAAGATTTTAAAGAAGAAATTGGATAATCCAATCGGCATGAACTGATTTGGTTTTTTTACATTCTGCACTTTAGATATGAAGACCAAAAAATTTGAATTTAGCTTTGTTAATGGTTTAGGAATGCAAAAGTTTGATGAATTATTCAACTCTTTAAGGTATGGTAGCACTTACCACGTCATTGCCACATATCAACTTATTTTTGAGAATTATGTTTAGTCTTTTGGATTTGTTCATGAATATAAAAATTGGGTAGCCAGAAATATTTTCATTCTCAAACTTCAAAGTAACATTCATGTAATGAAGGTGAGATATCCATATTTTTTGAATATATAAGGATATTAGAAGGTTTATGAATGAGCATATCATCTCCAAGAAGAATGCCATGATCGTGCATCCACATTATAGCACCAACTAGCTACTGTAAATTTCAAAGCCACTTTAGGTTGAACATAGCTTTCTAAATTGCATAAAATTATTTTCCTTCAGACTCTTTTGTTGGGGTTTTGTTATCTTGTGCACCAATGCAAAAATTATTTACCTTCTCCAATGCAAAAAAAATTATCTCTCATATTTTTTTATTGTTTTTTTATCATTTCCAATGCCAATGATTGGCTCTTATATTACGATTTTTTTATCATTTCCAATGCCGGAAAACAATACCGGCATGGTCTTCATATCAACTGACCATCGTGCGGTGGACCGATTAATACCGAGAAAAATTCAAAGCGGAAGTGATGAAGACCATGCCGGAATTGATGAAGACCATATCCTAGGACATGGTACCGCATGGTCTTCGTCATTCTCGGCATGGTCATCATCACTTTCAAACATGATCTTCATCACTTCCGAATAAAAAAAAATTGGTTTCCAAAGTGAAGAGAAGATAATTAATTGATATAGAGTGGGAGAGTTTAATTTGAAAGGGAATGGGAAATATTTGTTTCAAAGCTCCACCCCTAAATAAGATTAATAAGAAGTGGAGATGGAAATGGGGGATATGATTTTGTTTTTGATTTTAAGTTTTTGATTTTTATTTTGTGGGAAGGGTATTTTAGTATTTTCATAACCAATGGTCACCCCTTAGCCGAAATCATGGGTTGGGGGAAGTAATTCATATCCCCCAATTAATTCCCATATCCCCTAATTACGCGTTCATTTTAAACCACTTCTTTGTACCTGTAAAGATTTATAACAGTCAATGCATTTATTGAAATCTTTAATGGCAATTCTTAGAGGATTCCTACCTCTCTTTTTTTTCATCCAAGAAAGTAACAACATTGAAGTGTCCCAGAATCATCCTAAACTTGTCCAAAAGACTAATATCACAAATCTCTTTCCACAACTCCCTTCTATTAACAATTTAAGTATCAGCATGAAAACCATATATCAAAGTGTTAGTATTCTATTAAAAACTATACTACTATCAGTAAGAAACCGATCGACTTTGTTTGGTCGGTTTTGTGTCATGTAGAGATGATGATCTTCAGAGCTACTAGGAGATTGATCACTAAGTTTATACGTCTTTTACCCAAAAATGAGGTAAGAAAATGTTGAAATTCCTTCAAAGCTGCTTGTTCTTCAACATGATGTATCATGTATGAAAGATGAGTCAAATGTTCTATTATTCTTTCACCTCACTTGATTTCAATTTTTCTTTACATTTTCTTTTGGTGTTATGTATTTTGATCTCACATCAATCTTTATATGTTAATTTTTGTCTTAGTTCTTCAGCGATTAACTTTAAAATTATGTTTTATTGTACTGTTAATCTTTAATCGTAGAGTCTAATTGACTGGATTTTTTTCTTGTTTTAAAATTGAGCTAATTAGTGGATCAATTTACTCTTAGTCAGTTAAATATGGTCAATACTTCCTAAAGTTGTTTTTCCAAGAACTAAGTAACAATGCATAAAAAATAGTGCAATGCTCTATACGACATATTAGGTCATTGCAAGATTACTTTTACACATGGTTAAAAATATTTCTTGGGCCCATGTGAAAAATCTAGCCTAATCAATGTGTTTCTAGATATGTATCTTAGGTTTCTAGAAGGTTTTATATATTACCTTATAACTCTTTCTTGATGGAGGGTTGAGAACTAAAAGTTAATATTAAAAAAATCCTAGGAACTTGGTCATTTCTCTGCCTATAAATGGAACACCATACCCATCAATATTGTATTCAAGAATTCAGAACTCATTATATAAAAGGTGAAGAGGAAGAAATATACATGTAGAGCTCCACAAGGTATTATGTGGCAAGAATATATTTACGATTGTTTAGGAGGGTTACTTGGCTATATATATATATATATATATGCATACACATGTGATTGTCATGTAGTTCAAAGATCCTACATCATGGAATATGAAAACTTATAGTCATATCTTGGGTCATGTTTATATGAAAACTTATAGTCATGTGATTATCATGTAGTTCAATGATCCTACAGTGATTTATTCACATGAGCATATTGTTCCATATGTAACTGTAAAATATTGTTGTCTATATGTCTGAAAGTGGAGGAACTCTCTTCAAAAGAGCCCTACGTTGTGTTAATGAAAAGCTTGATAAGATGTACAAACAACAACTTCATCTTAGCGGTGAGGCTGCATAGTTTGAAGTCGAGGAGGCGGCATTGGGAGATGGGAGTATGATCGTAGCTATGAGGCTTCCAAAGATAGATATGAGTGGTTCTACAGGTTCATCAGTCTTGGAATACCCATATTTTATGGAGAAAGATACTTGTTTCACCAGTCGGTAGGAAAGGAAAGAGCTACACAGGCTCCTGTCACTAGAGGAAATGCACGTGCGGCTGTCATTGAAGGGGCTGCACAGGCGCCTGTCAATGGAGGGAATGCACATGAGGCTGTCAATGGAGGAGCTGCACAGGCGTGAGAAGTGTCTGCATTCAGTATTGGAATTCCTTTTGTTGGTAGGAAATTACGTTATGAAAGTAGGAGATTATGTTAATTAGTTTTGTTGTACCCCAATGACGCTTTTGATTGGGTTTTTAAAGTACTCATGTGTTACACATTAACATAGTAAAAATATAAATAAAAATTAATTTATACAATTTACAGTTTTGAAATTGATATTTACTACATTTGAGTTTCCCAATTTTGGAAAAATATGTCTCATGTGTTACACATTAACATAGTAAAAATATAAATATAAATTGATTTATACAATTTTCACATATGTTGTATAGTTAAAACTGGTTTTACTTGTTGGATAATCAACATAATGTTGTAAAGAAGCAAACTAAATCGACATAATACGATTAAAACATATTCTTACCATTTAGATGACTACTCAGTGGTTTTACTTGTTTTTTATATTTTGGGTCATGTTTATACAACGCAAAATAAAAAATTGTCGAGTATGTTGGGAAAACCGAGAGCACCTTAGAGGAAGCTTGATAGATAGTTTGGATTGTGTCTACTTTTGTAGTCAATTTTTGGTTCACAATTCTCTGTCATATGTACTCTTTGTTTATCTATAAATTGGTAACTTATGATGATTTTATAGCTACAGGAAATCCTACAGTACACCCAAAGAAAAATCTTAAATCTACTTTTAAGATTATTAGTCAAGTTTATAAGGTCCAGATCCACAAACAAGCATGCAAGTATAGAACACTGGCAATTTTACGTGGTTCGGTGTTAAAACCTACGTCCAAGAGGATAATTTCACTATGGATGATTGATAGTTACAAAGTTATCAGCTCAATACAAATGATCTTCAGTGAAATTCTTCTCTCTAAGTACGTTAAAAACCCTAAAATACTCAACCCTCTCTTCTCTGTTTTTCACCCCTTTTATTGACGAATGCTAGGTAGTGGTTGACATCTCACTGTGTTCGCTCTTCTCTCTTTCTTGCAAGGATATCTATCTTCGCCATCATTCTCCTTTATAAGCCAAATTTTCTATTGATCTTCGCTGATACTTTCGTTGTCGCTTCCGATCTAGTCAAATTGGGTCTCGTCATCTGCTTTGTGGGTCTACAAACAATCAGGCTGACTTCTCTGTTCGCTCATTAAATGCTCAACTACCTACTTTGAAGTCAGACATCGATCTGTTTGGTGCTTACACACGTCTTCATTTTGTTGAATTGGTAGAAATCTCGAAAGCGGAAAAAGTGATCTATGAATATTTGTATGACGTTTATCGTAAATTCCTTTCAGGGGTATTCCAGCTCTCAGATTCTTCCACGTGGTGGCGCGATTTTACGCCCACACAGATTTAGTATTACTTCTCAAATTACTTGTGGTTAAACCTAAAAATGAATATCACACTAGTGGGAAAAAAATATATTTGAGACATAATGAGAATGACTGGAAAAATGATAGTCATGAAATAAAACTTTGTTTCAGCTACCATTTTTTGCATAAGTAGCAAAATGGTAGAATCTTGAGACATGTTCTGCTAGGCAATTGTTTTTGTGCTTAATTGAGTTTTCATGTTAAAAAATGATAGTACTGGTGAAATACATAGGTATTTATCCTTTGCTAGAGGTATGCGATCGATGATGTTTTTGTTGATTAAAATATATTCTTTTTGTAAGAGCAAGTCCAGTGGAACTGACAAATAAGCATGTTTGCCAATTTAGGTACCCACAGTGGGACTGACAAACAAACTAAATAGATGGACAAACTCTCAAATAAAAGGCTCTGCTCAACCTGAGACGAGTCAATCAAATTGAGATGACTGTGCCAAATTGAGTCGGGGGTTTGGGATATATTTTTAAAACCAACAAATAGTTAGTTATGTTAGTTGAATTAGTTTTTAAAATATATTATATTCGTATTTGATAAAAATAAATTAACATCGGGTTCTGCTATTAAGTTTGATAACATATTTTATTAAAACCGGTTTTAAAAATTATGAACAAATATATTATATTCGTTTTTTGTTCACTACTGTGGAAAATTGGGTTTGGCCGTCCACGTGGACAAGCAAATGAACAAATTTAAGTATACCCAATGGATTTACTCTAATGGTTTAGGAATGCTAAAGTTTGATGAATTATTCAATTCGTTAAGGTGTGGCAGCATTTACCACGTCATTGCTGCATATCAATCCTATTCTTGAGAATTATGTTCAGTCTATTTTACACAATATTTATGTAATGAAAGTGAGATGTCCATATTTTTTGAATTTACAAGGATATTAGAAGGTTTATGAATGAACATATCAGCTCCAAGAAGCATGCCATGATCAGAAATCCCTTGTGCATCCACATTATAGTACCAACTAGCTACTGTAAATTTCATAGCCACTTTAGGTTGAACATAACTTTCTAAATTGCACAAAATTATTTCCCTTCAGACTCTTTCGTTATCCCAAGAGAATCTTAAACCACTTCTTAGTATTTGCAAAAGATTATGATAGCCAATACATTCATTGAAATCTTTCATGGAAATTCTTAGAGGATTCCTACCTACTTCTTTTTTTCAACCAAGAAAGTAACAACATTGAAGTCCCAAAACCATCCCGGACTTGTCCAAAAGACTAATATGACAAAGCTCTTGCCACAACTCCATTCTATTAACAATGTAAGTATCAACATGAAGACCTGTTTCTGCTCTACTGATATCACAGTTACACATTGTTTAGGGATATAAATAATTTAATATAAGAATTACAGAACAACCAAATATTAGCTTTTTCCCATTATAAGAATTATGAAATAGCCTTGCAATACATACAATCTTTGTCTTCAAATCAGAATGAAAGTCAACTCTAATTTTTGTCTCAACAGTCCAAAAAAAAATTGAAGTATGATGTCAACTTTTTTGATTAAAATTGAGAGTTAACTTCTTTTGAGTACTTGCATTGGCATGAATGTTACACTTATGCAAAAGAGAAGTGGATTTTGTTAAAGAAGGCAAATGAGAAGTGGATTGGCGTTGTAGTGATCTTTTAGAAGAATGTCGGATTTCCCTTTCTAGTCGTTTTAGTTTTAATGTTGTATATATTCAGAGACTCAAAAATAAGATTGCGGACCGGCTTGCACGTCGGGCTAGAAAGTTTCATTTGAAAACTTCATGGGTTTCTATTCCTCCTTTTTTGGACATGTTGTTGAGGAAAGAACCTTTAACTGATGTTTATACTTTCCTTCTTAGTTAATGCAATGGTGTGTTTCTCAGAAAAAATAAATAAAAAATGTTACACTTATGCCTAGTTTTTGAACTAAAGACTCAAACAACACATAATGCCAAGGGTGTCATTGCTTGGAGACAAGCACTATCACATCCCCTAACTTTCTTTTTTTTTCTATCCAAAATCCAAAAAGGAAAAGACAAAAGAAAACAACATAGTATGGGTTGGGAAATGGATATAATTTCATCACTTTTTCAATAATAGTTCAATATCAATGTGACTTCCTCTCATCCACTTCTTTTCCTTTTTTTCATTTTTTTATATAGAGATTCGAAAGGCTACAAAATATAGTTGGCAATACATTTCATGCAACTAAAATGTTAAGACGAAGAAAATGCTCATCACGTTGAGCTTAATTGTCTAAGCTTCCAAATTCTAGTGATGGGAGTTATGAAATATACATTTTCACAAACTGGACCCCTATTAGCAATGTTGCACAAATGGGCACAAAAATCCTCCTTAAGGGTGTGTTCAGTCTTTTACCGGCTCTCTAAGAGGACATCCATACATGTTATGGGGACAACAGATGGTACACCCAACATTTTAACTTTGGGCACCTCAAATTGGTGTGTGTCATTGAAAGACACTATTCATTACTCTTTTTCAGTAGAAAAAAGTACACCAAACAAGTCATTGGCAGTAAAGAAGAAGAGAAGAAAGAAAGAAAGAAAAACATTCACTTTAATTTTTCCTTTTTGATTTTAATACTAGAAATTTGCTTTTACAGTGACTGGGGAATCTAGAGAGATAGAGATGGATAGATGAGAAATTCGATTCTCTTCATCTCCTTCGTTGACCAGACTTTCTTCTTCTTCTTTTTTCGTTGGAAGACGTGAAAAGAAAATCCATTTACTACTTTCTTCTGTGAAGAGAGAAGAAAGAAGGAGATGTTGGCATTGGGTGAAACTGGAGGAGGAGAAATGGAGAAAGAATTTGAATCAAAGCTTCATCTTCAAAACCCAGATAATAATAATAACTCAGTTATGAAATCAAAGAGTTTTGTGTTTAGAGCACCTCAAGAACAGTTTAGTATTCAAGAGTTTCAATTAGGGAAGATCTATGGTGTTGGTTCTTATTCAAAGGTACTTCCTTTTTCACTTTTTTTAATGGGGTTTGGAAATGATTTTGATGGTGAAATGGGTTTTTGTTTATTTGAAATCTATCTATGAGAATGTTGAGTTAGGTATGAAATGGGGTTGGTGGGATCTGATCAAAAGGTGTGAACTTTACTCAAATTGGAGTCAGTAATGAGGTGCCAATTTTGGCAATTTTAGACTCAAATCTTAACTGTTTGAGAAAATGCCAATAGAGATTGAAGGGTTTATTACTTTGAAGTGAGCATATGATTTAGGGGGAAAAACTCCATAATAGATTGCAAACAATGGGTAATAGATGATACACACATAATTTTCTTTGATTTTGTTTGTTTTAAAAAAAAATTGAATTTTGATTTGTTGTCATTGGTAATGCTGTTTAATTGGTGTAGTGTTTATGGTAGTGTTGTTGGCTAATTGGAAGAAGTTTGTTTTATCATCAGGTTGTGAGGGCGAAAAAGAGGGATACAGGAATTGTATATGCGTTGAAGATCATGGACAAGAAGTTTATTACAAAAGAAAATAAAACATCATATGTTAAGTTGGAACGGATTGTACTTGATCAATTGGATCATCCTGGGATTATTCGTCTATTTTTCACATTTCAAGACACTTGTTCTTTGTGTAGGTATTCTGGCTTTATTCTCCGTCACTATTGGTCTTTATGTTTGTGTTGTTGGTTTTGTATTCGTTCATTGTTAATCTGACATGGTTCTGTTTATCATATTTTGAAGACATGGCACTTGAATCTTGTGAAGGCGGTGAACTTTTTGATCAGATTATAAGGGTAAGAGCATTTCGAATGTTCCGTCTTTGTCTGTTTAACAACTCAGCTGCAATTGATGTATGATCCTTTCGTTATTTACTTGTTGGCCTGGTACAGAAAGGTCGTCTATCAGAGAATGAAGCGCGCTTCTATGCAGCAGAAGTGATTGATGCCCTGGAATACATGCACGGTGTAGGATTAATTCATCGAGATATTAAGGTATTTCTAGTTGCTTTCAATTTCATTTGATGGGCATGTCAAACATGCTAACAAGTTTTCTAATGACAGCCAGAGAACTTGCTACTTACTGCAGAAGGGCATATTAAAATTGCTGATTTTGGTAGTGTAAAGCCTATGGAGGACAGCCAAATATCAGTTCTTCCATCTGTACCATCAAGTATGTTTTCAGAATATCCTTACAGAACCACTTTTTTTGTGAATTTTGATTGGTAGCTTAAATGATAAACTTGTGTATTTCGGTGAACTATCCAGGTGATAAGGCATGCACCTTTGTGGGAACTGCAGCATATGTCCCTCCAGAAGTTCTTAATTCGGCTCCTGCTACTTTTGGGTAAGGAAACATTTAGTTGTCCAAAGACTTGTATGTTGTATGCTGTTACACTACCAGCATGACATTTCGATTTGGCAAAGTAGTGAAAACCTATCTTGTTCCTTTACATCCTAATAGATCTATATTTGGCAAAGTTATTGGTATTTCATTCTAGCAGCTTTGGCGCACCCTTTTTTTCCCGTGGCATCTGACATTTCTTATATTAAACAGAAATGACCTTTGGGCATTGGGATGCACCTTGTATCAGATGCTATCTGGAACTTCTCCCTTCAAAGATGCAAGTGAATGGCTAATTTTTCAAAGAATTATTGCCAGAGACATTAAATTTCCGGAGTACTTTACTAAAGAAGCTAGAGACCTTATTGACAAGTTATTGGTAAGAGCAAATTAGTATAGCTGTATATAGCAATCATTTGTATAAGCTCGTATTGAACTGTATGTTAAGTTCTTTGAACTTTTTCGGGTCTTTTCCTTCTCATCATTCGTTCATTTTTTTTTTTTTTTTTTACATTTAAAGGACATCTAGTTTTTGCTTAGCATTACTTTAGACACCTCTAATTGTTCGCTCTATTTCAATCCAGGACACAGATCCCAGCCAACGACCAGGTGCTGGGCCTGATGGCTATGCTTCACTTAAGGCACATCCCTTCTTTAAGGGTGTGGACTGGAAAAATATTAGACGGCAATCTCCTCCCAAACTAGCTTTGGAAACCAAGGTATACTCCTGCAATGAAAGTTGAGCTTTGTATATATGCCCTATGGAGCTTTCTTGTTTTCGAGGTTCAGAAAGTATAAACTTGCACCTTACATAAACCCTTTTGGTTTCAGGCAGTGGAGGCTGATGAAGCTCAGGATCCTGGGTGGAATCTTTCTCACATTGGGGATGGTTCATTTAGTTTCAATGATGGAACTAGTGGTGCTGCTGCCACATCATCTTCTGAAGCATCTGCTCACATAACTAGACTTGCTTCCATTGACTCGTTTGATTCAAGATGGTATCTGTCAAAACCTTTGCATTTTCATTCTATGCACATTGTTGGAATTAATTCCTTGTCCTTTATTGGATTTTTTTTTTTTTTTTCATCAGCTTCGTTACTTTCTTAATTGGGTTAGTTTTGGATATTTCATCTTTTTGTTGCTTGATATACCTTTGAATCACAATCACAATCTCAACCTTAATTAGAGTTGTTTTCTTTCGTGGAACTAGGACCTCTTTTGAGAACTATCAAATCTTTAAGAGAAGATTTTCCATCTAACTTGCAGTTTATCACAAATCAAGCACATGAATTCTATTATTAGGTTTTCAATGGTTAAGTTGTTTGCATGTTGATTGAACAGGCAACAATTTTTGGATCCTGGGGAGTCGATCGTTATGATCTCAATGGTGAAAAAGGTACAGAAACTTGCCAACAAGAAGGTGCAGCTTATTCTTACCGACAAACCCAAATTGATTTGTGTGGACCCTGCGAAGATGACTCTCAAGGGGAATGTGTTATGGTCCGAGGCTGATAACCCCCAAGACCTTACCATTCAAGTAACAAGTTCTACCAATTTTAAGATTTGCACGGTATGCCTATTCTTTTCTTCTGTGCCCTTTTGCCTTTCATTCTTAGCTGTGCCCACTTTCTCTGACTCACTCTCCTGAACTTTACTTTTTTCCAGACAAAGAAGGTAATGTCTTTTGAGGATGCAAAACAAAGAGCTTGGCAGTGGAAAAAGGCAATAGAGGCCTTCCAAAACCGGTGATGATTTTGTTTGCGAATACACACAGTCACACACATTCTTTAGATGTAGAGATTTTAAAAGATAGGATGCTCCTGCAAAGAAATTCTATTTGATGTATGATGTGGGGACAATACAAGTGCAACCAAGTGAGATTTTTCTCCAATGAATCGCTTAAGTTAATTCTTTGTCTCTGTTTTTTAATGGAGCTTTCGTTAATTCTATTTGATGTATGATGTGAGAAACTTCAACCAGAAGAATTAAGAAACTAGAGAATATGAAAGAAAGTTTGGTTTGTACAGTTGGACCTTTGTTTTTGTCTGGGATTCGTGGAAGACCCAGAGGGTAATTGAATTCACTGCTTGCTGTTGTTGCCTCAGGTATGTCTGAATGGATGGCTGGGTATCTACAGTGGGGCTTTAATGGCTTGGCTGGTTCCCAAATATTCTATGGGATTTCCCCACTTTCTGCAATTAGAAATTTATGTTGTTTTGAAATATATTATTCTTCCCATTTTTAGTACCTTGGATGTCAGTCCACTTGTTGCAACAATCAAAATGCAAAATGAATCAATCCATATTTCCTATGTGTGCTCTACCTAAGTATTTTATCTCAAAAAATTAAAAGTGATGCACAATGTTATTCAGAAGATATATCCACCATTGCTCGGTAGATTGTTGGTTTCAGCCTAATACTTGAAGCAATACCGATCTCCTCAAGTGAGCACAATCTATTCTTTGCATTCTCGATGCCTCTAGTCTTCTTAGGCCCATGTGTTACAAAATGGGCTTCAGTTATATTGCATCAAACGAATGGAGTGGCGTCTAATCACAAGCAAAGCTGCAGAAGCCAGAAGGACCTTGCAGTAGTCTCGTAGTAAAGTAAAAAAGAGCACAGGACCTTGCACAGTAGGTCGTTGACAGGTTCTGAAAGAGCGAGGCCAGCTTTTGAATATTACAATGTGTTTTCCGTTCATATACTTTTACAGCCTCAAAAATAAACTTTGTAGTTATTTCTTGATTGAGCTCTTAGATTGCAGTTGCACCCTTGTGCACAGATGCTATGCAGTACTGGGTACATTCTCCACTAGTTACTGTATCAAATGATTGTATTATTAGCAAAGCATTACGGGTTCTTGAAGAACTATTTTAATGGAGTTATTATAAAACCTAAATTTGCAATTACACACAGTAATTGTCTTGAAAGATACAGACAGCAAATGAAAGTATTTATTACAGACTAACTGAAACTGTCAGGTGTGATCTGAGAGAACCAATGAGAGAATGCCAGCAAGACAAGATGACAGCAGGCAGATACAGGCTGGAACATGCTGTCAATGTAAGCTGGCAGTACACATAAGCAGTGACTCGGCATTACTAAGACACTGTGTCATTAGCCCCCTCGAGTTGTATTGGGCTGCAGTCAGTCCACTTGTTGCAATATTATTCCATATATTTCCTATGTGTGCTCTACCTAAGTATTTTATCTCAAAAAATTGCTAAATATTTCTCAACAAATAAAAAATTGCTAAATCTTGCTCGGTAGATTGTTAGTTACAGGCTACAGCCTAAACTTGAAGCAGCACCGATCTCTTCAAGTGAGCACAATCTATTCTTCGCATTTTTCTCACATTTGGAGAACCATTTTTTTTTGGGGACCATGGGTTTTTTGAGGGGACCATGGTCTTATTAGGCCACTTCTCTCTAGTTATAAGGGGTGTCTTAATGCGTTGAAATTACTAACCTACCCTTAACCTAATTTAATATAAAACCAACCTAATAACCACCTCTCTCTCACTCTATATATAACCACCACCTCCTCCCACCACCACCGCCCATCACCGCCGATTACTACCACCACCACCTCCGACCATCACCACCGCCCACTGTCGCCGATTACCACCACCATCTCCTCCCACCACCACCGCCGATTACCACCACCACCACCTCAGATTATCACCACCACCAACCACCGATTACCACCACCACCAACAACCACCACCACCTCTATATATATATATAGCTTAATTTAAATCTTTAGCAAAGATATTCTCACAAACCCATTACTTGTCGTTTGTTTTTGGTTGAAAAATGAGAAGTAATCATCAAAATGAGTTGAAAATGAAAGTTGTGGAGAGGTTTAATGGAGGTTTATGTTGGAGTTTGGTTTACTTGTTCATCTCACAAGGCAACCGAACTACACATTCGTGATGAGTTCGGTTACTTGTTCATCCTCACAAAGCAACCGAACTACACCTTCGAGATGAGTTCGGTTCTATATGCTTTATAACTATGTTACCGAACCGACGAGTTCGGTTGTTTCGCATAAATGTATAAAGCGCCATGTAACCTAACTCTAGGGTTAAAAACATAAGAAAAAAAGTTGCCATGTAACCGAACCTTCTTGCTTTTCCCATTATTTTTATTTCTTTTATAACCGAACTCTCTATCAACTTTGTTCGGTTATTTCGCAAAAATCTTAAAACTTCCATGTAGCCGAACTCTACGGTTAAAAACATAAGAAATTTTTGTTTGTTAAGTTCGGTTGGTTGTGCAATTGATCTCAAGTTTGCGAAACAACCGAACTTTTAAATTAGTTCGGTTGGATCGCAAAAGCATGATTTGCGAACCAACCGAACCTTATACACTTGGTTAAAATTTATTTGTACGTAAAAGTTCGGTTAGTTGCGAAACCAACCGAACATAACGCCGCATGTCGAGCTTCCATTAATATGGAGTTCGGTAATCGCGTGTTTGGATCAAGCAACCGAACTACACCTTCAAACTAGTTCGGTTACTTGTTTATCTCCCAAGGCAACCGAACTACACATTCAGATGAGTTCTAAGCATTTGTTCATCCTCACAAAGCAACCGAACTACACCTTCGGATGAGTTCGATTACTTGTTCTTCATATAAAATAACCGAACTGTTCAAAATCAGGTTCAAAATTTTACATTTTTGGGGTAGCTTTTACCAATTCAACATACATTATCTAAGTTTGGAACATACTTGTTCACCCAAATACTCTTCCTCCGGTTGTGGTTGATAAAATCCATTATTTGAATACTCAAAGGGGGTGAATTGGAAAAAAAATAATTATTTTTCATGTTTTTCTCCTTCATCTTCTCTAACTCTACTCTCACAATAATTCTACTCAACTAATAATAAACCCATCTTTTAATTTAATCTCACTAATTGTTTTTAACTAAATCATTTCACTAATCATAACCTAAAATTAATTAAGAGGGTAGATTAGGTATTAAATAAATAACTAGATAAATGACCTAGAATTACTTCTAATGTCTTTACCTAAAATAAACCATTGCATCTTCGAAAAAATGGGTCCCAAAAAACAACAGTTCTTTAAGCGATGCCTCTAGTCTTCTTAGGCCCATGTGTGGGCTTCAGTTATATTGCATCAAATGAATGAAGTCTACAACTAGTTCAATCTCTGGAGTGGTGACTAATCACAAGCAAATCTGCAAAAGCCAGAAGGACCTTGCAGTAGTCTCGTAGTCGTAGTCAGGGGCGGAGCCAGAAATTCTCCTATGGGTAGGCAATTTTTTTTTGAGGGGAGGCAAAAGGGCAAAAATAGGCTTAGGATGGGCAAAATTAGAGTTTGGATAGGCAAATCTGCAAAAGCCAGAAGGACCTTGCAGTAGTCTCGTAGTCGTAGTAAAGTAAAAAAGAGCCCAGGAGTAGGTCGTTGACAGGTTCCTAAAGAGCGTGGCCAGCTTTTAAATCTTGATAAGACAGCGGTTTTTCAGTTCTTATAATTTTATAGCCTCAAAATAAACTTTGTAGTTATTTCTTGGTTGAGCTCTTAGATTGCAGTTGCAGAGATGCTAATAGTTTTCAGCTAAAATTTGTGGCGAATGCCCAAGCGTTGTTGCTAACAGGATCAGCAAGATGATCAGCCAAGTTCTCTAGAGGTCCTTTACCAGTCACGATTGCTTGAACGAAGTTTCCAAACATTGCCAATCTTCCATTTTTTATCTCCTTCACCTTCAACTCGGCAAAAGCTTCTGGATCATCGGCAAGTCCAAGAGGGTCAAAGCTGCCACCGGGATAAAGTGGGTCGACAATCTCACCAAGTGGTCCACCGGCTACACGGTAACCTTCCACTGCTCCCATCAAGATAACTTGTGTAGCCCAAATAGCTTTGAGCATGTACCAAACTTGAGTTCCCTAGGTAGTCCAATCCACCCTCACTGAAAATTTGTGCTCCGGCTTTGAACCAAACACGGCTTCACCGAATTTAACACCATTACGTGAGAATAATTCGGGAAAGATGCATCCCAGAGCTCCGAGGCCCGGCCCCGAGCATTGCCCATCTACAGTGTATCACGGTTCTTAGCGAAAGTTTCGGGATCAGCAGATAGCCCCGCAGTATCCCATCCGGGAATTCACCATTGAGGTAGGATGGAGACTCACCGGAGAAAGGTCCCAAGTATTTAACTCGGTCAGGACCGTACCATGTGCTATGAGTTGAAACTGCAGACTTGGACGATTTAGCAGGTTTTGCCACTGTTTTTTTTCTGGAAGAGCATGGTGATTGGAATGGATGGTGTCAATTTTACTGCTTTTCCAGCAAGAGAAGGAGAAGAGAGAGCCATTGTTGAAGCAGCCATTTAATGGATGTGATAGAATTAAGTGAAATGAAAGACAATCGAATGCTGTTGATGTTGGGTTGTATAAATAGAAGTTTCTACTTATCTTTGCGTATCTGAATCCATACTGTAATTGGCTAGTGAAGTTTCATGGCTCTGCTCAACAGTTGAACTGTTGGCACCCTTTCACCCACCGGCTTATGAAAATCAAACAACAGCCATGGAATACTCCACTTGGTACTTGTTTTAGATTTCTTATACTAGATATCCTTCACGGGATCTTGAATTTGTTTTGGACCACAAGAAAAGATAAGAGTCAGTTGATGACCTTTCTCATATTTCTTTTTTGGGATTTTTTATAAAATGCCCATGTGGGGAAATGCTTTTAAGAAAATGCCCATATTTTTTTCATAATTTATTTAATACCCATACGGTTAAGGATTCCGTCTAGACTCGTCATCTTGGTAAAATCTCGTAGACAAAGTCAACTTCTCATTTGACGAGATGAGATTTGATGGGGGCAGTTACTAAATTACCCATTCTTCTATTTATCATAATATCATCTGTTACCGTCCATTTAGTTAATCGACGTCTCTAAGTTCTCAATGGAAAAAGATCTTATAACTCGTTCCCACTCATCATAACTCATATCCAACTTCGTCCCCTCCGTCGTCCCCTCGACCAAGTTCTCGGTTCATCTTTTTAAAGGCAACTTCGCTTGAAACCATCTTACTTCTTTAATGGCAGCTTCACGCGACAGAATTAGTTCTTGGGAGGAATCTATTTAGTTTTGGGGCGGATTAAAACAAGAGCAATTGTTGGTTTCATTGATTTCTATGGTTGGGTTCACATTCAATTTTGAATTCCACGGCTATACAAGATGGAATTTGGGATTCTTGGTATGGATTCGTTTTAAGAGTAAATTTTTTAAGTGGGTAGTTGTTATTTTCAAATAAACTGATGATTTATGATTTCTAATCGATGCAAACCCAAGTTGGATTGGATATCCAAGGTAATCTAAATTTTTTCCCTCTCACTGTTTTGTCAAAATGTTTAATAGAATAATGAATATGGTTCGATTTGCGGCAGTTTTAATTAATGTTTTTCTAATTTGGTTGGATTTGTTGTAATATCTGTTAGTCTGTTACTATCAATACATCTCAATTCTCTGTCTAAATGGTTGAAGTGCTCAATCTAATCTTTGTCCCTTTTGCTCAATCTAAATGGTGGAAGTAACTAATTGATTTGGTTTTTTTTTTATGACTTCTCGACATCGAATCAAAATTCAGTAAGTAACTAATTGTGTACATCTCATTAGTGAAGACGATGATGGTATTTATTTTTAGTTGAAAGATTTTAAGAGGGATTGAAGCTTGTCTATATGTTGCTTTCTTTGCTTGGGATGAGCACGGTAATAATCATCACCAGATTCATGAAAATATCAGTTATAGTTTAGTGGTTGAGAAGAAGATATAAAACAAGGTACTACGGAATGTATTTGTTCCAACTCGGCCGACTCACTGTTCCAACTCAAGCCGACTTGAACGAGTCAGGGGTTGCCATGTCTTTTAACATGACCGATCTAAAGCCATCTGCCCTCTAACTATCGTCTGCCACTGATTTTTTTCATAAAAACGGGATGGAAAAGGTCAAACTATGGGCATTAAATAAATTATGAAAAAAACATGGGCATTTTCTTAAATGCATTTTCCCACATGGGCATTTTATAAAAAATCCCTTCTTTTTTAATACCATAACATTGTGAAAGCCTTATCAGCACTACGCAAATCACGGATTTTGTAACACCCGATTTTGTAACGGATATTTTTTAAGTAACATCGTATCGACGTTGGTAACTTTGTAACGTTGGATAATCGTTATAATAATTGGTATATGTTACAGAGTTTCGGGAGGGTTGTGGGTAATTACCTTCCTATCCTCAACTTAAATTGCCAAGTTACATTGTTACCCTCCATTACTACTATTAGCGTCTCTATTACTACTATGAGCTCCCAATTTCATCTCACACTCAAGGCCTACCCAGCCTCCCAACGATTCTGGTTTTTTTCTCCAACATTTTCTTTTTCCCATTATAAGTCTTCATTTTAATTACCGAAAATCAGAAAACAAAACTAAAATCAACGAAATTAGTTTTTTTTTTTTTTTTTTAAATGTGCGAAAATTAAAAGAGAATAAATATGTCGAGAACAATCAAAGCTCCGAAACATTTCTACACCCATTTCCCTTTTCCTCTCCGTCCATTTTACTCCATCGATTTGAGCTTCTAAACATCGAGATGCAATGGCAGAGAACTTCATTAACAACACGAATCAGTCAATTTTTACGTGAACCATCGATGTAACCCTAAATTTAAGTTGAATCGATCTTTCATAGAAGTTTTGACACTGATTCACAATCTTGGAAATGCAAATCTGGGTTATCATCATCTAAGGTATTTCATTTATTGGTTTTTCTCAGAATCATTGTTTTTCAACATTTGAGGGTTTAATAATTTTACAAATTGGAGGTTAGAAACATTGGTTTTGAATTTGAGTGATGCAATTTCTGATGGTGTGTATATATTTTAGATTTATATGTGATTGTAGATTTTAGGTTTATGGTTTTTGTGTTTGTTGAGTGTGATTAAGAAGATTTGTATATGCAATTGTGGATGTTGCAGTACATTGTATTATGTTTTAAGAATATCTCAGTGTACTTTGTAGGTTTAGTTGATAATTAGACTGAGTCAGACATAGTATTTTACTTGTTTGTAGGATGTCACAATTTGTTTATAGGATATCTCCATTTGTTTGTAAATGGGTGAATCAATCAATTGTGTATTGAAGCATTAGCTCTAATGAGAATCCCAACCAGTTTATAAAATTTAGATGAAAACCAAAGAGAAGCTATTGTTCATAATTTGTTCCCTTTGCCTAGTCAGATTCTAGTTCTTTATGAATTCATTTCCAAAATAGTTTCTTGGGTCAGTGGTCAGAATACATTGTAGATTAGTATTAGATGTGTATATGCCTCCACCAGCACCAAGTAGTTTTCTGGGTCAGTGGAATCATGTAGGTTTCACAGGACTCAATCTTGAGTCAAGTTATTACGGCTTTGACAGATGATCTACAGCTTGTTATACCTTTTGTTGATAAACTTAGACTCAGTTATAGTGTTTGGGTGTAGGATATTGTTACCATTAGTGAATCAAGATTGTAGTATGTTTTGAGAAGCAGTTTAGACTTTAGATGAAAAGCGGAGAGAATTAGGATTCCTAATATGTTCCCTTGCCTTGTACTAGGATTCTAATTCTTGATAGAATTCAGATAATGCTTTAGTAAATTCATAGATCATATAATACATTTCAACATACCACAATTTAACATACCATTGTTCCTTTCATTAGAAATCACAAAGACATCTCCAGCATACCAAATGTAACCCACTATATTCAAACCAACACAAAAAAAAAAAAAAAAAGCGAAATTGCAATTTCATTAACTAGATTTACAAATACCATCACTATTAATGATCAGACCCTAATTCCTAAGTAGTTCCATTACAATCAAACCCATTCAAAAGATCCACATCAAAACTTGATACAAAAACCTAGTATGTAATTCCTCAAACATCTCGATAGATTAACTATTCATACCAGGAAAAACTAGACCGTTACCCCCGCAAACACACACCTTAATTACAAACAAACTAAAATCATACCCCGCAAAACACCTTAAAACCATTAAATCTTAAAACTGTTAACACCTTAACACCTTCAACCTGTTAGCGGTTACCATCTGCATAACAGTATCAAAAAAAGCCCATCTGTTAAAAAAAAAGAAGAAAAACATCCGAATAGCAACATAACAATAAGAAAACCTCTGTCAGCAGATTCAACAATATGAGGAAAATCATCAATATGGGCAAAATGATCATCAAACACCTACAAGATTTCTTTGAATTTTCACGAAGAAGCTCTTAGTCCGATTTCACAAAATCGAAGCTTTCCCATCGAAATCTTGTTGATGTTCCAGGATGAATATTCGAATCATCACCGTTGTTCTCATTTCCCGCCGATCGCTATCGTCCTCGCTGCCGTCGATACCCATCTCATGATCGCCGTAATCATTGCTATACTCGACCGCATGTTTCAGGTTGAACTTCCATAACCTCCATCACCCGCATCTTCACTTCCTTCATCATCTTCATTCTCTTCCTCCAAATCTCCAACCTCAACTGGTTCATCATTCTCATCAAGACCATCAATTGTTTCTCCATCAGAACAACATTCAATCTCTCATTCAAGGTTCTTGCAAAAAACCTAGGGATTTCTTTTTCTGCTAAGAACCTTTCATACCATGCATCCTTAATCTTCTTTTCTCTCTTCCTCCTTTGTTTCTCTATCTCAGTCTTTCTCTCATCATCATCACTCCTCTCAAAATCATCCTATTTCTCTTCAGAATCACTTTCTATTGCACTGCGGGTCTTTCCCCAAACAAATCTTCTCCCCTCATCTCTCTCCTCTCTTTCATTAGCTTTCCTCACATCTCTTGCAATTTTCTTCCTCTTCCATAGTTCATACAGTGGAGCATTTTCCTGACGAACTCTTTCGAACTCAATCATATGATTTCTCTTGTCAATCTCTTGCTGCGGAAAATCCCTAAAATTCTCCAACTCTCTAGTACACAAAGTCTTGGCAACTTTCTTTGCGAACTTAAAAGGTGTAAGGCCGATTATCTCCGTTAGCATTGTTTCCTCCTAGATCACCCATTATTTGTAATCTGTGTTTTCTTTTCTTAATTTCCTTGCCTAATTTAGGATGATTTTTGTATGTTTTGGAAATTCTCTGTTTAATTTCCTTTTGTAGAGAAGATGACATTAATAGTCATTTAAGGCATTCAGTGGAACGTCTCGTCCCTTAGCAATTCACGCCTATTCAAAGGCATGCGCAACAAGTCCTAAACCCATCATAATAACTCCTGTACACCAACATTGCTAATGGGAGTGTACCAAATTTGTGGGGGGGTAGGTTCCAAAATCATATAAGAGAAAACTAGTTTTGCCTTGGGGCTGGTACGCCCCCAACTAATTTGGTACACCCCCATTAGCCTAATTGCAGACTCTTCTGATTCTCAATATCTAATAAAACTGCCATTAAGGGGTTGATAGACAGTTCAACCAAACACTAATTATCATATTTGAGTTTTTGGTAGAAACTGCAGAGCCAGCACCTGTTGAGAGACATGATGTGGCGCTGGAGTACTGCATCTATAATGGCAGTGTTCACACCTGAAATGGCTTAACATTGTGAGATTTGTTAAGTGTACGAAAAATGGTCAAACATATCAATAAGCCAAATAAAATCAGCACACTTGTGTATATTTGGCATAATTATTTGATTTGTTAATTAGTTATCAGATGGGCCATATCTTGAACTGCAGCATGGTTTGGTTTAGGCATCATGCCATATCTCAATACCCTGGTCAAGCAAAATAAAATCAGCACAGTGCCACATAATGCCTAAACTTTAAAGAAAAATAAAAAGGTCTAGAGAGTTTCGAACCTCCGACCTTAAACTTACTAAAACTAAAGCGAACCACTATGCCTCACTACCGCTTTTGACATTTGATGGACCTGTATTAAATTTATATTTATTATCTTCCTAAATATTAAATGAAGTTGTGTATTGATGGGCCATATCTTGAACTGCAACATGGTTTGTCTCAGGCATCATGCCATATCTGATATCTCAATACCCTGGTTATCAGTTCATCTAATTCAATTGATTTGAGCCGTAGAAAACTTCAGCAACAACAATGAATCAATCAATCAATTCTTTTGTGAAACTTCGATATAACCCTAGATTTAAGTTTAATCGATTTCTCATAGAAGTATTGACACCGATTCATAATCCAAGGTATTTCTCATTTGGGGGTTTCTTGTAGATTCATATGCAGAAAACTTTGTAAACAACAATGAATCAATCGATTCTTCTATGAAACATCAATTCAAGCCTGGATTTTAGTTTAATCGATATCTCATAGAATTATTGATAGTGATTCATAATTTTGGAAATGCAAATCTTGGTCATCTTCATCTAAGGTATTTCTCATTCATTCATTTGGGGGTTTAATGATTTTACAAATTAGAGGTTACACACTCTTGATTTTGAATGGTTCTATTTCTGATGGTGATTATGAAGTATGAACATCTATATGTTTCAGATTTTAGGTTTATTTTTATGTTTCGTGAATTGTATCCTATTTTGAGAATCTTTTGGTGTTTATGAACATCTTAATTGCATGCTCTATGCCTCCACCAAGTGGTTTTATATGTCGGTTGACAAGATGATCTTAGACTGTACATAGTATTTGGTTGTAGGATGTCAAGCATTGGTGAATAAAGCTTGTATTCTCGTTTTGAGAATCGCATCTCGGGAATCTTTGTGATTTGTGTTCATTGTCGATTGTAGAATTAGGTGTGGGTTGTATATGGTAAGTAGGGTTTGTGTCAATTATGTGCAAGTTTAATATGACGCAAACCAACACAAGACAATTCTTGTTAGTCATGTATTGATTTAAGATATAAAGATATAAAGATCAAACATATATAGATGTTCGAAATTTGACCCTTCGCCATATTGTAGATTAAGACTAGGTG
Source organism: Papaver armeniacum (assembly GCA_023531295.1). Classification (NCBI taxonomy): domain Eukaryota; kingdom Viridiplantae; phylum Streptophyta; class Magnoliopsida; order Ranunculales; family Papaveraceae; genus Papaver; species Papaver armeniacum. The sequence continues at coordinate 226,456 of JAJJWW010004448.1, forward strand.
TGTATATGAATTTCAAACATGCTGCAATTTCAAAGATGCATGGCAACTATTAAGAAACACTAAAGTGAATTGTTTTCAGTATACATTTGTTTTCATTACAGTTTAGTCTTGTACATGTTCCATTTCTTTATATTGTAGTTTTACTTTCTAGATTACAACCTGCATCTCCAACATTATCGACATACAATCTTCGGACAATATAAATAAACTGACTTCATCATATTGCATTTCATAAAGTTATAACCTTTCTGTTTAGTCAGTGTTGAGCAACATTTGACAACAACACTATCATGTTCATAATATCCAATTACACACAAAAAATCCAAGTACCAAAAACAAAATGAAAAAAGCAAAAAAAAACACAACTTTCCCCTGTATCATCTCCTGCATTTTCAGACTCCATTTTCATGACCAAAAAAGAAATCATAATTGTTGACTTACCATTTTCCCTTCGAGAAGGCTTACTCGTTATACCCGATCACTCGGAATCAGACTCTTCCTCCTCATCAGACTCTTCCTGTTGATCCTGTTGTACATATTCTGGGTCATCATCTTCATCTCCATCTTCATCTGACTCCGCTTCGGAATCAGCCTTTCGGGCCAAAATTTCATCATAAATCCCAAGATTCTCATCTTCGCGAAAAACCGCAAGTGACTCATCTAGGTCAGATGAGTAACAGTATGTATTGGAGATACTACTAACACTATGAACAACAACAACTGGCTCTTCATCTTCGGTAGCACTTGCATCACTATCGCGCCGCCCATATTGTTTTGCCTCTGCCGCCTTGATCTCCTCCATTTCCGCCAACCTAATCCTTTTCTCCCGCACTGCATAGTACTTTTCCTTCTCTGCTTCATCTTTGAAGGGATCACGGAGACGCTTCTTTGGAAGAATCTCTACCGGTTTCTTTGGAGATATCTCTACCGGTTTCTCTTATTCTTCATTTACCGCAACATGCATATCTTGCCAGAGAGGAGCGAGTTCGATATCACTCAATAAATCACTTACTCTCTTTTGTACTTCCTGGAGATCATCCTTGGTCATCTGCCCAATTATCTGCATAGTGGCGGATAACCTTTCTTGTCTTTGCCTCTCTTCCCACTCTTTCAATTGCTCTTCAGTCATGGGGGCTTTACCCTTTCGTCTGCGTCGATCATCATCACCATCCATTTTGATTGATTTGGTTTAGAAAAAATTCGAGAACTTTATCTCCTCTACATGCATTTTCTCTCCACCCTTTGGCTTCCCCCTTATAAACTAGTCTAACCTAAAAGAAACAACATTTGGTAACAGAAATAAACACTAAATTCTTGTAGGGTCACACCTATTCCTAAGAGAAATCTTTAATCGGTAATATCACCTGACAATAATAACCACCAATATTTAGGTCTGAATTTAGACGGTTTTGTGGTTGAAAACATGAATGGGCAATTTGTAACTGCATACCCTCGCTATGAAGAGTAAAAAACGCCTATGAAAGGTAATTTGGTCATTTTCACACTCGCCTGAAATTTGCTGCCGGCCAGGGTAATTTGGTCAATTTCGCCGTCGCTGGGAAATATGCTTTCGCTTTGATCATTTACGGCGTAGCCGAAAAATTTGCTTTAACCGTCGCTAGGAAAATTTGTTTTCGTTCTTGAAAAATTGAATCACGGTCGTCGGAATATTTTTTTTTCACGGTGTTTATGGGTGAAAACTATTTCTGCCGGTTTTGGTAATTTGGGGTGTGTGGATGAGAAATGAGTCTAAACCTTAAACAAATGCATGCGTGGTGAGTGCTTGTAGATTCGAGAGATCAACTGCAAGTCCGGCCTAAACCAAGAAATGGCCGTTCTAGATTTGTTTCGGTCACAAAGTGAAGGAGATGAGGTTGATCTTAGGGAGGGAAGCAAAGAAGGTGTTGAGAATGTGAAGATGTTGGTTATGAATGACTTGTATCAGAAAGCTGAACCGGCTTGGTGGTGTAAGCTATCGATTCCGGTGTTTGAATACGATTGTATCAACACTTGCCTCTCGTTGTCCGGACTTGTCTTGTTTCTCCCGTGTTTGGAAAATAGGGAGGAGAACCTATTTATACAAGTCTTTTAGCCTAACCTTCGTATCTCGGTGGGAAGTGGAGAAAGTGGAGTGATGGAGTAGTGGAGTCGTGTGTTAGTGTCACACGACCGGCCTTGCCCACTTCTCCCATCATCACTAACCGTCCATGACTTCGACACGTTCTTGTGATGGCGCATTGCGCGCCGCACGCCGTAAACCGCCAAACCAATACCCAAGATGTATCCCAGTTTGTGACATGATTGATGTCTCGAGTGTGTGGATCGTGGAACCCACGAGAAAGTAGCATGTAGTCTTAAATTGAATAACCGCCGTTATTCAGAGGTCGATACTTGTGAAGTATCATGTGTATTTTATGTGCACGCATCATGGTGTGGTAAAGTGACGGTGGTGATCACCAAGACGCCATCGACTAATTAACTCATGACCGTGGTTGTATAACCAAGCCGGTGAAGTTGGACGGACGAGATGATATTTGAGACACTCATCATGACCGTTGATAAAATTAGGTTTTAGAGGAGGTGCACAAGCATCCCTCTTCACCTTGGTCGAATCCAAGCTTGGGATACGATTTTGTCCAGCCGATCGTACATGCGTGCAGACGGCATGATGGTGTAGGCGCCTATACCCCATTATCTCACGAAAGTATGATCCGGGCCATTCAATTCGTCCGGGTGAAGTTGAGTGGTCGAGATCAATTTGTGACAGAAAACTAGTGCCGCAAGAGCCGCACATCATGCCATCTTCAGGGCGCTGTTCCAAGACAACCAATTCTTGGCTCCATTGGCCGATCGGTCCCGGGAGTGTAGGTGGTAGGCTGGTGTTCACGCGTATACCGATCGTCCCATGAAAACGTGATATAAGCCACTCAAATCGTCCGGTGAAGTTGAGTGGTCGAGACGGTTAGGTTTGGGAAGTGAGACCACGCTAGTTTGGACGCTGTTTTGGGATATCCGGGCATGATATGCCTGGGCCGATCAGGTGAGGGGAGAGACGGGACCACGGTGGTCATGATGGTATGACCCGACCTCGCTAATCTAACTGGGACCTCCATTCGTGCCGAGAAGATGGACGCTCGTGATGCCCGAAACCCTAATTTTGGCTTTCACTACGTGTAACCATGCTTTGTTCGGGCGCACGAATTGGGATGACCAACCATGGTTGGTCCCGACCGATTGGTCAGTATGTAGGCGTGCCCACCGTGATTGTGTTGACATGCTCGGGCCCTTTGAATCTACATCTACATTCTCCATCTATACCTTGCGAAGATGGATGGTTGAGGCTGTTTTTGCGACACATGTAATGTGCCGCAAACCCTAATTTAGGTTTTCCATCCATACCGCTCTCCGGTTTGGACGTTTTGGAAAGCTATACCAATCTTTTGGGGAGGCCGACCATGCGGGGTCTGCGTTGGTTCTGTGAGTGAATATTCATACCGCTGGGGGGTTATGGAATTGATCCGGGGCCATCCAATCATGCCGGTGAGGTTGGATGATCGAGATCATATCCAGATCGATACGGACAGTCCCGGATGCTCAATCGGCTAGTATAACACACCGAGAGTTATCAACGGGCTAGTATAACACACCGAGAGTTGCAACTCAGTACGGTATTTCGTACATGCTTTCATTATAATGCTTGAGGTTCGTGTCGGCTCGCCGAGAGCAACACTCGCCGTCATGCCGCACCGGTAATGAGTACATGATATATGAAGTCTGCGTTTCACGCATTAATTAATAATGCTATAAATTCATTGTGGTATATGGGATTGTTGCTACATGCTCCAACCTCGGATGAATTTCGTGTATTTAATTCACTGTAATGTGATTTCGCCACATGCTCCATTCTAGGTGAATTAGTAAAGTGAAGAAGTATTCAACACTTATTAATGGCTTTATCTTTTACAAGATGTTAGCGCATAATTTTCTCGGGTTTTTACAATTTTAACCTTAAATGAAAATCCACCATCTACATTAAGTCCCCCGCCTAGCACATAATGGTTACACTATTGTGGGGTAGGCATGAGATGGTGACAAATTTGTGTACCGAAATGACCAAGCTAAAGTGAATACATATTTACCTGATAGGTCGACATCGTCTGCTTTGCCCGGAACCGGTTAGTCCCGATTAAGGCTTTGTGAAGGAAGCAGACTTGATCTCGTGAGTCGCTTTGGTTCTCTTTGTACATATCCGGACAGAGCTTCGCCCCTTCCTTGGGTCGTGTACTCCCTTTCGCCTAGCAGCCTTCCTCGGATGTATCCGATAAGCATCGTTGATTGCTATCCCGAATTAGTAGCCTTTATAGGTGGCAAGTGAAGACTTCTTTTTTCCTGGGATTCTGTCGTCTTGCGAGATTATAAAGAATCATCTCACGTAGTCGTTTATTCTATATCTCAGGTACTGTTCCACACTTATCTGATCTTCTGATTGACTGATCGATCGATTGATTTTTTTTTATTTTTTTGTGTGTGTGCTCGTAACTTCTTCTCCTTGCGCTTTATCATGGAAGTGTGGACCATCATTCTCGTCACTTTTCCGTAAAGAAGTTTCAAGTTGAAAAGCCCGAAACCCATGCGCACGAAGAAGTAATGGCTAAGATCGATCTTCCACTTCGCGAAGTCGGTCGCGCTGGTGGATGTCTATTTTGCACTGCGACATTGCTGGGGGACACATCTCGTGCACTTTCACCGCGATTGACATGGAGGAGCGGTGAATGCGCGAGGAAACGTTGCAAGCACTAGTAAGCGCAAGGGCGAGAGATATGCAGCGCGGTTGAAGAGGCGAGGGTTGAGCATAAACGACCTCTCGAATGAAGATAAGTGCGATTACCCAATCCAGACGGCGTGATAATTCTTGATTCCGACACGCACGAACCTCGATCATTTGAGCAATCGACACGACTCCTAATGTTGTTTGTGTCCTTTGATGCTCCCGCTCGATGATGTTGGGATGGCGTGCGTTGTCGTAGAGATGCGTAAGTTGAGGTAGATCCGAAGGGAGGAGCATCAACAGGTGATGGCGTCAAGCGTAACCTAACGGTGGTGCAAAGCGATGTCGACCCTCTTGGCGACTAAAACCTCTTTTCTTCTTTTTCCGCTTTCCAAGTATATTCCGTATATTTGAACATCTTCCTTGTACTCAGTGGCAGCCGAGTTCAAGGTTTCCTTCTATTTGATCGTTTGAAAAAAGGTTTTTTTTTTCTTTTTTTTTTTTTTTTTTTTATAACCCTTTGTTAGCAATTGAACCTTCTCAGGCGCAAGGGTGCGCCTTCACACGTAATTCCAATCAAAAAGAAGTCGTTGGAAAATAGTACTTCATTGTTTCTTGTGATTGCCAATGGCTTGACAGAAGAAAATCCTTCCTTGTGCTGTATATTAAACTCCTTAATCCAGCATGACGAACTGTTGTTGTAGTCATTTTGTTACCGATTACTCTCTTCGGTGGTGTTTCTAGTACCACCATCATTAATACCGTTACTCTTGTACACCCATATGTCAGTGCTGTCAGTGCTGTCATTGGTAGAATATGCATAGTTTGTACAAGCCAAATACACATTATTATTCCTACCAAGCAACTTAAGTTGAGAAAAGAAGAAACGGCTATTTTGGTATTCAAAACGCGGCATTGGGATCGAATAGAACTTCTCAGCTTCCAAATCAAAGGGCCACAACCTCAGATTCTTGCAGTTTATAATCAATTTGGTGCGACCAGTAAAGTGCTCCATTTGCATAGGTGCCAGTACAATTATCAAATTTGTGACTCCCGTTATGTCCAATGGATCTCCACTTACCGACAATATTATACACATGAATATATCCCTTATGTTCCACTGAATGATAACATATTTCAACAACCTTGTAAGAATTATTCCAAGGACAATTCCCAAACCCACTTCCTGCTTTAACATATACCCCATGCAATTCAGTGTTATGAAATTCTGGAAGAAATATCGATTCTCCTGTTAACGGATTGCAGATTAGAAAACCATATGGGTATACATGAGCGCGAAAACAAGCCAAACCATCGCAAGACCCGACCATGATTTCCCTTAATGGGTAGGTTTTGGAAATATATCTGTTGTGTTGTATCTTTGAAAGTGTCTTGTCAGTGTGGTAATAGTTTATGTTTGCAGAATCATAATGATCATACTCATCTTCGTAGAAAAGTTCTTCTCTTACATCATCGCCACCGGTTGTATCTGTATGAGAGAAAGCGAAAAGGAAACCCACCTTATGAGATTTATAATTGCGGAGGAGAGCTTTCCAAGTTGTGCATACGCGTTTGGCCTGTAAAGCTTCCTCGATTGGTAATCGGAAAAGTATGTTTTCTGTGATATCAGTGGGAAAATTCTCCATGTTGCTGGTGTTCTTCTCCTCTTTTTCAAAACTTATGTATATGGAGAGACGAAAAATCTTTTTGCAGGGCCGCTTATACCCTAAAGCCTCTTAGGAAACTCAGGTAATGGGCCTAGTTATTGGGCCTTTCTTGCATTGCATTGAGAGACGACAAAATCAGAAGTGAGGAGGAATGAGGAGAATGGAGAACAACAGGAAGTGGAAAAACTGCCGCTTCAGACTCGCAACTAAGTCTGCATATCACATGGATAAGTTTTACTGATAATTGCGCAAAGTGGGAATAATCGCAATGTACATAATGCTGCCCGCGGATCTTAGAATGAGGGAAGCACACATCTAGCATTGCTTGCAAATTTGTAGCCGGTGCATTTGTGCATTGATGAACCAATGGATTCCAGCGAGTAATCTATCATCCGATTTATTACCATGATCCCCACTTTGTTAAACGGTTGCTTCAATGGATTTAAATTCAAGCATTTCGCTGTTCAGTTACGGATCGAATACATTATTATTTTGGAAATATCTGGTCTGTGAGACTGTGCCCGAGCTCTAAGTAGACTGAGAGTAAAATTGAACTTATAATGTATGTGACTAATGGAAATAAGAAGGTTGTAGAAACACAGCCTTATTTCTTGACCACAGATAGAGGTTTATTGGGTTGTAAAAAAAAAGAACAAGAATACTAGATGCCCATTTTGCCTTTGAAAGGAGGTTGTCTTCTTACTGTTGTTCACGGTGAACAATAGCCTGACAAAGAAACCGAACATGGAGAACATTACAAGTCGTCTATTCTTAAGTTCCTTCAGCTTTAGCTCAGAAAATGCCTCTCGTTTCTCTGCAAGCTTAAGGGGCCAAAGCTACCAGCTGGGTAAAGAAGAGATTGTGATTTTATTGCTTATTCATTAATGTCCGTTAGATTAGATGAGAAACACCTTCTTCTTCTTTTTTTTTTTTTTTTTTTGTCAGATTCGAGATGCTGAATTTTTTTTTTTTTTTTTCAGTAACTGGTAATCACTTGCACTTTGTTAATTTGAATCTGTATCAGGATCCAAATCTGACTCAAATACCTCTAAGTTAGATTAGGCACATGAGAGCCGGACATAAAAAAAAGAAAAGAAAAAGAACAACAAATGATCTGTCATATAACTTGGGTCGAGTGAGGCTACAAATCATTTCTCTAGTGTTAGACAGTCCCACAATGAACACAACAAAGTTCCAATCCCTCACTAGGTTCCTATTAGACTTTTTCACCTCACCATCAATCTCTTCGTTAGTTCTCAAAAGGATTAGCCTTATTGTGGAGGGATTGATGGCAAATGAGAAATATGGTCTTTACAGCGCCGAAAAAGGTTTTAGATTGAGTAGCGCAGTTATACTTTAGAGAGCTACATTCTGCAACTTATTACTTGCGAAGCTTTTCCATTTCTAAACAAGATAGCAATTCGTTTGTAGTGCTTTATGATTGTTCTTTTATGGGAGGAAAGAGAGAAAAAAAAAACAAGTGCACCATGATAGCTGAAACGAGTGCAGTATGTGCTCGCTGGTTTCTTCGCCTTCTCAAACCCTTGGGTTCTTCTTCACTTTATTCATGGTCCATGTTATCCAAAAAAAAAAAAAAATACTTGCCTGATTTTATCTAACGTTATTTACAAAATCATACGTCTTCTTCCCTTAATATTTCTGCTTATTACTTACTGTTCTGAACCTTTCTCGTTCTTTTTGGAAGCTTCTTCATTTGATGATAAAACGTTGTATTTTAATTAACTGCTTTTTCAAAACAGTATGTAATAAAACGTTGGATCATTCGCCGGACGGACACGATGGTTAGCAAAAGTTGGATTAATGATAAAACGTTGTGTGTAAACTGTTTTTTCCCTTTACAGACAGATAGACATCTTTAGTTGCCACCATTTGACATGGGATACTATTTGAAAGTAAACCGTCGTGTCTCCTCCGATTGAAGTGATGCTTGGTCTTGAAGAGGTGCTCTCAACCCCTATAAAAACTGCAGTCATGGACAAGGATCTGCAGAGTAGTCTCTGTTACGGAGGTAGTGTACTAGTCTCTCTTTCATATTGCTATCATCATCGAGTTCTGCCACCGCTTTTGCGATACCATGGATATTACAGAAGCTTTGATCACAGCAATTATATTTGTACTTACTTTATTCTTCCTTTTCTTCTTTTTCCGTATCACCAAACAAGGAGAAACAACGTCAAGAATGCATGTATCCGTGCATCAAGGTGAAAACAGCAAAGAGATCCTTCCGGACGATGTCATTGCCCACATTATCTCGTCATTACCTGCGAAGTCCGTTGCAAGGTGCAGGTGTGTAAGTAAATTCTGGCGCAACAAGTTGAAAGACCCTAATTTCATAAACATGCATCTGAAGCAATGCATTAAAAGCGAAAGATTTAACTGCTTTTCGTTAAACGATGCTAGTGAGTTTTATCTGCACATTAGTAAATCCTCATCGTTATCAGCATTTGAAGATGACTACCGCGAGGAGCCTGTTGAGATGGACTCTCCATCTAAATCTCAAGTTTTCCAAAGTCGACATATTCAATGCTACGATTCTTTAAATGGTTTGATACTGCTGAGAAGCCTCAACTTTGCCACAAAGGAGGAAGTTCTTTGTGTTTGGAACCCAACAACGAAAGAGTTCAAGGATATAAAAGTTCCCAAAGTGGATTGTTATCATAGCTTCGACGGCCCTGCTTATGGGTTTGGTTATAAATCCGATATCGATGATTACGTTATTGTGAAAGCTAATAATGTCTGCTTTTATAATGGGAATCTTGGCTATGAAGTATGTGATGGTTGTGTAGTGCAGGTGTATGCTTTAAGATCGGACTCATGGAAAACGTTACCTGACAACATCCCTTACAGAATTGTGTCCAAAGGCGGCAGTATCTACTGATGATGGAGCGTTTCTTCACTGGATAGCAGAACAAACTCCTTGCCGGACGGATTCCTTGGGACGTGAAGTTGTCGTATCTTTTGATATATTTGACGAGAATTTCAGGGAAGTTCCGCTATCTCCACAAGTTGATGGATTAGTTTGCAACACAAATAACAAGACAACTTTGGGTGTTTTAGCAGGGTGCCTTTGCATAACACGATATGGTGATTACAATGTTGAAGTTTGGACGATGAAGGATTATAATGTGAAAGAATCCTGGACTAAATTGTTCGTCGCCCAATTCCCAATCGAAAGACACTTGTGGTATATGAAGTTGCTATGGAAATTGAAAAATGGAGAGGTCCTATTCATGGCCAAAATGGGTTACGATGATGTTTATTTTTTTATGTATGATCCTTTACACCATAAATCTAAAGTTGCCAAGTTCCATCACCATCTAGGAGCCTGGACTGGCATACATACGTATGTAGAGAGTCTAGTGGAACTTTGTTAACAAAAGTTCGCAATTTTCCCTAAAAAAAGATAAGTAAAGCACACATTTAGGCGGGTGGAACCAAATCCTACTTGTATCGAGATTTTCTATTTTTGTTTTCTTGCTTAGCTACCTGGGCTCTATAGGTAGCAAATTCTGTTTGTGCGAAGATTTGAATGTTTTGATTAACTTTTGTTATCAATAAATAGGGTATCCTCTACATGTTATATATATAGTTGGCCATTTCTCTTCAAAAAAATATATAGTTGGCCATTGTTCACAATAATTATGTCCCAGAATTTGGACTCCTTTAAGGACTCTGAAATGTCCTCTTCACGCTATATATGGTGGAGAAAATGAGTTTTAATTAAAAGGTTTTATGGTCTTGGGGTGGTTTGATCTAATGACCTAAGGGTCTAAGGATATTCACTCATTTTTGGGTGAATGAAGTGGAACTTTTAGTCCCACATTGTGGAAAACTAAGGCTAACCTATGGGCTAGATTGAACTGCTAGATTGGCCAAAAAGTGTTGCAAATCAAGAAAAAAGTGTGAGAAAAAAGTTAACACTACTTTGGATACTTCTCTCTCCTACCATTTGCTCGCAGTCCAACTAGCAGCGAGATTGAAACGTTGAATGATTCAAGCGCTTAAAAAGTGATATCTATGCTGAACGAATATTCCAGGGCAGAGCGCTGAATAGAAACGCGCTATCACTCTGAATTCTCACCTGTCACTTTTTACGATTCACGTTAAACTCTATCAGACTATCCTCTCAATAGACTAGACCCCTCTCTCTCTCTCATATGCATTACACACAACTGATGCATCACTTATCATCACACTAAACTAATAATAATAAAGAGTACTAGACCCTCTTTTTTACTCTATAAACTATAGTTGATCAGATCAGATCATAACAAGTCACCATCACTGCTTTATTTATTTTAGCACTATTTAATTCGTACTCTATAGACATTTGAGCACTATTTAATTCCCACGTTGTAGACTGTAGCTATTAAGAAGTAGTCACCGTCACTGCTTTATTTTCTTGAGCGCTGTTCGGTTCCGCGCCGGGCGTTGTATGGTTCAGCGTGGAACGTTGTTTGGTTCTGCGCCTAGTTGCTAGATTAGATGTACCATAGGACTTAGGAGGTTGTCCTAGCTGACGTAGACTGCCAATCTAGCTGCTAGATTAGAAGACCATAGGGGTTAGCCTAAAGAGGAGCTCCACTATATAATCATACTCTTACGTATGACATGTACCAAGTCCCTTTTCTACACGGATTTATTTTTGAAGAGTTTTTCTTTAGGAAATTAATTCCAAAAATTATTTCTTAACAGTTTTATTTATGGTAAATTCCTTTTACGTGTTTTACTTGTTTTTGAAGAAAACCAAAACCTAACTTGATTTGCAAGTATTTCATCCTATAAATACAACTCGAAGTTCTGTTTTCAAAAATACACGTGAAATAATTCTTTTAATCGTCTTCTTCCTTTGTGTGTGTGCGTTTTACTTCCATCCCCGTTGCTGAGTTCAAGAGTGGGTAACTTGCGTTGTGCTAACTCAAGTTATATCGGGCAGTCTTATCCTGGAAACATCTTCGCTGTGTGGGTGTTGATGGTGGTTTTTAAACAAAGGGTAAAAACGTAAAACTCCAAATAACCTAATGTCACTGGTGACACATTTATTAGGAAATTTAATGCATGTAGTCAGTAATTAATAGGGGTATTTTTTTCAAATTAGGGTTACAACGAACAAAACTCTAATTCCTCCGTGCCAATGGCAAATCATGCCACCCACACCTAGCCTAAGCTAGCCGCACTCTATGCCAATGGCAAATCATGCCAGCCATACCAAACGCTACCAAGCATGCCAACCATGCTAGCCGCACTCTATGCCAATGAAAAATCATGCCAAACCATACCAAACGCGCGAAGCATGCTAGCCGCACCTCTATGCTAATGGCAAATCATGCCACCCATACCAAACGCGCTAAAGCATGCCAACCATGCTAGCCGCACCTCCGTGCCAATGGCAAATCATGCCAGCCACACCTAGCCTAAGCTAGCCGCACCTCTATGCCAATGGCAAATCATGCCAGCCATACCAAACGCGCCGAAGCATGCCAACCATGCTAGCCGCACCTCTATGCAAATGGAAAATCATGCCGCCTATACCAAACGCTGGGGCCAAGCATGCTAACCATGCTAGCCGCACCTCTATGCCAATGGCAAATCATGCCAGCCATACCAAACGCGCCAAGCATGCCAACCATGCTAGCCGCACCTCCGTGCCAATGGAAAATCCTGCCAGCCACACCTTGCCCAAGCTAGCCGCGCCATGCCAAACACACTCTGCCTTGGCCCTAGCTACGCTAGTCACGCCACGCCAAGCCAAGCCAAACATCCTTACCTTGGCCCTAGCCGCGCCATGCCAAAGTAGCGCCCGCACCTAGGCTTGCAAACCATGCAACCTAGGCCAAATTGGCCACGCATGCCATTGGCACATGCCAACACGCTCGCTGGTAGCTTTTCCTACCAGGGCGCGACCCAAATTGGCCACGCATGCCATTTGCACATGCCAACACGCCGCTGGTAGCTTTTTCCTACCAGGGCGCGACCCAAATTGGCCACGCATGCCATTGACCCATGCCAACACGCTCGCTGGTAGCTTTTCCTGCCAGGGCGCGACCCAAATTGGCCACGCATGCCATTGGCACATGCCAACACGCCGCCGGTAGCTTTTCCTACCAGGACGCAACCCAAATTGGCCACGCATGCCATTGGCACATGCCAACACGCTCGCTGGTAACTTTTCCTACCAGGGAGCGACCCAATTGGCCACGCATGCCATTGGCACATGCCAACACGCTCGCTGGTAGCTTTTCCTACCAGGGCGTGACCCAAATTGGCCACGCATGCCATTGGCACATGCCAACACGCTCGTTGGTAGCTTTTCCTACCAGGACGCGACCCAAATTGGCCACGCATGCCATTGGCACATGCCAACACGCTCGCTGGTAGCTTTTCCTACCAGGACGCGACTAAACCGGCCACGCATGCCATTGGCACATGCCAACACGATCGCCGGTAGCTTTTCTTACTGTGCCATGGCCCTAATGGCCGAGCATGCCATTGGCACATGCCAACACGCATCGCTAGTAGCTTTTCTTACTAGGACGTACCCCAAATAGCCGAGCATGCCATTGGCACAAGCCAACATGCATCACTGGTAGCTTTTCTTACCAGGACGTAGCCCTAATGGCCATGCGTGCCATTGACACATGCCAAACACGCACGCTGGTATCCTAACTTGCAAACCGTGCAACCTACCACCAAGGCATTCCGCACACGCCATTGGCACATGCCACACACGCCACTAGCAGCTCTGGCATTGCCACTTACACTCAACGTACAACCTACCACCAAGGAATTACGTACATGCCATTGGCACATGCCATACACGCCAATAGCAGCTCTGGTTTTGCCACTTGCACTCAAGGTGCAACCCGCAACAAAGGCATTCTGCACATGCCACACGCGCCACTAGCAGCGCCACTTGCACTCAAGGTGCAACCAATAATCGAGACATCAACACAAACTGGGGGATTCTTTTTAGGGTTTTGGTTTGGTGGTCACAGCATGCAGCGTACACTACGCTCACATTAAGAAAGCGTGAATAGGAATAAAGCGGTCAAATAAATGAGGAAATAATGGTGAAAACGTTTTCACCCATAAACACCTTGCGGTTACCACCTCCTCCCATTATTTCACCCTTTACTCTCTTCCTTCATGAGGCCAGGGTACGTTTCTTAACCTCGACTTGTATAAATAGGTCTTACCTATTTCCACTGGATAACAAGTCTCTTTTGGTCAGGAGAAAAATACAATACTCTCGGAAAATGCAACTTTGCAAGCTCTCCAAAAAGCTTTCATCTCTTGCAAGCTTGGAAGCTTTCACTTTCTCGATACAAGTCGAGACACTACTCTCCCAATTATTCGGTCTCAACACCTTTCTTTGCTTCCCTCCCCAAATCAACCCTTCTCCTCCACTTTGTGACCGAAGCAAGTCCTGAACGGCCATTTCTTGGTTTAGGACATACTTGTATGTATTGATCTCTCGAATCTATAAAGTGCTCACGTGCAAAGACATTTGTTTAGGGTTTAAACCAGCTTTCTCACTCACCTACCGAATTTCACCAAATCGTTTAACGATTTTTACCCATAAACAATTGGCGACCACGGCGGGAGGATTGATCTATCGGCTACAATGTCGATTTGTCGATCTCGTTTTCGACCCGGATGTCAAGATGGTAGGGGAAGGCGACTCAATCCGACTCAACTACTGGGACAACCCGATTACGATTATAAAAACTACACAAGAAAACTGGGGACTCGCTGAAGATGCTACCATTCAATCCGACTCAACTACCAGACAACCCGGCTACCAGTTGTAAAAACTACACAAGAAAACTGGGGACTCGCTGAAGATGCTACCAGCGATTGGGGACTTGCTGGCGATGCTACCAGCAAAGACGCCTTTTACATGGAGAGGGGCGCGTTCGCAAAAAACTATGAAGTGAGTAAATTTAGACTGGGCAAGATATACGATCTGTTTTTAGGTTCTTAGTAAAACCGTCATACTACTGCGTCTTGTGCCTATTTCTAGCACACACTTTCACAAAAGCAATATTCCTTTCACAAAACATAATCAGAGTTATATTATCAAAACCATTCATCCCAGAAATAATCCAATATCCTCAAAAGCTACCAGCTGTCTATCAAAACCGGTCGAACTTTTGAACCAGACATCCAGTATGTTTTTCAAAAAAAAAAAAAAAAAAAAAAAAAAGAAGAACCTAAATGAAAGTTTAATAGAGAAACATTCAAGGAAAATCATCCAACAGAGGTCTGCTTTTCTTGGAGAAAGTCAACTTTGCGTCTTCAAGAGCCGCTCTCTTCATAGTTAACATCTTGGAAAGCTTTTCGAGTTCTACCTCCTATCTTGCAATCTCCTCTGCAGAAAGGCTTTTGATTGCCGCATCTTTCGACTTCGGATCTCAAGAAGGCCTTCGACAAACCACGAAGCGTTGAACTCCTTTTCTACGCACACATCGCGATGGTGCTCCCAAATCGGCAATAACGTCTTTAAACGGTGTGACCAATCACCTCACGCATATCCTCGATGGAAGATAAAGCCTCTTCCACACGCTTAACCAGCGCAAGTCGACTAGTGACCTTCTTGGTTGTGGCCATATGTCCGTACTTCCCCATTCTCGGTGTACAACGCCTCATACTTAGCCAAAGACGCTCGAAACCGCCAACCAAAGACATGACCTCGGATAAGGAACCAAGTACGGGGGGATCAAAATGGCGCCCAGCAATCGGCTCTCACGACTCGGAAAGGGTCTTCTTCCATGTCTACGGCAGCAACCATCGAGAATCATCCACCGTTTGAACCACATCTCGTGCCCGACAATTGGCTAACTCCCATCTCCAAGTCACCGGCTGCCACCAAAGGCAAGTTTTCGTGTGGCTCCACCCTTAATCGTCCTCCGAACCGGATTCCTCCCTGCGAACTTGAGTTAGACATTTTTCAAAAGAAGAAATCGAAGAAAAAAAAAAAGAAGCGTGAAACTCATCAAGGTGGACGGACCGGAAAATTACGCCTTTGGCGCGTTGCCTCCGCAGCCGTAATCTCCCCGGTGCGCCATGATGAAGCTACGATCCGGGCCTCAAAGCTAGGCAAATGCACGTCCAATTGCCCTTGCAAGCATGCTCGTGGAGCATGACGCAGCTAGCTTAGCTTCCACACCATTCCAACTTACCCTTGTCCCGCAAAAGGGTTTAAGGCCATAAGGCCAATGCCAATGCATTTTTCATGCGTCTCGGTTTTTACTTTTTACGTAGGGAATTCATAAATGAATTTCCTAGCTAGTTGAGCAACCGTCACATTGCCGTGTCTTGTCCAGGCATAAGCCTTAGACTTTAGCGTAGGCCACACCAAGCCCTTGCCATTTCCCACGTTACCTCGCTTACCATCTCTTTTATAACTTGATAGGAAGTATGAGCATCCACTTATCGGCATGCAACTAAGCCTCATCAAGTCTGGCCACAATCATCTCTTGCGTCGAGCTACCAAGCTTAGATGATATGAGGGGCCAACGTCTTCGACCGGCAATGCCGCAACTCATTGCGGCTGCCACGCACCCTTCCCTACTCTAAAGGGATCAAGCATGACCGTAGTTCATCCACGAAGGGACGAAAATTAAACCAAATCGTTTGCAAGGCTGTGGCCTAGCAAAAACGGTAATGGCCTGGTTCGTATAGGCCATTCCGCCAAGATGCACAATGATTATGCATCATCGGGTCCGCGCCCATGGGCATTGTGATGCCAACGCATCAAATACCCTCTTCGAAAGGCTACGCAACTATAAATGAGCCTTAGGCATCATTTATGCTCTTCCCGGCTAAGCTATGAAGCTTACTTGGTACATAGTCCGCATATGCACCTTCAACCAACTACCCCTCCCCTATATATGTCTTAATGGAATTTCTACAAGTATGAAAAGGGGAGCATATTGACATGCTTCACTATTCATGGCCGTTGCCATGAATTTTCGAAGGACCGGCAATGATTGCCGAGTCTCCGTTCTATTTCACAATGATTGTGCACCACTCGTTTCGTCACGTCGCACAATGATTGTGCACCAATTGTTTCGTCATCGTTGCACAATGATTACACACAACGATTGCGTACAATGATTGCGTACCACCTGGGTCTTCTCGATCAAGCTTTCGTTTATTGCACAATGATTTATTTGTAAGATCGAGCCCACCTACCTAATCGCCTAATGCATCATGATGATGCAACATTGGCCCTGGCCAAATGCCAAACATAATGCGCCATTTTTGGCCAGATTGGCCTTAAGCCAATCCACCTTTTTCACGCTGCGGAAGCTTTGGATGAAGCTTCATCACAAGCAAATGGCGCATCTTTTAGCATGCGCCATGCTAAAAACACGGGGTGTTACATTATCACACCCTTCAAAGAATTTCGTCCCCGAAATTCAAAACCAAAGCTATTGTGGACAATCTCTTCGAGTTGGATTCCATGAGCAAAAGTCCCATACCAGATGCTCAGAAATCACGGGTTTCTTCAAGTTGTCATGAACAACAATTTAGATCTTCTGAGCACATGTCCCATACCACCTGCCCAGGGATCCAAAAGTGCCCACAACTAAACCAAGAATCGCAATTGGCAGTGCCAAGAGGATATCTCGACTGTATCCCGAATGCGCATCCCATACTACGCACTCGTAAGTCCCTAAGGTTCACAAGTTGAAAGGTGTCATCAAAATGACAAAATTTTAGCACAAGGTTGTGTGGATCAAGATTCAGATTGCCCACCGTCCCCGACGGTCATCCAGGTTGCCACTCGTAAAGTGGGATGCTAGCTGTGCTCGACAACGCACACCCTTGGCCGGTGCCAACGTGTGGGGATGATCAGTCCCATTGTCTACCCACCGTCCCGGCACGGTCTTAGGATATCCACTGTAAGTGGGGTGCCACTTAGGCCGTGCAATCTCACAAGATTTGAACAAGCTCAACTCGATTCTCATAGTAACTGGCAAAGCATTTACAAACTCTTCCCGCGCAAAAGTTGGCCTACTCTCCAACTTTATGTTTCCATCAAGGAAAACACTCGCCAATGAGTCCACTCCGCACAAGTCCCTAGAGTTTTCTCGGAACTTGCTCTCGATACTATCCGTGACGGACCGGAAATTACGCCTTTGGCGCGTTACCCATCGCAGCCGTAATCTCTTGGTGCGCCATGATGAAGCTACGATCCGGGCCTCAAAGCTAGGCAAATGCACGTCCAATTGCCCTTGCAAGCATGCTCGTGGAGCATGACGAGCCTAGCTTAGCTTCCACACCATTCCAACTTACCCTTGTCCCGCAAAAGGGTTTAAGGCCATAAGGCCAATGCCAATGCATTTTTCATGCGTCTCTGGCTTTACCTTTACGTAGGGAATTCATAAATGAATTTCCTAGCTAGTTGAGCAACCGTCACATTGCCGTGTCTTGTCCAGGCATAAGCCTTAGACTTTAGCGTAGGCCACACCAAGCCCTTGCCATTTCCCACGTTACCTCGCTTACCATCTCTTTATAACTTGATAGGAAGTATGAGCATCCACTTACTGGCATGCAACTAAGCCTCATCAAGTCTGGCCACAATCATCTCTTGCGTCGAGCTACCAAGCTTAGATGATATGAGGGGCCAACGTCTTCCGGACCGGCAATGCCGCAACTCATTGCGGCTGCCCACGTACCTTCCCTACTCTAAAGGGACTGCACGGCACCGTAGTTCATCCACGAAGGATGTAAAATTAAACCAAATCGTTTGCAAGGTCGTGGCTCAGCAAAAACGGTAATGGCCTGGTTCGTATAGGCCATTCCGCCAAGATGCATAATGATTATGCATCATCGGGTCCGCGCTGTGGCATAGTGATGCCAACGCATCAAATACCCTCTTCGAAAGGCTACGCAACTATAAATGAGCCTTAGGCATCATTTATGCTCTTCCCTAAGCTATGAAGCTTACTTGGTACATAGTCCGCATATGCACCTTCAACCAACTACCCTCCCCTATATATGTCTTAATGGAATTTCTACAAGTATGAAAAGGGAGCATATTGACATGCTTCACTATTCATGGCCGTTGCCATGAATTTTCAAGGACCGGCAATGATTGCGAGTCTCCGTTCTATTGCACAATGATTGTGCACCACTCGTTCCGTCTCATTTGCACAATGATTGTGCACCAATTGTTCGTCTCATTTGCACAATGATTACACACAACGATTGCGTACAATGATTGCGTACCACCCGGTCTTCTCGACACGCTTCGTTTATTGCACAATGATTTATTTGTAAGATCGAGCCCACCTACCCAATCGCCTAATGCATCATGATGATGCAACATTGGCCCTTGGCCAAATGCCAAACATAATGCGCCATTTTTGGCGCGGTATTGGCCTTAAGCCAATCCACCTTTTTCACGCTGCGGAAGCTTTGGATGAAGCTTCATCACAAGCAAATGGCGCATCTTTTAGCATGCGCCATGCTAAAAACACGGGGTGTTACAGAACCACTTCCCGAAAAAGAACCAGTGCTTCCAGAGGAATCACTCTCACTTGTCGAACTTTCTTCTTTCTCGACTCATCACCGCTATGAGTAGGCTCGTCGCCGGAATTCTTCGAAGAAATTTCCGTCTCCCGGCAACGTGCAAGGGCGGCGAAAGCATTAACACTAATCAAGCCCCGGAAGAAACAAGACACATGTTTTCAGCAGAAATTCACGTGTTTTGAGACAAACCAACAAGGAGGCGACACATACCGGTTATTGGAAGAAGCGAAAGACACGAGAGTTGCGGAAGGATCTTTTGAAACCGCCGAACCCGCCAAAGACGATTCTTCGTTCTCTGTTCCTTTTCTTGGGGACTTTCCGAGTTGCCGGAGTAACTTTCGCTTGGGATCTCTCAACATTGGATACTTCTTCAAACTCGCTAGGGAAGGTTTACAACGAACATTCTCCACCACGTTATTTATAAAATCTTGGATCATAGTGAACTCATCGTACTCGAGAACTCATTATAGCCAAAAGTCGTCGAAGTTACTCTTCCCGTCTGAAAGAAGGGAAGGCGGATACTCCGGCTCAAGGGCACCGGGCGTTGAGGGCGGCATGCAATGAATCCTTAGGAACCATGTTTGGTAAGCAAGAGGCACCCTTGATCGAAATCCATGTGACGAGCAAAGACGGTCAATATTGTAAGAAGCTATTCGGAAAGACCCCATGAAGAAAGACGCCATATAGCCAGGACATGCAGCTTTGAATAAACAAGTTTTCACCAACACTCAAGTTGCCGTCGAAGATAAAGACATGATCGGAGCGAAGAAAAAGGTGTCAATGTGAGTCACCGACCTATGTACCGGCTCCCATGGGCGCGATTTCATGCGACTTATCGAGAAGACTAACCAAGCTCATGCCAACTCTTGGACGCTTGTTCACCCATCGAAGAATTCCGGAGCCGCCCCAACTCGCGGGAATCGAAGGCAACGGTTTCGAGCATACTTATCAAAGTGCTCCCATAGCCAGGCTTGCGAAAAGCAACGTGCACATATGAATCCACTTTCATGAAACCATTGGAAACTCGCATGTTCGCAACTAGGTGATCCAGATGCACATACGAGGGAACCAAGGAATAGCGTGCCAATGGGAAGAACTTCACCTTTTGCTAACTTCACGGCCAATCACTAGCAACTCGGTCTTATTTCCTTCTTGCCGTAACCGTCATCAAAAATGTCTCTAGACAACCGAGAGCCAAAAATGTCGCAACATGAAGATCAACTTTTTGTTTAGGTTCCACCGTCCCGAAACCATTGAGATATCCACCAGCTGTAAAAGCACCTTTCATCCTCTTTCCGGACAGAATCCTTCTTCGCAGTGGAATATTTTCGAGCATAATCTCCCAACTTAGCGGCAAGGTCTTCCCGCATCTTCTCCTCACCTTCGGACAATCGGATATTAAGATTCTCGGTTCAGGAAGATTGACAAGAGAGCCACACTCTCCAAGGAGAAAGTTATTTCACCCCATCTACATATGATCGTATGGGTGTCCGAACACCATCTGGAGATGAAAGCAACCAAGCCCGTGATATCCTTCCTAATCTGGAGATTTACTGAAGCTCTGACAGCATCAATAATCTGCGCTCGAGTCAAGTTGGTATTTATGTGCTCCCTACTCACCATGAACTCAACCCATCTATCAAAAGAACGCAATGGGCTTTGACACATCCTGAAATCAATATTGGAAGAAGAATATACCCCTTTATGAAGACAGAACCGTATGGTGTTCTCTGGGCGAACCGAACGTGTTTTCATCTTCACCACTGGTTAACAAAATTGGCACGAAACCTCTGTGATTATTCCGAGCAGGGGCGAGGGGTCTAGCAAAGAATTCATCATCCATGTTTGGTTTGGAACTATGAACATCCTTCGATGAGGCGAAATTTTGTTCAGGTAACATCTTGTCGGATTTCTTCATAACAACTTAGTAACGAGATATCTGCACACGGAGAAAGACGAAATTATCTCCCTGACACATAACCGCACCCAACAAAAAAAAAAAAGAGAGAGGGTGTATTCTCTACGGGTTCAAAACTGCACACGCAGTATTTTCTTCATGGTTCAAAAATTATATACGCAGTATTTTCTACGGGCTCGAATGCGTCTATGGTATCCTTCTTCGGGTTCAAAATTATATATGGAACATTTTTCTACGGGTTCAAAACTGCCCGCGCAGTATTTTCTTCAATTCCAAAATTCATATATGCAATATTTCCTATGGGTTCGAAGTCATATGAAGCACATATACAGTATTCTCTACGGGTTCAAAACTGCACACGCAGTATTTTCTTCAGGGTTCAAAAATTATATACGCAGTATTTTCTACGGGCTCGAATGCGTCTATGGTATCCTTCTTCGGGTTCAAAATTATATATGGAGCATTTTTCTACGGGTTCAAAACTGCCCGCGCAGTATTTTCTTCAAGTCCAAAATTCATATATGCAATATTTCCTATGGGTTCGAAGTCATATGAAGCACATATACAATATTCTCTACGGGTTCGAAAATGCACACGCAGTATCCTCTTCAGGGTTCAAAAATTATATACGCAGATTTTATACGGGCTCAAGTGCGTGCAAAGTATCCATCTTCGGAGTTCAAGGCTATATACACAATATTTTCTACGGGCTCGAATGCGTCTATGGTATCCTTCTTCGGGTTCAAAATTATATATGGAGCGTTTTTCTACGGGTTGAATCATATATCTGATTTCCCCTTGGGTACATATATACAATATTTTCTACAAGATGCACCCCAAGAAATCATATGCACAATATCATTGCAAGGATTATAAAAACACCTACTTTTAGGGTTTGCACCTACATGAAAAGGGAAACAAGAGAAGTACTGGAAGATATACCTGGAAACCGGTTTTTCTTTATGACTCTGCCGCTAGTATAAAAAGATGAAAGAACAAATATGAGAGAAAGGGATTTTATATATATGGGCGTGGAGATTCTGAAATAGGGAAGGATTTCCCTATACCAAAAATCGTGCATATAAGGAACGGGCCCACAACGGCACCCAACTTCCCAACGTCGCCCAAGTTGCACCGGTCCCACCAATTGCGCCCAACTTCCCAACTTCGCCCAAGTTGCACCGACCCCACCAGATAGCACGCTCAGTTTCCCAACTCGTGTCAACTTCTCAATGCCGCCCAGCTTCCTACCTCTCAATGACGCCGACTTCCCAATTGTGCCAGCCTCCCGATTTGCGCAAAACTGCCAGAGGCAAGGATTCCAAATCCTATTTATGAAAAAGGTCAGACAAGCCTCTTCAATTCTCTTTACGATTTGCTGTTGATAGTTTGTCACCATCTTATGCTTACCTCGCAATAAAGCTCCTGTTCCGAGCTAGCGGGGGGACTTAATGTTGATGGTGGTTTTTAAACAAAGGGTAAAACGTAAAACCCCAAATAACCAAATGTCACTTTGGTGACACATTTATTAGGACATTTAATGCATGTAGTCAGTAATTAATAGGGGGTATTTTTTCAAATTAGGGTTACAACGAACAAAACCCTAATTCCCCTCCGTGCCAATGGCAAATCATGCCAGCCACACCTAGCCTAAGCTAGCCGCACCTCTATGCCAATGGCAAATCATGCCAGCCATACCAAACGCGCCGAAGCATGCCAACCATGCTAGCCGCACCTCTATGCCATTGGCAAATCATGCCAGACCATACCAAACGCGCCAAGCATGCCAACCATGCTAGCCGCGTACTCTATGCCAATGGCAAATCATGCCAGCCACACCAAACGCGCCAAAGCATGCCAACCATGCTAGCCGCACCTCCTATGCCAATGGAAAATCATGCCAGGCACTCCTAGCCTAAGCTAGCCGCACCTCTATGCCAATGGAAAATCATGCCAGCCATACCAAACGCGCCAGAAAGCATGCCAACCATGCTAGCCGCACCTCTATGCCAATGGCAAATCATGCCGACCATACCAAATGCGCCGAAGCATGCCAACCATGCTAGCAGCACCTCTATGCCAATGGCAAATCATGCCAACCATACCAAACGCGCCAAGCATGCCAACCAAGCTAGTCGCACCTCCGTGCCAATGGCAAATCATGCCGACCACACCTTGCCCAAGCTAGTCGCGCCATGCCAAACACACTCGCCTTGGACCTAGCTACGCCGGGTCACGCCACGCTAAGCCAAACATCCTTACCTTGGCCCTAGCCGCGCCATGCCAATGTAGTGCCCGCACCTAGGCTTGCAAACCATGCAACCTAGGCCAAATTGGCCACGCATGCCATTGGCACATGCCAACACGCTCGCTGGTAGCTTTTCCTACCAGGGCGCGACCCAAATTGTCCACGCATGCCATTTGCACATGCCAACACGCCGTTGGTTGCTTTTCCTACCAGGGCGGGACCCAAATTGGCCACGAAATGCCATTGGCACATGCCAACACGCTCAGTAGCTTTACCAGGGCGCGACCCAAATTGGCCACGCATGCCATTGGCACATGCCAACACGCTCGCCGGTAGCTTTTCCTACCAGGACGCAACCCAAATTGGCCACGCATGCCATTGGCACATGCCAACACGCGCGCTGGTAGCTTTTCCTACCAGGGCGCGACCCAAATTGGCCACGCATGCCATTGGCACATGCCAACACGCCCGCTGGTAGCTTTTCCTACCAGGGCGCGACCCAAATTGGCCACGCATGCCATTGGCACATGCAAACACGCTCTGTTGGCAGATTTTCCTACCAGGACGCGACCCAAATTGGCCATGCATGCCATTGGCACATGCCAACACGCCGCCGGTAGCTTTTCCCCCAGACGCGACCCAACCGCCACGCATGCCATTGGCACATGCCAACATGCATCGCTGGTAGCTTTTCTTACCAGGCCATGGCCCTAATGGCCGAGCATGCCAGTGGCACATGCCAACACGCATCGCTAGTAGCTTTTCTTACCAGGACGTACCCCAAATAGCCGAGCATGCCATTGGCACATTCCAACATGCATCACTGGTAGCTTTTCTTACCAGGACGTAGCCCTAATATCCATGCGTGCCATTGACACATGCCAAACACGCACATTGGTAGCCTAACTTGCAAAACCGTGCAACCTACCACCAAGGCATTCCGCACATGCCACACACGCCACTAGCACTCCTCGGCATTGCCACTTACACTCAACGTACAACCTACCACCAAGACATTCCGCACATGCCATTGGCACATGCCACACACGCCACTAGCAGCGGCATTGCCACTTGCACTCAAGTGCAACCCGCAACAAAGGCATTCCGCACATGGCATTGGCACATGCCACACGCGCCACTAGCAGCGCCACTTGCACTCAAGGTGCAACCAACACTCGAGATATCAACACAAACTAGGGGATGCTTTCTAGGGTTTTGGTTTGGCGATCACAAAGACATGCGACAGACACTACGCTCACATTAAGAAAGCGTGAATAGGAATAAAGCGGGTCAAATAAATGAGGAAATAATGGTGAAAATGTTTTCACCAGTAAACACCTGCGGTTACCACCTCCTCCCATTATTTCACCCTTTACTCTCTTCCTTCATGAGGCCGGGTACGTTTCGGCCTCGACTTGTATAAATAGGTCTTACCTATTTCCACTGAGACAATGGTCTCGGTCGGGGAGAAAAATACAATACTCTCGAGAAAAGGCAACTTTGCAAGCTCTCCAAAAGCTTTCATCTCTTGCAAAGCTTCGAAGCTTTCACTTTATGATACAAGTCGAGACACTACTCTCCCTGCACTATTCTCGGTCTCAACACCTTTCTTTGCTTCCCTCCCAAATCAACCCTTCTCCTCTACTTTGTGACCGAAGCAAGTATGGAACGGCCATTTCTTGGTTTAGACCGTACTTGCATGCATTGATCTCTCGAATCTATAAAGTGCTCACGTGCAACACATTTGTTTAGGATTTAAACCAGTTTCTCACTCACCTACCGAATTTACCGAAATCGGCGGAAACAATTTTTACCCATAAACAGTGGGGTTTAGCATCACTCAACTCGAATATACCCGCGAACTAATGTGTTAAGGGCAACTTGTTGAACCTGTGATTCTACCCTCATCAAGGTGTTTCGGTAGAATTGTTTCGCATTAGTTCTTTACATATTATTTTCGATACATCTAACGTGTTGTTCATTGTTGCAAGATCCCAACAATATATAGTTTCCCAATGTTCACAATTTCATTGCACTTGAAGATAACTATGTCTTACATATCAATCTTAATTTCTCGTAGGACTCTGAAATTCCCAACACAAATGAGATTTGATGTACAAACATTTATCCTATAAATCTTGTAAACCAGTCGATTAATGGCTTCTTCTTCGATTTTTGATTACACGAATCGGAAAGGCCAAAGTTTTCTCTGCACAAACACCGTACATGAAAGGAGTTCCGCTGTACTATGACTGCAGCATTGACCAAGTAGCATATTAAAAAGGAGTTGTCCGGAAATCTTTTTTAATTGTATTGAAAAACTGAATGTTAAGAACAGTATATACAGAAAGAGCGAATTCAGCATCTAGTGAGGGAATCCAGGAATAGCTTCCGTGCAGCAGCATTATTTGGGAGTCTTGGAATGGCTCCATTTCGAGTTGTACAGATTGCGCCACAAGCATTGGTCATCGTAAGAGTTTCTCTCAATTTGCTTTCATCCTTCAGAATTGAAGAATATTTGGAAGCACAACAGAGGAATGAACCAGCAAAAGCATCACCAGATCCTGAAGTATCCACTACGTTCACCGAAATTCCCTTCACATCTCTGTGAAGTTCTTGGTGAAGTATCTTCACCCTTTGTCTCATCGATTTACTAAAAGAAACTTCAAACCGTCGTACCAGAGTGAAAAAACGTTCTTCTCATCCGTTGCATCTCCTTGGGTCAATAATTCTACCTCCTCGTGGCTGATAACATCAGCGGCTATCTCATATGCTCTTGATACCTTGACGACAAGCTCAGAGAAGGCCAGAGTGGTTACCTTATATTAGGATCATAAGAAAGCAAAGCACCAACCTCCCTTGCAGCTTTCATGGTTGCCATGTCAGCGGAACTACAAGGTTTAGTGATCAAGCTAATTAAAGCTGTAGTGAAAGATTTTAGCTCTTATTTGATCAAACCCATCAAATTCTTTCAAAGATCATGTCGGCGCTCGGGTTTCTGTAGAACATAAACTCCATTTCACCTCTTCAATGTTACAAAAGCTAACGCTGTTCTTGCATCCTTATCAAAGCAAACACCTTCCCTGTTGCAAAAACTTTAGGAAATTGCAAAATTAAGCACTAAGGACATAAATGCAAAATCTTCTTATTCAAAAGGCAAAGAATCCTGAAACTAAAAATAAAATAAAATGAAAAACGCCGTTTTCATGTGGTATTTCCTGAATTTCCACTATACTACAACGACCTTGTTGTTTCCTGAATTTTCCTAAATATATTATGTAACTACTGGAAATCCAATAGTACACCCAAAAGGAAAGTAACCAAGATACAAGACATACTTCGTAATATGAACTCTAAAATCTTTATTGATAAATCATACAAGGTAATGAAAGTACAAGTTCTTGAACACAAGCAAACCCTAATCTCATTCTCTAGACTAAGCTTTCCTACCCTTCTAAGATTCGATCCCCTTTACATTACCCAAGGACCTCTATTTATAGGCAGGCTAACCCTAATGGAGCACAACTTATGTTATCTCGTCACGTTCTCGCGGGGGTGCTTTATACTTCGCCCAGATCATTTTCCATAAAGTTTTTCCCCTTTTTTCGCTACCTTCACATGGGCTTGTCGGGACACCTGTGTTTTTTCTTGTCCGATAATTTATCTACTTCGTTGCTTGTGTTTTTGGTCAAGTTAGCTTATTTCGCCCGTCTCTACTTCGTGGACGATACCTTGTGGGATACTCCATTGATCCTTCGTAGCCCCTATTTTCCTAAGGGGTTACTTCATCATGAGTTACTATCTCGCAGATGGCTTTTAATTTGTCAATAAGTCAATTATGGTAACTCTGACTTGATTTGACAAGTCACAGACGAATATATTCGGGGCATGGTACAGGATCTTTCGGTCGGATTCTCGCGTCACCCTATGTTATCGTGGCGAAGTATTTTAGACACCAAAAGACTATGGCGACAAAGTTTCGTCCCGTTGCAGTTAAAAGTTACTAACGACCGATGGCTATTGTCACCCTATATATATATATATATTTAACGAGAAAACAAAATAGTGGTTACAAATTATGTTTTTGCGACGGGTATCTATTATAAAAGTATAAGTAAAATTCGTGAATGGCAAAATTCTCGCTGAACAAATCACTAGTGACGGAGGGAATTGCGATAAATTTTTGTTGTCATCCATAATTTCGGTGACAAATCTAAAGACGAAATAGTTTTTTTTGCCAAAAAAAAAATAGTTATACTAACAATTTTTCAATTCGTCACATGTGAATATGTTTGATGACAAAAAACTCTTTGATGTAAAAACATTTGTCACTAAATGCCCATTTTCTTGTAGTGCTTGGAAGCTTCGCTGGTCCATGTCCAACGAGGTATCATCTCTTCTCTTTAAAATCTCCTTCCTGCTTTTGGGTTCATCGGCTCTTATATCCATGTTTTCTCCTACTTAGTACGTCTCGTCTTGTTGTGGGTTTTCTCAAAGATCACAAGGAAGCGGGTATTACTATTTGGTCTCCTACTCCCAAACGTGTGTCCACTTTGCTCCTTACTTCATTTGTATTAGTATAACCTTCCGTCCTGACCCTCTATTCTTCGCAGGGTACCATTCCCCTTGTAAAGCAACCCTCCTCTGATTTATCCATGGGACAGAAAAGGCGTGATCATCACATTCCCTCTATTCCAGTATGTTTGTTTCTCACAAGTTGTTATCTCATGCATTTTAACCTTTCATTTATCATCTTTATTGAATTTATCATTTCGCAAGTTGATGCTCCTCGTGCTCCTCCACCTAACGTGCATAAGAGACAACGCAAGGTCCTGGATTTAGTTGCTCTTACCGCAGTTAGGATCGTTGTTGCTGCTCCTGGTCAATCCTCATCTCCTATACATCAATCTCCCCAGCCTCGTACGGCCGCTTCCTCTAAGGTCACTAGTTCTCTTATTCGTCCTCTATTCGTCCTCCTCGTAGCGAACATCATGAGAAGCCAAAGCCCCCTACTGGCGATAAGGGAAAGCAAACGGCTTCTTCTGCGATGTCTAATCCCCTCTATGACCCGGATATGAAGTTCCTTCAAGATATTTATAACAAGGCCGACGAGGATTCTTCCACGAAGTCTCGCGCACTCGAATCTTTGGTGACCTTCGGTCTTGACGACTTTCTCTCCGGGGATGGTTCCGTACGGCTGAATGCATCTATGAATTTGTATTTCCAATAGCATTCCGCTTTGATGACCTTGGTGAGCCTCTCACATTCCTCAACTATATTCTTTCAGTACTTCGTGGTTTGTTTCTAATCTCTGATTCGCCGACTCACAGGAGATCAATCGTCATATGGCTAGTTTAGTGGAAACTAGGCTGCTTCGAGAGAGGTTGAAGAAGGATGACGCCCAGATCAAGTCTCTGACAAAGGAGCTCAAGGAGGAAAAGTTCTTTCTCTCATAGATCCCTTTCTTGCCCTCCTCCTATTGTCTGTTATTTTCTTAATTGGTACTTCGTCAAGTGCGTTGCATGAAACGTCATATGGATGCTTCTGAAGCGTCCGCCTCGCTTGAAGATGTTCGTGTCGAAAATTTGAACCTCATGACTCAGAATGATAGCTACGTATCTGAAAACCTGATCTTGAATGAAAAGGTGGAGACCCTTTTTTCACAATCGGACCGTTTGTCTACCGATTCCGCTCGTAACGAGGAGTTAAACCTTCATCTTCATGACGAGAACGAGCGCCTTAATATTGAACTTCAGAGGATTAGTAATTCCCTTACCACCTCAAGGAATCTTCATGCCCCGTCGTCATCGTCCTACAATAGATCGGAGGAGGACAATGAGCGTGTGATAAAGAAGAAAAATCAAGTTATGGCCGATCTTCGCAAGTCTCGCATCAAGGTAGCCGGTTTAAATGAGGAGGTTGATTGCTTAAATAAAAAGGTGGAATTTCTTCAAGCTCAGCTAGATAAGCTTTCACGCTCGAAATCTACCAAATCTTCCTCCCAAGTCAAGCCTGCAGATCTTCGCAAAAACTCAAGTGCCCTTGTCATTCAGCCTAGCCAAGATACTTCGAAGTCTGGTCATGGTAAAGGTTGGGACAATGCGTATCACGAGTTATGTGTTCGGCTCCAAGAGTCAGATCTAAAATTCTCCAAGCCGAACCATTTACACCGATATTCAAAAGACTTTGAATACCACTATTTTGCAAATGGAAGGTAGTTTTAGGTGTAATGCGAGATATTATTAGTTGTGGTGATTTTCAAGTTTCTGATAAGATCTTGTTATATTTTGCAGAGTTCGAGGAGCGTCATAAGAATCAAGTCTTTCGTCTTACCCCAAGAGAGGGATGAGTCTCGCGGAGAGGTTTCTCGCCTCAATGATGAAGTTAAAAGTCTAAATGACGATCTCGACGAGATGATCAATGCTTATGCGAAGGTGGCGAAGTTAGCCCACAAAAATACCCAGAACCACCTGGTTCATATCTTTGACAGCTTCTGCGATGAGCACAACATTCCTCGTCCCACTTTCCCTTTGGAGGTGTTCTCGATGATGATGAGCAACCAAAAGATGTCAACGAGGAGAACAGGACAGATTTGAAATGGAGAAACTTCATGGTGATGCTTCAGCGATGCCGATGCTAGGATTTCCGAGACCGATGGCATTCTTTTTCAACAACAACCTTAATCTTTTCATAATTTTGAACTTTGATTATACTGCGCATTTGTTTCTTTATCTGGGCACTCCCCAACTTGGGGGGCAGAATACTTTGGATCTTTCGAACTTTCTTTAAGTATTGCCTCTATCGATCATATAATTTTCTTTTGCAAAATATCGATTCTCCTTTGGTCTATCCGCCAAGTATATACTCACCGAGGGAACACTCAAAATAATAATGAAGTTTAAAGTATATACTTGCCTCTTATTATTTTGTGTGTTTCCGAGTTAATTGAAACCTTCCCAGCTGTGCCTCAACCTTGCTAAATCCTTCCCTTCCTTTGGGTTCACGAAGCATCTCGCCGCATCTTATTTTGTATTTCGCCTGCATCTCTTATGATGTCTTCATCTTCAGCTTTATTATCTTTCTTGATCTTGCCTTTTCCTCTAGTCTTTGCTCTGTCACCTTTCTCGACGGGGTGAAACGCAGAGTCTTACGAGGATAATGCTAAAGAAGAACATAAAATGTAAAAGTATATACTTGCCTCTTGTTCTTGTTGGGCATTATCTGATCAAGACGAAGTCATACAAGTCAAACTATCGTTTTCCCCTGATAGATTTGCCTTTGTTATTTCATTGCCTTTAACTACTTTTCTTATGAAATCTATGAATCATCTCGCCGTATTTAGTTCTTATTAATTGTTATGCGTTATTTTATAGAAGGTCTTAGTATGCCTCCTAATTAAGGTCTTATTGTGCCTCATCCTTTTTGAAGGATGTTAATTCGACGAAGTCTCAAGCGCTTATTACTCTTTCAAGTAATAATACATCAACCTCATCTTAACATTTGCCCTTTTCCCCATCTCGCGACAATGCGACAGGTCTAGCCATTCCCATGAATGTTAGTCCCATTACATTGCCGTCTTTTGGTCACACAGCTCCCTAATATGGAGGGTGCCATCCCTTTATATTCCCCCTGATTTCCCCTTCAAGGAGGTTAACCCTAACATGCATGTTGGTCTCCTCCCATCCAGATATTACGAAATTCAGTTGTTTTCGTGACTTCTTATCACCTTCGCCGATATGGCTTGGGGTTACGAAGTCACACCCCACTTGTGGAAAATGGAAGTTAAACCACTACCAGGATTAGAGGTAATATCACAAAAAACGACTGTGTTAATCAGTTGGAATCTAGACGTGTTTTTTTCCAAAACGACTGTGTCTCACAGAAGTTGAAATCTTTAAAAAAAAAAACCATTGGTTTTGACAGTCTATCGGTTCCACTGATAGGCACAGTAGTTTATATGGATTTTATTTTATAAAAAAAAGGATTTGATTCACTGAATGCGAACTGTCGAGTCAACTTAATCGAATCAAGCCGAGACAACTTAATCAATGGCCGAGACAACTTAATCTGAATCTAAAATCAAACTATTCCTAGATTAGTAATGACTTCATAACTGAAATTTACAAAATTAAATTGACAACAGACTTCAAAAACTTGATTTGTATTAAAAAGAGTTTGTTTACAACTTCTATTATCATACCTTTTTTAAGTTCTAAATATGAAAATTTCAACCATAAGTAAAAAAAAAAAATGCTCAACCTACATTCCTTTTACAAACTTAACAAATCAAAAAGCTTCAAAATCTTCCATGCGAGTTAGCATCTTACTACAGACAACACTTCTCTACTTATACCTTCATTTACTAGCAGACTAGCACAATTCAGGTCCATCACTCTAGTCTTAAGCTGCAATTAAAAACCAAGACTATATCAATTAACAACCACTTGATACTTTCACCACCTACACATACAAATATCCACAGAAATTGAAACTTACAGAAAATAAATGAATTGCATCTACTTCGCATACAAAACCACGAACAAAATAGATAAGATTGCACAAGAATTACAAACCACGATTTCAACAACTGACTGAAAATATTATAGAAATAAGGATCCTTCCTTTTTTCCGACATTCCAAACAAAGAAAAACAGAAACCAGATTCACACTTGTTTTATCAATAGATAACTAAAAATTTTAAATGCTCTTCAAACACAGGAAGTCTAAGGCATTACTGACCTTCCAAAAGAATGCACCCGCCAACCGCCATCCGAAACCTGTCATATGTCGTAGAAGTTCTGTATCAGGGTTTATGATTATGAGGACTCCTCTTCATCCTTCTTATGTACCTTCCAATTCCATGGAATTTATGAAAGGAAATTCATGAATTTACAACTAAGGTTCTTGAGAAATACAATAATTAAAAATCGTGTTTATGGGTGAAAATCGTTTACGCCGATTTGGTAAATTCGGTAGGTGAGTGAGAAAACTGGTTTAAACCCTAAACAAATGTCTGCACGTGAGCACTTTATAGATTCGAGAGATCAATCTGTACAAGTCCGGCCTAAACCAAGAAATGGCCGTTCCGGACTTGCTTCGGTCACAAAGTGGAGGAGAAGGGTTGATTTGGGGAGGAAGCAAAGAAAGGTGTTGAGACCGAGAATAGTTGGAAGAGTAGTGTCTCGACTTGTATCGAAAGTGAAAGCTTAGGAAGCTTGCAAGAGATGAAAGCTTTTTGGAGAGCTTGCAAAGTTGCCTTTTACGAGAGTGTAGTATTTTTCTCTGACCGAGACTTGTTGTGCTGGGTGGAAATAGGTAAGACCTATTTATACAAGTCGAGATTGAAACGTACCCTGGCCTCATGAAGGAAGAGAGTAAAGGGTGAAATAATGGGAGGAGGTGGTAACCGCATGGTGTTAATGGGTGAAAACGTTTTCACCATTATTTCCTCATTTATTTGACCGCTTTATTCCTTTTCACGCTTTCTTAATGTGAGCGTAGTGTCACTGCAAAATTTGTGACCGCCAAACCAAAACCCTGGAAAGCATCCCCGGTTTGTGTTGATATCTCGTTGGTTGCACCTTGAGTGCAAGTGGCGCTGCTAGTGGCGCGTGTGGCATGTGCCATTGGCATGTGCGGAATGCCCTTGTTGCGGGTTGTACTTCGAGCGCAAGTGGCAATGCAGGCTGCTAGTGGCGTGCGTGGCATGTGCCGATGGCATGTGCGGAATGCCTTGGTGGTAGGTTGTATGTTTAGTGCAAGTGGCAATGGCTACCAGCTAGTGGCGTGTGTGGCATGTGCCAATGGCATGTGTGGAATGCCTTGGTGGTAGGTTGCACGGTTTGCAAGTTAGGCTACCAGCGTGTGTGTTTGGCATGTGCCAATGGCATGTGCGGAATGCCTTGGTGGTAGGTTGCACGGTTTGCAAGTTAGGCTACCAGCGTGTGTGTTTGGCATGTGCCAATGGCATGGTGGCCATTAGGGCCGTGGCCTTGGTAGGAAAAGCTATGTGAGCATGTTGGCATGTGCCAATGGCATGCATGTGCCATTAGGGCCGTGGCCTTGGTAGGAAAAGCTACCCGGCGAGCATGTTGGCATGTGCCAATGGCATGCGTGGCCGTTAGGGCCGTGGCCTTGGTAGGAAAAGCTATCGCCGAGCATGTTGGCATGTGCCAATGGCATGCGTGGCCGTTAGGGCCGTGGCCTTGGTAAGAAAAGCTACCAATGAGCATGTTGGCATGTGCCAATCGCATGCGTGGCCGACTTGGCCTAGGTTGCATGGTTTGTAAGCCTAGGGCGCTATATTTGGCATGCGCCAATGGCATAGCGGCTTGGAAATATGGCTTGTGGTACGTGTTGGCATGTGCCAATGGCACGTACGGCCATGTTGACCTAGTTGCACGTTTTGCAAGCCTAGGGCGCTATATTTGGCATGCGCCAATGGCATAGCGGCTTGGAAATATGGCTTGTGGTACGCGTTGGCATGTGCCAATGGCACGTACGGCCATGTTGACCTAGTTGCACGTTTTGCAAGCCTAGGGCGCTATATTTGGCATGCGCCAATGGCATAGCGGCTTGGAAATATGGCTTGTGGTACGCGTTGGCATGTGCCAATGGCACGTCCGGCCATGTTGACCTAGTTGCACGTTTTGCAAGCCTAGGGCGCTATATTTGGCATGCGCCAATGGCATAGCGGCTTGGAAATATGGCTTGTGGTACGCGTTGGCATGTGCCAATGGCACGTACGGCCATGTTGACCTAGTTGCACGTTTTGCAAGCCTAGGGCGCTATATTTGGCATGCGCCAATGGCATAGCAACTTGGAAATATGGCTTGTGGTACGCGTTGGCATGTGCCAATGGCACGTACGGCCATGTTGACCTAGTTGCACGTTTTGCAAGCCTAGGGCGCTATATTTGGCATGCGCCAATGGCATAGCGGCTTGGAAATATGGCTTGTGGTACGCGTTGGCATGTGCCAATGGCACGTACGGCCATGTTGACCTAGTTGCACGTTTTGCAAGCCTAGGGCGCTATATTTGGCATGCGCCAATGGCATAGCGGCTTGGAAATATGGCTTGTGGTACGCGTTGGCATGTGCCAATGGCACGTACGGCCATGTTGACCTAGTTGCACGTTTTGCAAGCCTAGGGCGCTATATTTGGCATGCGCCAATGGCATAGCGGCTTGGAAATATGGCTTGTGGTACGCGTTGGCATGTGCCAATGGCACGTACGGCCATGTTGACCTAGTTGCACGTTTTGCAAGCCTAGGCGCTATATTTGGCATGCGCCAATGGCATAGCGCTTGGAAATATGGCTTGTGGTGCGCGTTGGCATGTTGCCAATGGCTTGACGGCCATGTTGACCTAGTTGCGTTTTTTTCAAGCCTAGGGCGCTATATTTGCATGCGCGGCTTGGTTTGGCATTGTTGCCAATGAGTGTGATATGTAGTTTGGTTTTGGCGCATTGTTGCCATGGTGCGCGATGTGCGGCTTGGTTTGGCATTGTTGCCATGGTGCGCGGTGTGCGGCTTGTTTGGCATTGTTGCCATGGTGCGCGGTGTGCGGCTTGGTTTGGCATTGTTGCCATGGTTTGCGCGGTGTGCGGCTTGGTTTGGCATTGTTGCCATGGTGCGCGGATGTGCGGCTTGGTTTGGCATTGTTGCCATGGTGCGCGGTGTGCGGCTTGGTTTGGCATTGTTGCCATGGTGCGCGTGTGTGCGGCTTGGTTTGGCATTGTTGCCATGGTGCGCGGTGTGCGGCTTGGTTTGGCATTGTTGCCATGGTGCGCGGTGTGCGGCTTAGTTTGGCATTGTTGCCATGGTGCGCGGTGTGCGGCTTGGTTTTGGAATTAGGGTTACGTGTCGAAAACCCTAATGCGGTATTTTGAAAAAATACCCCTATTAATTATTTACACACGAGTTAAATGCTCTTAGTTAATGTGTTGCGGGTAACACTAGGTCATGGGGTTTTACGATTTTACCCCTTGTTTAAAAACCACCATCAACATTAAGTCCCCTGCTTAGCTCGGAGCAGGGGCTTTGTTGCGAGGTAAGCATAAGATGGTGACAGACTATCAACAACAAACAGTAAAGAGAATTGAGGGGCTTGTCGACCTTTTATAAATAGGATTTGGAATCCTTGCCTCGGGAGTTTTGCACAAATCGGGAGGTGGCACAATTGGTGGGGCCGGTGCGGCTTGGGCGACGTTGGGAAGTTGGCGTGAGTTGGGAAGCCGAGTGTGCTAGTTGGTGAGACCGGCGCAATGTGGAAAGGCTGTGCGTGCTTGCGAGGCGTGACTTGGGAAATTGCGTGTCTTGGTTTGGTGGGGCCGGCGCAATGTGGAAGCTGTGCGTGCTTGCGGGCGTGACTTGGGAAATTGCGTGTCTTGGCTGGTGGGGCGGCGCAAGGTGTGGAAGTGTGCGTGCTTGCGTGCGTGACTTGTGGCGTGACCGATGTAAACAAGGAGGAGTTTCTTCCGATAGCAAAGTTTCCTTATCTTGCTTTCCTTCACGTGCGGCTTCAATTAGGGCATTATTCATGCTAAAATCGGAAGCGTTATGTCCCTCATTGCTTCCTTTCCCTTTTTTAAGATTAGTATTTATACCCAAAATAATTGCATCGTCTCCTCGTTTGAGAAAAGGGTTCTTCTTGTCGAGTTTCTTTCTTTGTCATGTCGCACGAGAGATGAATCATCTCCTAACTTGACCAAGTTCTCCAAGTGAAGGCGCGAGGTCTAATTCTTGCAAAAGCACCCCAACCCGGGGTTATTCGGGCTAAGAAGATCATACGGTATGTTTTCGTATTCTTCTCTGCTCGCGTTATCCTCTTTTACATGTGCATAGATATGGTAGAACTGGGTCATCATTTTTATCTTTTGCAGTGTGTGATGGGACCCTCCAGGGATGGCTGCGCCTTTAACTCTTCGGAGAAGGATTTCAGACTTGGTGAAGATCGGTCTTCTTCTCTTGAGGAGGCATTGGTTGGGACTGAATCTCCATTCCACGAAGCTAGTGAAATCATTAAGGACCTCCCTTCCATCTATCCCCACGAAGAACAGGTGCATATTCAGACTTTCTTGGGCTCAGTGAGCATGGAGGAGTGCGCCATGACTCTTGACCACGATGTGGATGAATCAAAAAACTTTCTCCGAAGTGTCGTGAGAAAACCTTTGAAGGATCATATGATGGCAGCGAAATAGCCTTTGAAGTTGATGCCAAAGGTGTTGTTGGTGATCTAGGAGGGGTTATGGTGGCGTATCTTTGGAATAGTCGTCGGGGAGGACAACTGCTGCTTGCTGCTTTGTGGCTGCTTCGGGATGGGATGTTGAGGTTGTTCTTTGCTAAAACCGTTGAATGGAACCTTTGTTGCCCGAAGGATTCTTTGGGGAAGTGTTTGAAGATAGCTTTGCCCGAGGGGACTTGTGCTCCATCCTTCGAGGGCTAGTTCCTCCCTTTTGTTATTTACATTGTTTGCTTAGTTCCCTTGATGCCTCTCTTTTTTTTTTTTGGTAAACTCATCTTTTCCTTCTTCTTCATCGGTAAACATTTTGCTTCATATATATTTTTTGGAAGAGATGGCTCTGCGGTGGTTTTACGGGTTTATACGATGTATTTCTCGATATCTGGAGAATTTGCTTGGAAAAGATGTATATTTTATTTTTTTTTGACGGGAAGGGAATCCCCGGGAGAAATACAAACGGTGTATTCATCTTGGGGAAGTACAACTACTAAGAGGAATTGTTAAAGGGAATACTTGAAAAAGAAAAGGAGTAAATGGGAAGTCATTTTTTTTTTTTTATGGATTGGATTCCTTGAGCCATCGCGAGTGAATTATCACGCCTTCGGGTGTGGTTGCATTGATGAGCTTGCAATATCCTCCCAAAAGGGTATCGCAACAGAGATACGGCTCGTCTTCTCCTTCATTTGGGCAAATCCATTTTCTTGTCATCTTCCCAACTTGAAACGTGCTTCCTTTGACCACTACATCTCCAATTGAAAACGGGTTCGGACGTCGTGCGGCCGTTTGAGTCTTGGCTTCGTTGGCTTCAATAGAAGTTTCCAAGCTTCTTGCAAAGTGTTCAAATGGTCCAGCCTCCCATTCGCATTTCTTGACAGCGTTCGTGCCGATGTCGCGCCGAGTCCCCATGACGGAAAGGGGAAGGAAAGGCGGTTGCGAGAAAAGGTTGCTTGGTCGGACTTACTTGCATTTGAAAACCATGAGCTAGCGCCAACGGGTCTTCTCCGGATGTCCAGGTTTCTTGATAGTTTGTTGATGCGATAACCGGTGGGATGATTTGTTGGAATTTCCTTCGGGCGTGGACGTTGGCGGAGGCGCACATCAATTTCGCTTTGTTGTCGAGCACCCATAAACGTCCCAATATCATGTCGTGATCTAGTTCTTTGACAATATGGAATTTGCTATGTGTTATAGCGTCTCCCATCTCGATCTCTAAGTTGATGTAGCCATGCGCGTTCAAAGCTTCTCCTCTCAAGTCCTTAATCACGGACGGGGAATAGGTAGCGTCTTGTTTTGTAAATCCTGCTTTGCCTTCGAGTGTCTTGAAAGTAATGATGTTGTGGTAGGAGGCCGTGTCGATGAGCGTGTCGTCAAATTCGTTACCTCTTAAACGGGACGTGGTCGGCAGTCCCGGTTCTCCGCTTCGCGCTGTTTGGGAAGCTTGGGCCCTTGGCGTGGATTCCGAGGAGAGAAAAAAGCCGTTTTAGGATACAACACGATTGAGAGCTGCGAAAATATCTTGCGCTGAACCTTGGAAAGATAGAGAATTTCGCATACATGTCGCATCATGGATTGTACGGTCTCGTGTACGGAGTCCCCGGAGGAACCGCGGTTTCTTATTGGTAGTGGGTCTCGATGCACTCTTTCGTCTCCTAGTTGGAGTTCTCTGCTTCTATCCTTTCTTTGAAAATATGCTTGATCTGTTGCAATCGCTAGTCGGGTGGTGAACGAACACTGTGGTAATGGCGGTATTTGGGGTTCGCCATCTCGGCCTCGGTTGGTGGCCGTCGAGCGGTGGCAATCGATGACATCATCTTGAACCCGGGCTTCTAGGAGGTCAATCACCTCCTCGATGGGGAATGGGAAATCAAGGGTATTTCCTTCGGTCTCACGATCTTTGCCTGGGAGTTTTAGTGACGATCTTCCGTTGCGAGGGTTCCGTTGCGCCGGCGCTTCACGTTTTGGTGGTGGCTCGTAGTTGCGGCTTTCCTTTTTCCCCTTTCGTTTACTATGTTCACGGAGGATGAGCCGGCATTAAATTGTTTGTTGATGAGGCGTCTACTCCCGCGGGTTTCGCGCGTCTTCGGTTCGAGTTGGCCTAGTTCTTTCCAGTAATCTTTGTCTTTGTTGTTCGAGATCGTCTGGCGGCTTCATGGAGTTCGGAGAACGTTTGGAAACACAAGTTTTCTAGCGGGCGCGGTAGGGTGGAACCATACCATTGATGCATGCGTTCACCAATTGTTGCTCGGTCACGTTTGGGTCGTGACAGTCGAGTGCTTGAACCACTGAACCTTTTGACGAAATCATTCGGATGTTCGTTATCCCTTTGGTACATTCTTCCGAGGTCCGAAAAGGTAACTTGTTGAGACACGAAGAAGTATTTCTTGTAAAACGCGGTGACCATGCTACTCCGGTTGGGAATCTTTGCTCGGTGGGATCTTTGTTGTACCATGTATACGCCCTTCCAGTAAGTGATTTTGAGAATTCCCTTAAACGAAGAACGTGATTATATTCATGTTCACCTAGGGATTCAGGGAACGAGAAACATGCTCACGTGCATTCCGGTACCATCGTACGGGGTAAATTGAGGAGAAGAGTACCCCCTTGGGAGAGGGATTCTCTGTATTTCGGATGGGTAAGGGGGTTGGTGATGATGCACGTCCAACTCATCATTCTTGATTCGGTTGCGAGAGGAGTTGTTCCAAATCTTCTCTCGTGACAAAGTTGGGTGGCTGATTTCTTTCCAATGGGATTCTAGTGCGAGTTTCCTCATCCATGGAGGCGTGCTCCGCCGAGGTCTTGGCGTCGGGGTTGTTGGAGACGTTCCTAAATGGCTGGGAGGCGCGACTCACGTGGTAGTCGTTCTCGTCGGGGTCTTGAGAAAGATGAGTACCTCTTACGTGTTGAAACCATATCATGCGGGCTCTGGCGAGCATCTCTTGTCGTTCCATCGGATCGGCGATGGTGACGTAAGGGCGACTTCCTCTTGTCCCTCGGTTTCTCGTCCGTTGGCGGGGTAGTTGGGATCTTGGTCGTGGACGGAGGCGCCATGCTAGACGAAGCATTTGGGGTCGTGGCGGCGGCTCTAGCCACTGGTGGTGGTGGCGCGACACCGAAAAGATATTTTCGTTGCCGTGATTAGAGGGTTGTGCGAGACGCTAGAGGAGGCGGCGGCTCGGCCCAGTGATTGGCGGTGTTACACTTGAGGGAGTGCATTCGATGTTCTTTGTTGTCGGCCGGTGACGTAACAACGTTATTGGGAGAGATGCTAACATCGGGGTGCGTTCTGTCTTTGGTGTTCTCGGCGGCCGCTCCGGACTGAGTTCCACCATGTTGGGATTTGACGTTCGGGAAACGAAATCGGGAGTCGGAGTTGGTATTGTAACCGATAGATCAATCCTCCATTTGTGGTCGCCAATTGTTTATGGGTGAAAATCGTTTCGCCGATTTCGGTAAATTCGGTAGGTGAGTGAGAAAGCTGGTTTAAACCCTAAACAAATGTCTTTGCACGTGAGCACTTTATAGATTCGAGAGATCAATCTGTACAAGTCGGCCTAAACCAAGAAATGGCCGTTCCGGACTTGCTTCGGTCACAAAGTGGAGGAGAAGGGTTGATTTGGGGAGGAAGCAAAGAAAGGTGTTGAGACCGAGAATAGTTACGGGAGAGTAGTGTCTCGACTTGTATCAGAAAGTGAAAGCTTAGGAAGCTTGCAAGAGATGAAAGCTTTTTGGAGAGCTTGCAAAGTTGCCTTTTCTGAGAGTGTAGTATTTTTCTCTGACCAGAGACTTGTTGTATGGTGGAAATAGGTAAGACCTATTTATACAAGTCGAGATTGAAACGTACCCTGGTCTCATGAAGGAAGAGAGTAAAGGGTGAAATAATGGGAGGAGGTGGTAACCGCATGGTGTTAATGGGTGAAAACGTTTTCACCATTATTTCCTCATTTATTTGACCGCTTTATTCCTTTTCACGCTTTCTTAATGTGAGCGTAGTGTACGCTGCAAGCTGTGACCGCCAAACCAAAACCACTGGAAAGCATCCCCCAGTTTGTGTTGATATCTCGTTGGTTGCACCTTGAGTGCAAGTGGCGCTGCTAGTGGCGCGTGTGGTGCCATTGGCATGTGCGGAATGCCCTTGTTGCGGGTTGTACTTGAGCGCAAGTGGCAATGCCGAGGCTGCTAGTGGCGTGCGTGGCATGTGCCAATGGCATGTGCGGAATGCCTTGGTGGTAGGTTGCGTTGAGTGTAAGTGGCAATGCCGAGATGCTAGTGGCGTGTGTGGCATGTGCCAATGGCATGTGCGGAATGCCTTGGTGGTAGGTTGCACGGTTTGCAAGTTAGGCTACCAGCGTGTGTGTTTGGCATGTGCCAATGGCATGTGCGGAATGCCTTGGTGGTAGGTTGCACGGTTTGCAAGTTAGGCTACCGGCGTGTGTGTTTGGCATGTGCCAATGGCATGTGCGGAATGCCTTGGTGGTAGGTTGCACGGTTTGCAAGTTAGGCGGCGTGTGTGTTTGGCATGTGCCAAGTGCGTGGCCATTAGGGCCGTGGCCTTGGTAGGAAAAGCTACCGGCGAGCATGTTGGCATGTGCCAATGGCATGCGTGGCCGTTAGGGCCGTGTCCTTGGTAGGAAAAGCTGTTGAGCATGTTGGCATGTGCCAATGGCATGCGTGGCCGTTAGCCGTGGCCTTGGTAGGAAAAGCTACCGGCATGAGCATGTTGGCATGTGCCATGCGTGGCCGTTAGGGCCGTGGCTTGGCAAAAGAAAGGCTACCGGTGAGCATGTTGGCATGTGCCAATGGCATGCGTGGCGACTTGGCCTAGGTTGCATGGTTTGTAAGCCTAGGGCGCTATATTTGGCATGCGCCAATGGCATAGCGGCTTGGAAATATGGCTTGTGGTACGTGTTGGCATGTGCCAATGGCACGTCGGCCATGTTGACCTAGTTGCACGTTTTGCAAGCCTAGGGCGCTATATTTGGCATGCGCCAATGGCATAGCGGCTTGGAAACATGGCTTGTGGTGGCACGTGCGGCCGTTGGCATGTGCCAATGGCTACGTGGCACGGCCATGTTGACCTAGTTGCACGTTTTGCAAGCCTGCGGCCATGTTGACGCTATATTTGGCATGCGCCAATGGCATAGCGGCTTGGAAATATGGCTTGCGCGTTGGCATGTGCCAATGGCACGTACGGCCATGTTGACCTAGTTGCACGTTTTGCAAGCCTAGGCGCTATATTTGGCATGCGCCAATGGCATAGCGGCTTGGAAATATGGCTTGTGGTACGCGTTGGCATGTGCCAATGGCACGTACGGCCATGTTGACCTAGTTGCACGTTTTGCAAGCCTAGGGCGCTATATTTGGCATGCGCCAATGGCATAGCGGCTTGGAAATATGGCTTGTGGTACGCGTTGGCATGTGCCAATGGCACGTACGGCCATGTTGACCTAGTTGCACGTTTTGCAAGCCTAGGGCGCTATATTTGGCATGCGCCAATGGCATAGCGGCTTGGAAATATGGCTTGTGGTACGCGTTGGCATGTGCCAATGGCACGTACGGCCATGTTGACCTAGTTGCACGTTTTGCAAGCCTAGGGCGCTATATTTGGCATGTGCCAATGGCATAGCGGCTTAGTTTGGCATGGTTGCCAATGAGTGTGATATGTAGTTTGGTTTTGGCGTTGCTGGCCATGGTGCCATGGTGTGCGGCTTGGTTTTGGCTTGGTTGCCATGGTTGTTGATGTGCGGCTTGGTTTGCATTGTTGCCATGGTGCGCGGTGTGCGGCTTGGTTTGGCATTGTTGCCATGGTGCGCGGTGTGCGGCTTGGTTTGGCATTGTTGCCATGGTGCGCATTGTGCGGCTTGGTTTTGCATTGTTGCCATGGTGCGCATGTGCGGCTTGGTTTGGCATTGTTGCCATGGTGCGCTGTGTGCGGCTTGGTTTGGCATTGTTGCCATGGTGTGTGCGGCTTGGTTTGGCATTGTTGCCATGGTGCGCAGTGTGCGGCTTGGTTTGGCATTGTTGCCATGGTGCGTGTGTGCGGCTTAGTTTAGCATTGTTGCCATGGTGCGCGGTGTGCGGCTTGGTTTTGGAATTAGGGTTTTGTGTCGAAAACCTAATTTGGTATTTTGAAAAAATACCCCTATTAATTATTTACACACGAGTTAAATGCTCTTAGTTAATGTGTTGCGGGTAACACTAGGTCATGGGGTTTTACGATTTTACCCCTTGTTTAAAAACCACCATCAACAAAAGTTACCCTAAACGAATAAGGTCATCAAACCATGAAAGTGATTGCTGACCGCATAAAATCTTCGGTCAAATTCTTAATGCATTGGCAAAGATGTTCTTCATCTCGAAAGTCTAAACTGAATGTACACGTTACCAACGTGCCAATCAAACATAACTTATGGAGTTTAATTTAGAAGTAAAGCTAAATAAATAACAAACAGGCTAGAACCAAGAAGAAAATAAATTACCGAAAGGGATTAATGTTTGACATTTACATGCATTACCGAAGAGCAAGTAAGGAACCAACCCTCAAGTTACACAATCAAATATTTTCATTTTCAGCAGCAAACAATGGTGTTTGTGTTTCACTACCAAAATATAAAAATGTAACTTGTTTTCCTAACTTGAGTGTCCGTAAGGGATCAAAGGGTTGTCATAAGAGTCTTATTCACATTAGATACTTATCAATGGAATTGAAGGGTCATAATATGCGAAAAAATAACCAAAGAAAGATAAAGTAAAACCACATAAACTTACAATCTGAAGTTTAATATCTTCCCATCCTGCTCCACAATGCGTATTTTCTACGTAAAACACATGATACGAATTAAATCCATTGGATTTTGAGTGAAGCATTACATTAAGATATGGTATAACAATTTTCATACAAGGTAG
Organism: Papaver armeniacum; assembly: GCA_023531295.1. NCBI lineage: Eukaryota > Viridiplantae > Streptophyta > Magnoliopsida > Ranunculales > Papaveraceae > Papaver > Papaver armeniacum. The sequence goes on from JAJJWW010004448.1 coordinate 269,765, forward strand.
ACGCCTATACTCTTTAACCATCAACTTTGATTATTTATATGATAAAGCAAAACAGAATCATTCAAGTTAGGATAATAGTTCAACTAATTTACCTTTCTGTATATAGCTCTTCGTGAAGGAATAAGAGCCAGCCAGGATTTTAACGATAACAATATATAGAGGACTGTGCATTGCACGGAGAAAAGAGACCCCCTAAATGAAATTCACCATGCTTGAACCTATAACACCCTGCACATGACAAACTACAAGGTAAGACATGGAGAATGCTTGAAGTGTATCTACTCTAACCTGCTAAAAACAAAGGGTGAGAATAGTATTAGAGACAAAAAATGAAAACCCATTTTACCAGTACACAAAATTGTACAAAGAAAAAATTTGGGCACTGAAGCATCAAACCTAATATCAAGCCTTAATTAGGTAGTTCACCCATACAAAATCATACCCATCATACACAATATAAATAGTGGCATCAGATCCAAACTTCCCTCTCGCGTTTAAGGAAAGTTGTGAAGTACTTGAGTGTCTGCATAAGACATTAACCAAATAGAAGTTAACCAATTACAAGATGAAACCACTTGTTTAGGTTTTCATGCTTGAACATTAACCAATTACAAGTTAAAACCACCAATTAACAGAACTTACATAGGACCCATAGGGAAAGCTTTATTTCGCTCCATTCACAAACACCTCAACATGCATTCTAGCTTCATCACCTAATCTCCCTGCAACAATCACAAACAAACACCCAAAAAACTGAACTTAAGAAAATTCAGTAGCATAAACCAGCAAATCTCTCACACTTAAAAACTCTAAAATCATGAATTTGAGAAATTGATATCTTCTCTAAGCCTGATCAACAACAAAATTTGAAAAATCCATGACAATTCTAAGGATCCAAAATCATTAGATTTAATTATGTCAAAGTTATAGAATAACACATTACCACCTAACTGAAATTTCCCATGTATTGATGTTCAAACCTACACAAGTAGACATTAGACAAGTAATGTCAGAAATTAAATTCGCCCTTGAGATAAATTAGAATGGGATGTCTTTCAAAGATAATAAACAGACTCAATCAATCAAATAAAGTAAAGGGTTTTTGAGATTATCGTTACCAGCAGTAAGAGTAAGGGTTTAATTTTGAGATCTTCAATCCAAAATAGAAAGGAAAGATAGAAAGGAAAAATAGAAAGGAAACACCTTACTGCAAAAATAAGAGAAAATGAAGAGAAATTAAAATTGTTAACAATACTAAAAAGTCTATCAAATATCAAACAAGAACAGAATTGATATTACCCCGATGATTTCGGGAGCAAAGAAACGGAGATCTAGGGGTACAAATTTATTATTAAATTTACGATACATGCGTTTTGATTTTTAGAAGGGGTTAGGATGAAGTTATAATTTGAGATGGTGAGTTTTGATATGTGATGTTAGAGTGGGGTTACTTTGATTTCTAATTATTGAGAAACAGTGGATTTTATTTCTCGGGTTTTTATTGAATTTGAGTATGAGATCGAAATAATAATAAAGCTTGTTAAAATTGAACTGTTGATGGTGAAGAAGTAAAGAGTTTATGATTTGGGGGTATGATTTGTGGATGAAGAAGACGGGGATCTTTTCTGCAGAATAAGGGGATCTCTTTCTGTGAAGGGAGATAAGAAACTGAAGAGAGAAAGAAGGGGATTTCAAAGAGAAATGTATGTACGTTTTTCAGGGATATAGAAACTAGTTCGCACACAGTAGTTCTTTTACTCGATTAATGAGCCCTTGTTTATTACAAAATTACCCCTCAATATAACGACTGTGACAGAAACAAGTTTAATTTTTAACATAAAAACTATTGTGTCTCACAGCTCATATAGATACAAGTAGCCCAAGGAAGTCGTATTCTAAAAGTCCAGAAAGTGGTTAAAAATCCATTTTCCACTAGTGCCCTTAGTGAGGTTTCTTTGGGATCGAGTGCATCGTAGACAAGACTTGCCATACGGACATGGCCGTAACGCTCCAGACGTCCTGTGCACCCGCGCACTCAACCGAATACGTCGGCGCGCCTTGGTCATATTTCTCGCACCTTCTTTGAAGGTCATCATAAAAAGGGACCCTCAGCAGATAGGTCTTATCGTTGCCCCTAGCTTATCTCTCTGAGAGTTGTTCACGACACGCTTTAGGTCTTGCCTCTTGCACTTTCATGCGAACTAGGGTGCATGTTAGTGGATTCCCGAGGCTTCCTAGGTGAAGGTTTTAAGTTTCCCTAGAAACTGTCTTATTTCGTGAATCTTATTTGCCTCCTAATGCGAGGTCTTATCTTTCTTTGATTATTTTGCAAGTTTGAAAATTCATATTCATAATACGATTCATCAAAATTTCATTGCTATCCTTTTGAAAATTTGATACATTATCAGTTGATAGATTAAAACAAGTACATTCATCTTGCTTCCCCGGCCCTTCCTCGACTACCAGTGTTCTTCTTCCTTGCGAATGTGCTCAGATTGATATCTTTTCATCTCCTTCATCTTCACTTCATTCCTGACTTTGAACAGCGTTGCGAATAATGGTTGTCTAGTTGACAGCGCATAGATGAACGAGCGTACCAAATCTTCCTCCGAAATTCTTCGTTTTAGTTCTCTACAAATCGCATCCCACCTTTCCACGAGACTTCGCAGACTTTCATTTTCCCTTTGCTTTAACGAAAATAGTGCTGCTATTTCTGTCCTGCATGGTTTACATTTGTTTATCATTTTTGGCTGCAATCCAGCTGCCCTCTTCTCACTGGGATAATGTTTATAATTATCATCCTTTGAGAATCTGTTCTTTTCACACCGGTCATCATCGATAGCTGCAGTAGATATTATCTTTCTCTGAATTCCCTCCTGCTATTCTCTATGGATCTCTTCAGGTCTTCCCGTTCATTCTGTTCTCCTCGCCCCTTGATTTCTCGTCGGTATTCGCGATATTCTTCAGCTGCTAATGCCCTTTTTGGAGCATATTTTTCTCTTCGTGCGTCGCTCTCTGCTTGTTTTCCTTTTAAATGATTGTTCTTGATACAAGCTTCTCGTTTTGCCTTTCCAACCTTATGCGCTCCCTCACCAAATCCTCCTTATTTCACCTTTCTTCATAGAGTTCCTTCTTTAATTGTTCCATATCTTCCTCCTCGCAATCCCTTTTCCCGTTATCTAGAGAGAATTATGAAATCCACCTAATGTAGAACGGAAGCGTGAATAAAGAATTTTGATAGTAAAAGTAGGAGATAGTTGAGAAATCTCAATATTGATTGATAATAATGTGTATGTGATTACATAGGACTAGTCTCCTATTTAAATAACTCTAAGACTCAAACTTGGAACATAAGAAATCCCTAAAATAAATAATATTCTAGAATTAAATAACTTCTAAAATAAGATATACCTATATTAAATTAATTAAACTCTAGAAATAATAATAAAATTATTAATCCTAAATCTGTGGATGTCCTACATCGGCCCGCCATCTTGAAAAGAATTCGTCTCGAATTGAAAATACCGAAAAAACATGTGCTACATCAGGCCCGCCATCTTGAAAAGAAGTCGTCTTCGAGTTCACCAAATATTGTAAACGACCCGCCCAACAAATAATATACTTTGAGTAAGTTGATGATCAATAGGCGACTCTTCGCATAGCTTTTGATTTACTTCCCTCAGCTTCTTGTATCAATACCTTTTTGCGCCTAGTGGTGTTGATATTTTCCCCTCCTCGCGGGGTTCGTTTTTCCTTGACAGCAGGGGTTTCTTTCTCACTTCTCGCTACCTCGCTTCCTTCAGCTGCTTTTCCCTTCTTTGCCTTACCACTTTAATTTATTTCAGCTTGGCCTCCTTTTTCTGGGGTCATCTCGCGTTCCTTCTCACCATCAGTCACCATTTTTTCCGCCCCTTCTATGTCTTTCTGTGTCGCAATCGGCTCTTCACTTATCCCAATTGTGAATACCATCAGCTGCTCTGCTCTTCTTTCTTCGCATGCCCTCCTTTTTTTTCTATTTTCTTTCTTAGTTTCTCCTCATAGTTATGAACATCCTTTCTAATACAATCTTGGGCATCCTTGATATCTCCCCGTATCTCGCCAATTGCACTTGGCATAGGAAACCTTATGCACGTGATGATATGTAAATGCAATCCCTTTTATCCCGTGTATCCTGGGTCTTCCTATGAGAGCATTGTAAGGTGAGTCTATGTCTATCACGTTTGTGACTTTTGTTTCTAGCTACTGCGAAATGTTTACAACTAGCTCTCCCTTTGGCTTAGATGCAACCCCGTTAAACCCATATATGTTGTACGTCGATGGCACGAGATCCGAGTCTTTGTATCCTATGGTTCTAAATGCAGGGTAAAAGAGTATGTCAACCGTGCTCCCTGTATCCACCAAGATTCTGTCAATTGCCCAAATTTTTCTCTTATCGGTTTAATCTTCTCCCCACTTTGAGTATTTCCCAAAATTTAGGGTTACAACCAAGGGGTTTATATGAGAATTTCCTCCTTCAGGTGCATCCTTTTCCGAGAACGTTATTTCTCTCTTCTACCATTCCTCTAATGGTTCCTTCGTTGTGACGCTGAATATTTCGTTTCCTTCGAAATCCCTCTTGTGCACTCTCTTTTGTATATTGTCATGGAAATTTTGGATGCTCTTCGCTGAATGTATTATCGTATTACAATTTGACCTTTTTGCTCCCCGATCTATTTCAATTCAATATACCGGCTGGTTATCACGAGGTGGTGGTGGTGGCACATAATTTTCTAGGAAATGTGCGAGTTTTCCTTGCTCTATCAGGCGAAGTATAATTCGTCGAATGTTCCGACGGCCATTTGTGTGATGTCCATGAAAGTGATGATACCTGCAGAACTCGTGACTTCTAGTCCCCGGAGGTGGCTCTCTTCCCAAATTAGGTGGTGGTGGGATCTCCAATGTTAATACTATTGCCTCTCATACCTTTTCCACAGTTATGTTAAGTCTAGAGAGCTTCACATCTTCAAAAGGTGGTGCATTTGGTCTCCGCTCTCCAAATCTGGGACCTTGATTGTTTCTTTGTTGACGTCTTGACTCTTCGTATCTTTGTTGATCGATCCATTCTTGAGCTCCGCTTAACACGGCCATAAGCTTTGCTGGGACCGGGGTTGAAGGTTCTCCTTTTTCATATTTGGGTTCATTCTCCATGACATGCACTGACCTTGGTAATAGTCTTGAATTCCCTTCCTTCGTTGGAATCGGTGTTACTTCGCTTACTTGCCTTTGCTTTTCTTCCAACGCTATGTACTCCTCTTGGTACTCTCTTAATTCATTCATCGTCAAAGAGTTTCGGATGATAATATTTGAGAATACAACTGGTCAGTCGGGATCAACGCGTTCACGAAATCTATGATGAAATTTTTCTCGTCGACTCTCCCTGCAAGCTCGCTGCATACTGTTCTCCACCTCGTTACCAATCCTCGCAGGCTTTCCGAAGGTCTCCTTCGCAAGTTAAATAGAGTCTCGATCCCCAGCCTCAGCATGTTGTTAGTTATATAAGTGGTTTAGAATATTCTTTGTAGGTATTTGAACGACGAGATCGATCTTTCCGGTAGCCCGTCAAACCAAGCCAGTGCTTCCCCGGCCAAGCTTGCGGGGAAGTATCGACAAAGTACCGCATCATTTCCTCCATTGCATCAATGAAAAGAGTGTCTTTTTTGGTCTTTGCCACTCGCACTTTCGGATCCACTTGAATACGCTCGGGAGCGTCGGCAGCAAACATTTCTATGGGATATCCGCGTACATTATCTCACAGGTAAATGGAGATTTATCGGCCTCTTCTATTGCTTCCACCAGCTGCACTCTGCCGCTTCTTCGTGAATTGTTTATCAGCGTCCTCATATCTCGCAGCTCATTCAAGACTTCCTGGTTCAGGTTCCCTTAATTTTCTTCCCAACGATAACCTCTCATCACGCTAAGCCTTCCTTCACCAGGTCTCCTCTCATTCCTCCGGTTGAATTCGCGTTGTCTTTCATCTTCTTGCCTCCTCTCATTTTCCTCGTGCCTCCGCTCTTCTTCGTACCCCTTCCTTTGTTCTTCCCAGTTTGATATTTCCAATGCCCTTCTCAGTTCTCTTTCTTCACTGCTTTCTATTCGTCGCCTTCTTCTTCGCTCTCATCTGTCGTCCTCGCGGGTATACCTCCTTCCTTGTAACTCCTCTTCTCCTAATGATATCGTGTTCTCCTCTGGATCCGTGACTTCAGCGGTCGCTTCCTCATTCAGTTGGAGATTCTGCAACAGCAACCTGGCGTTTTGTCTCGTCAATCGAGCATGTTGTTCCGCTAGATCCCTGTCTCGTTCCCTTTCAAGGCGGAGCGTTTCCCTTAGTTGATCCAACGTCATGTCTTCTCCACCAATATTCTCATTCATTTCCTCACGAGTCATCTCTTCGCCTACGATGGTGTCCGTGTCGGAAGTGTGTACTGAGCCCTCTTTAGAGTTATCTTCGTTGGCCTCCTCAGGTTGCCGCTGGTTCACGCCTTGTCTTTCTCCTGCAGCCGATGTTCCTCCTCTTTCCATTCTTCCTCCTATTTTTTCCTCCAATCGCTTGCTTCTCCTCGTCGCTATCATGTGTGCCGCTCGATCTGGTGTTCTAGTCATCAACTTATCCTAATTTCAATATTGATTACCCTTTAAACCCTAACTTTAAAAGAGATGCCTCGCTAAGATATCTCACTCCTACAGCTTTAACTTCTCTTCACTCCTTAGATTAGGATGAATCCCAATCTAAGTTCCTTGTTTCTGGACGCCAAATGTAACTGCTGGAAATCCAGTAGTACACCCAAAAAGAAAGTAACCAAGATCTAAGACATACTTCGTAATATGAACTCTAAAATCTTTATTGATAAATCATACAAGGTAATGAAAGTACAAGTTCTTGAACACAAGGAAACCCTAATCTCACTCTCTAGACTAAGCTCTCCTACCCTTCTAAGATTCGATCCCCTTTACATTACCCAAGGACCTCTATTTATAAATGGGCTAACCCTAACGAGCACGACTCATTTATCTAAATCACGTTCTGTGAATGGTGCTTTATACTTCGCCCAGATCATTTTCCATAAAGTTTTCCCACTTCTTTCGCTACCTTCACATGGGCTTGTCGGGACACCTGTCTCTTTTCTTGTCCGATAATTTATCTACTTCGTCGCTTGTCTTTTTGGTCAAGTTAGCTTATTTCGCCCATCTCTACTTCGTGGATGATACCTTGTGGGATACTCCATTGTTCCTTCGTAGCCCCTATTTTCCTAAGGGGTTACTTCGTCATGAGTTACTATCTCGCAGATGGCTTTTACTTCGTCAATAAATCAATTATGGTAACTCTGACTTGATTTGACAAGTCACTGACGAAGATTTTCGGGGCATGGTACAGGATCTTTCGGTCGGATTCTCGCGTCTTCCCTATGTCCACGTGGCGGTCTGTATTTTGGTATCCACATATTAAGTCAAAATTCTAAAGGTCATTTTCATTTTCATGTGGTAGCATGCAAATAGATAACAGTCGAGCAAAGTTGGAGCCTGTGAGGAGAGTAGAGAGATGTTTAGCGAAGAGAATAACAACAATGTTCGTTTGCTAAAGTCTTCTGAGTATGTTTGATTTGCGAGCACTAACGCCAATTTGTTTGCCTTGTAACATTAGCAGGGTTATCAGACCTCGTAGAATAACTAAACAAAATTCAAGTTAAGTCACTAGATACACTTCAAAAGGAAAGAAAAATAAGAAAAATCAATGGATCACAAATATATTTAACATAAAGAAGTACGTACTTAATTACTGTATTGCTATCACTAATTTTGAATACATTCTACAGTTCTAACGGCAACATGGTGAATAAATTTCCAATACGGAAACCACCAACTTTGTTTCTTTAAAAGCAAAATAATGAACAGACCCCAGAATCCAACTACAAATCCCAAAGCAACAATAGCATACAACAACAACTTTTCTTTCACATCATCTTGGTCTTCTCTTCAACTTTTTTCGAAGGATCATCATCATGACTGTTGTGATGGTAACCCTCTGATCTTTTCCCGTAAGATAACCACACAGTAACTCATTCCCAGCGAAAGCAGAACCATCCAACCCCAATGTGTCAAAGTGAACTCCTTCCGGAACTTTGCCGCTCAAATTATTGTAAGACAAGTTCAGAAACCCAAGGAGTCTATTAATGTCAGAGATTGTGGGATATGTCCAGCCAGTCTATTGGAACTTAAATCCAAAGATTCTAGACTAGACATGTTTCCAACACTCGCTGGGATATCACTCGAGAAATTATTATGCGACAAATTAAGCATAACAAGTCCATTTAATAAACCTATCTCTTTTGGAATGTTTCCGTCAAGAATGTTACATGATAGATCGATTCCTGAACTGTAGTCATACAAGTACTCAAATTGCCGCATTGTGCCTTTGGTAACCAACTGAAATTGCACAGCAGTAGTGTTCCCTGGTGAGTTTCCAGAACTAGGTGTACTTGCTAACTTCCTCAACTTTCCTATATTTGATGGAATTGGACCTGAGAGATTGTTTATCGACAAGTCTAGTATTTGCAAGTCATACAGATGGGTAATATCTTCAGGAATAGACCCTTCGAACTTGTTTGACTTCAAAGAAAGAATCTTAAGAAAATTGAGTGAACCAAGACCAGTGGGTATAACACCTTCAAAGCTGTTATTTCCTAAGTTGAGAACTTCCAAATGCATGAGTTTTTGGATGGATTTAGGAAAACCACCATCGAGATCGTTGTCATTTAACTGGAGATATATCAGATTTTTTGCTCGTTCAAGCTCATCCGGAACATTACCAGTGAGATTGTTGTTACCAAGGTTTAGATTGAAAAGAGAAGTGCAGTACCCTATAGTAGAATGTATAGTCCCGGATAGTTTGTTGTTGGAGAGGTCAATAGAAGCTGGTACTTGTTGTGAACATATTGAAGATGGAATTGAACCTGACAGTTGATTGTCATTTAGACCAATGTAGCTAGAACTAGATAGCCCTTCTCCAATTTCTAATGAGATTTCACCGCCGAGTTTATTATATGATAAATCAAAATGATCCACACCTTTAGGTGGAAGAGGTAGAGGACCGTAAAGTTTGTTGTAAGACAAATCTAAGTAAATGAGGTTTTCAAGTTTGAAGATGCAAGATGGGATAACTCCTGTGAGGTTATTATGAGACAAATTCAATGCCTTAAGTTGAGTCAAATTACAAATAAAAGTAGGGAAAAGTTTCAAATTGCATGATCCCAACGCTAAAACCTCTAATTTAGGCTTCGAGTCCAAATGTAAGTGTTCATTCGTATCGATGGTTAGCCTATTTGAGGTAAGATCCAAGGTAGATAAGTGAAATTTGTTGATCAAAGAGATCAATGAAACATTGACCTCAATAGAGTTCTTAGAAATACGAAAATCAACAAGGTTAGTAAGCGTGGTAATGCAACTTGGTAGTGTTCCTGTAATCTTATTACTTTCTAAAACTAGGTGCCTAAGAGAATCAATCTCGCAGATTGAATTTGGTATGGACCCATGGAAATTATTCCCAGACAAGTCAAGAAAGTTTAGATTTTTTAGATTGGAGATCGAAGAATGGATGGGACTTGTGATGTTGTTGTCAGAGAGGTCTAGATACTGCAACCGAGAAAGGTTGTAGATTGAAGGAGGTAAAGATCCTTGAATGGAACACGCTGACGCAGAAAGACTGACCAACATTGGCGCGTTTGAAATTGAATTTGGAATTGAATTTGTTAATACATTAAATGATATATCAAGTATTTTCAGTTTAGGCCAATGATTTTCGAACATCCTAGGTAGATTAAGACCAAGATAAGAATTTTTACTCACATCAAGTGTTTCAAGTTGTGGAAGGTAAGGCACTGAACCTAGCAGTCCACATTGAGATAATTCAAGAATAGAAAGTGAAGTTAAATTAGCAAATTGTACCGGGATTTGAGAATTCATGAAGTTGTAGTTCATTCTGAGAAAGAATAGACATGAAAAATTGGAAAACTCGCCGTGGACAGAAAAAAATGGGATCATGGTGAAAGAGATATCAAGATCTCTAAGGTTGGAAAGATACAAAATTGGTTCAGCAAGATTCTCTTTATAAGAGCTTTCGGATAGATCAAAACCACTCAACCTTAATACCTTCAGATTCACCAATCCTTTAATCCATTTCGTAGACGATGACCGTAAGCAAGTGGTAGCAGAAAGAAATACTCCGTTTTTCGATAAAAAGTGGCAAGACAGATCAAGATACTGTAAATGCGACAGGTTACTAAATTGGGTCGAAATGGATGATGAAAAGTTTGAGTTGGAGAGATCAAGATGAGCTAGTTTTGTCAGGTAAGAAAACTCATTTGAGATATCGGATTCACTGAAATCATTGAAACCAAGATCAAGATATTCCAGATGAGTGAGTTTGAAAAGAGAAGGAGATAATTTACCTCGCAGTGTTGTATTTGGTGGTGGTACATCTTGACGAAAATATTCATTTCCAAGCTTATATTCATATTGGTAATTTTCAAGCTTTATGTTTCGAAGGTTGATGGATATGACATGAGAAGACTCATATGAACATCGGATCCCATGCCAAGTGCAACAATTTTGATGTTGGTTGCTTTCGTGCCATGAAGATAATTGATTAGAATGGTCTTCCAAAGATGATTTGAAGTTTAAGAGAGCCTTTATTTCCTCTTCATGGCATCCGAGAGTAGATAATGGGCATTGTGTGATGATTATCAATAGACCAAAGGAGAAGAAAAGAAGTTGAAAATGAAGAAGAGAAAATAATGTCATTTCTGTTATTGTCTTATTGAATAAATTCATGGCTAACAGAAACTACTACTCTGTTGATTATTTGAAGAGTTCATAGTTCTTCAACTCCAACATTGCATTGCCTTAAAAGTCCAAGTAAGAAGTGCAGTTATTTGAAATGGATTTGCATCCATTGACTTGACTTTGAAATCGCACACCCTTCTAATTCTCTGCCCGCCCCACCATTTAGCACGAACCAATCAAACAACAAAACGTGCTGGAGTAAAAGTCGGGGCAGGTTTGTGTCAACGACAAATTTTAGTGGTGGTCAATACTTGCACAGTTGGTCAATACTAGTACTTAACTACTAATACCGGCTTGACTTGAAAAAAAAATACATCATTTTAGCTCTTTTCCAAATGTAAGGACTTTTTGATCAAAACTGCTTTGGTTTCAAGCTAATTTCCACATCAACTGAACTGTGGGGTTTGAGAAAAATGGACTACTGGTACGTACATTATTCGCCCTTAAAGATACTGCAGAGCTGCATTACAGTCGGAAGTCCATTGGAAGATACTTCAGTGCTGCATTACAGTCGAAAATCTACTGGAAGCCTGATAGATCATGGGATCTAAACGCTGCACAAATAGCAAGACTATTGGAAGCCTAAATCTCTGTGGGTACAAAATACCGCACACTCATTTAGTATGTGAAGTAACTCCTTTAGTAGTAAGTGGACATGAACGCATATAACGTATCCCGGATGACGAACCAGATGACGTCACCTAGTCACGATTAAAGTGTGTAGATTTACGCGCAAGAAAGAAACCGCGCGGAAATGATGAAGTCTACGCAACATTGACGCGCGAGATCCGAATTTTGGGGCTTTATTAGCTGTCCTCCACTATGTAAGCTCATGTAAGGAGCCAAGGCCTTTGTAGAGAGAGATCTTTTTGGTGAGCTGAGATAAGATATGTAGGAGAGAGAGAGAGAGAGAGTTATTTGCTTTTCAAGTTAGGGTTTTCCCTACCATCTTTGTATTGGTTCTAAGTTTTAATAAAAAGATTTCAAGCATTTCATTATGGTTTCTTAGATTACTTATTAGATTCTTGAAAGGGTGTGGTTGTAGGATTTCCTGCAACTACATTTTGGCGTTAGAAATCATCTCGGATGATGTTACCAGTTGGTGAAGTTCTTTGAAAAATATGCTTAAAATTATTCATCATTTTTAATCAGTTTCCTATCGATCTTTGAGAATTCTAGAAACTCAGGTCTGCAAAACGATAACTAAGATTCATCTTAGAAAAGTGATCCAGGAGGAGTAGAAGAACCCCAGAAAGAAAAAAATGAGAAATTGTTGATCCTTCACAGATGGACGAAAGACGCAACCAATTTGAGCAAATCCAGGCACAAACTCGACAGATACAGAAGTAGAATAACCGCAATAACCAAACATGCGCTAAACTACAAAATAGAGAATTGGAGGAAATAAAGATTATTGAAGCAAAAGAAGGAAGTAGGCGTTTAGAATGTAATTCAATAACAAAAACGATTGTGAATGATGCAGACATTCGTGCGGGAATCACAGGGAAAATACATAAGCGTGATTATGAAGGAAGGAAGATCATGACGGTGGAAAGAATAGCTCCGTTGAAGGAGTGGGAAAAACAAAAAATAACATTTACGGCAGATGATATAACAGCAGAGAGTTTGGGGCGAATAGATCCACTAGTGTTTACAATAACTGCAGAGCGAAAAGAAAAAAGTGAAGGTGCGAAAGCATCAGAGCAATGGGCGGTGGACAAAACCTTGATAGACACGGGCAGCTCGGTAGATATTTTATTGTACCGCGCATTCAGGAGTATGGAATATAAAGACGCGGATCTAACGCGCTCTGCATACAACATTCATGGTTTTAATAAGACAATAACAAAACCAAAAGGTGAGATAACCATGAGGATACTTTTAGGAGAAATAGAAATGCAGGTAACATTGTGTGTAGTGGATGTGGAGTCACCATACAATATGTTATTCGGACGACCATGGGTGCATGCGATAAAAGGTGTAGCCTCAACTCTCCATCAATGCGTGCTTTTTCCAATACCAAGTGGGATAGGCGAAATCAAAGGGGATACTAGGAGTGCGAAAATATGCAGTCAAATAGATGTGAAGAACTATGAAGGACGCGCGAAGAAGCGAAAGGATAGATGGTGGAAGGCGAAAGAATTGAAAAAGAAGAAGAACTAAGGATATGCATGATAAGAGCACAAGAAGGAAAAGGAATACCAAGCAAAATCACAGAAAAATAAGGTGAACCAGTGCATAAAATAAAGGAACCATCACCACTAGGAGAACCAAAAGCAAATTTCACCGCAGCAGAGCCGACAAAAGACATAAATGTTGGAGCGGAAGAGGAACCAAAGGTGTTGAAAATCGTTACTTTGATGGGGACAGAAGAAGAAGAACGGACGATCAACCTCTTGCGCGAATATAAAGACATTTTCGCATGGAGCATGGAAGAAATGCAAGGTATAGACCCTTATGCCGCATGTCACAAGTTAGACATTAATAAGAACACACGACCAATCAAGCAGAGGATAAGGAAGATAGCAACAATATACCATCCTCAAATAGAAGCAGAGCTACAGAAGATGTTTGACGCAGGAATAATGAGACCAGCAAAGTACCCAAAATGGATAGCAAACATGGTGGTGGTGCCAAAGAAAAATAATGGAATACGGATTTGTATCAACTTCAGCGACCTAAATAAGGCATGTCCAAAGGAAAGTTTCCCACTACCAGATATACCGCAGATGGTAGAAGCAGCGTCAGGTAATGATAGGTCATCACCCATGGATGGGTATTCAGGTTACAACCAAATCCCTTTGGATGAAGAGGATCAAGAATACACGGCTTTCTTCGCACCAAGAGGATTATATTGTTATACGCGAATTCCTTTTGGTTTGAAAAATGCAGGTGCAACATATCAAAGGATGGTAGAAAAAAAATTCGTGAAGTGGGTGCATACAACATTATAAGTCTACGTGGATGATATGTTAGTGAAGAGCAAAAAGGGGGAAGATCATGTTGACAACTTGAGAGAAATCTTTGAACAGATGCGGAAATTTAAAATGAAGATAAACGCAGAAAAATGCATCTTTGGAGTCGCATCAGGAAAAATTTTAGGTTACATTAATCGAAGTGAAGAAAAATTTTAGAAAATGTGCAAGCGGTTCGTGATATGCCATCACCCGCAACACTAAAGGACGTGCAGAAACTAAATGGACTACTAGCTTCGTTAGGGCGGTTCATCTTGCGCTCCTCGGACAAATGCAAGCACTTCTTTAAAATCTTGAAGAAAGGAACTAAATTCTAATGGGCGGACGACTGCGAGAAAGCGCTTCAAAGTATTAAGGATTATTTAATGAATTTTTCTATTTTGCAAAAAGCAGAGCCAGGAAAAGAACTATTAATATACTTAGCGTCAACATCCCACGCGTTAAGTGTCATGTTGCTACGCTTAGATGGAGGGGTTGAGAATCCAATCTATTACATAAGCAAAACTTACAATTCCGCAGAGAAGCATTACACAAAGATTGAAAAGCTTATTCTCTCACTTGTTTATGCAACACACAAGCTTCGCACGTATTTTCAAGCTCACAAAATTAAAGTGCAAATAAGAGTACCAATTGAATCTGTTATGAAGAATTAGAAAAGATCGGGAAGAATAAAAAGATGGAACGCTCAAGTAGGACAATTTGGAGTCAAGTACGAAATACTATCTTCACCAAAATCACAGGTCATTACAGACTTCTTAGCAGAATTTCCATTAGAATAAGACGAAAGCGTAGAAGAAATGATGGAAATAGATGAAGGTCAAGGAAATCCTAAAGAATTGTGAATAGAGCGTAACTCAAAAAGATGGGAAATCTTAGTAGATGGATCATCAAATGGAGAAGGAAACGGAATCGAAATAGTATTCATTTCCCCAAAAGGAGCAAGGATGGCTTACTCATTTAGATTGGAATTCGCATCCACAAATAATGAAACAGAATATGAAGCAGTGGTTCATGCGTTACAGCTGGAAATTGAAATGAAATTAGAAGATGCTAGAATAACTACTGATTCACAAATGGTAATACGCCAAATACATGGGTTTTATAGTACAAATGAGCCATCTCTAGAAAAATACAAGCAGCTCGTTGAAGATCTCTCAGCAAAAATTGAAAACATAAGTTGGATGCACATATGCAGGTACGATAATCATTTTGCGGACGTACTGCATTCATTTCTTCTATGTTAGTGGATCCTACCGCAAGATATATAAAGATAGATACGCTCTCTTTTCCTTCAATTAATAAAGAATCAGAAGAAGACGCAGACGTAATGATAGTGGAAGATACAGAAGAGATACAAGCGGATAAAGCCGCAGACTGGAGAGCTCAACTTCATCTATATCTGGAAAAATGAGAAGTCCCAATATATTAGAGGTGCACAAGTTAAAAAGCCGTGCGACAAATTATGTATTAAGAGAAGGCGTACTCTATCGAAAATCATTCCTTGGTCCATCACTTAGATATTTCACACGGAAGGAAGGAATGGAAATCTTGAAGGTATTACACTATGGATACGCATGGAACCATAGTGGAGGAAGATTCTTAGCTTACAAAACAAAGATGCAAGGGTACAACTGGCCCTACATGCATGAGGACGCAAAAGAGGTATCCAGACCGTGCGAAGAATGCCAACGACATGGGAAAAGGATACATGCGCCAGGAACAACGCCAAAATTCATCAACAAGCGTATGGTCATTTTTAAAATGAGGCCTAGACATTGTAGGTCCATTTGTACAGGAATGGGGCAAAGGAGATACTTAATCATCACAACAGACTACTTTACGAAGTGGGCAGAAGTGAAAGCAGCCCAACATATCCGAGATCGGGATGTATTCTCCTTCATATTTGAAAATATCATTTGTAGATTTGGAATTCCAGTGCAATTAGTATCCGATAATGGAAAGTAATTCAAGGGTAAAAATATAGAGATGCTACTTAATGCGTTCAAGATACAAATTGGAAAATCCACTCCTTTATACCCATAGAGTAATGGCCAAGCTAAGGCAACTAACAAAACAGTTGCGGATATATTGAAGAAGAAGCTGGAGGGACACAATAAAGGGTGGTGCGAACAAGTACATAATGCAGTATAGGCGTATAGAACAACGCGGAGAGAAGCTATAGGAATGTTGCCCTCCTGTCTAAAATATGGAATGAAGGCGGTGCTACCAACTGAAGTTATCATCCCCACCACAAATAAAAAATCATGGGAAAAGAACCTAAACGCAGATTTGATCTTAGCAAAACTTGATGATCTAGAAGAAAACATAGGAATTGCTTTGCAACATATGGAGAATTATCACAAAAGAGCGAGAATATAGCAAGCGCATTAAATAATGAGAATTCCAACCAGGAGAACATGTACTAAGACAAATACCGCCCTATCAGAAAGGAAGAGACAAAAAGTTAGAGAAAACATGGGATGAACCTTATATAATCAAAAGGGTTGTTGGTAATGGAGATAGCGTACGAATTAATGTTAGTGAAGGCAAGAACACGGGGCGCAGGCTTGAACATCCATGAAACAGATTGTATTTGAAGAAGTATTATCCGTAGGTCATGATGCGTTCATAATCGCATACCTGGAGAAAACAATTAATATGCGAATCTAATGAAGCACTAAAGTTGAAGAAAATGGGCAAGATGTATGATTTTTCATATCCAACAGAGTTGTACTAATCAAGCGTATGAATGCAAATAAAATGAATTCTTCTTCTTTATAAATATATTAAACATCTCAAGAAAAAAGGAAAAAGTAAGACCTTATAATAAGACCTTAATAGAAGCCAACAGAAGTAAAACCTCTAACTAGGAAGGCTAGGCATCCAATTATAGTGTGCACCCTAGTTCGCATAATAGCAAGAGGCAATGACAAGACCTAACGCACGTCATAATTAGGGAAAACCTAGTTAGCATGACTCGGGGACAGCTACACCGACCTTGAAAACTCGAGTCATGGAGATTTGGGGTGAAATAAAATCTCATCCAGCGAGAGATGCCTTAGTCGAAAGACTAAGGTGAGAAGGTATTTCCTAAGCGGTGTAGAAACTCGATCGGGCGTCGGGGTACACGGTTGAGCCAAGTATGCCGGGGCTTCTAGAGCGTACCTGGCCGCTCTTGGCAAGTCCCGACTATGATACACTCGGTCCTCAAGAAACCCCACTTAGGATGCGGTCTCGTAACCATAAGCCATATCGGCAGAGGGATAAGAGGCCGCGAACACAACTGATTGTTGCATCACTGGATGGGAAGAGCCCACCTTAACCGGGTAGGGGTAAGCTTGCTAGAAGGGGAAGTCAGGGGAATATAAGGACGGTACCCTCCATTAGGGAGCTGAATTGTGTTAAAGAATTCAATATCATGAGACTTTTACTCATGGGAGTATAAAGACTTGTCGTATTGACACGTCAATAAATCCTGCAGAGGCAAAAATACAATAAATGATAAGGCAAGAGCAAATGGTCATTACTTGAAAGGGTAATGACCGTCTACGATTTTGCCGCACATTAGTATCCGAAGGGGGTGGGGGTGATAAGACCTCTAACTAGGGAGGCTCAATAAAACCTCAATATAAAACCCCAAGATTACTTTTAAATATAACGATTATTATTTTGTAGGGGAAGAACCCAAAAGTAATGCACAAAGAAATAGCAAAACGCAGAGAATACTTAAAGATTAAATGACGCATGATAAGAAGATAAAGAGTATGTCTAACAAGGAGAATAATAAGAGACAAGTATGGGAATAACATAAGGGAGGTATTATTCTCCTTGTTAGAGACAATCTTATACAAAAGTAGCAGAAAGAGAAGTGTGCTTCTTTAATATATACTCCAAGACAGATAATTAAGATCTATAGTCAAAGTTCAAGTACATCCAGACACGCAAAAGATTGAAGAAAAAGAAAAGCTAAACATCATTTGGAGGCATGTTTTGATCTGGTGCATATACGTCAAGATTAACCCTAGTGTTGGGATTAACATCATGGATCGGGTCCTTAGGAAGATCACCACTAGGACCATCTTTTTCAGGATGATCCTCCTGAAGGAGAGTTTCTCCACCTTTATTCTCTCCACCCTCATCATCATGGCTCTCATAATAGTAGTCACTATTAGGCTCCGGGAAGCTTCTCGTCTTCATCCATATCGAGAGGTTCCACATCCAATGAAGGAAGCGAGTTATTGAGGAAAACTCGATCTGCGAGAATTTGAGCCTGAAATTGAACTTCTCGTGCGACACTCTTCTTAGTATTCTCTATGGCGACCTCCATAAAACTTTCAAGATACAAACACCTCATGTTCGCTTATCTCGGGAAGAGCAAAGTGCTACAAAAAGTCTCCCACGTTCTTTAAGAGCCTTAGCCAGATCGGACCTCAGCTTGGAGATGGTAGATTGATATGACTTCTCAGACACTGTAAAAAAAAACATCTAATTATTATCAGGGCGACAATTTCGCAAATCCAAGATGCAAGTAATTAAGAGACACAAGTAAACAGAGTCAGTCAGCTCAATGTGACTACCTTCCCCTCTGAAAAATGAGGTATTGAGATAAAGCGAGACCATTACTTTTCATATCTTTCATAACCTTATCAAAATCATCACCAATTAAACCTTGCAGACGAGGTCGAATCTACTTTTCATCCTGGGAGAGAGAGACATTCTCCTTTACTAGGATGTCATAAGACCCCTTTAACTGTGCATGTTGTTCTCGTAGTTTATTCATGTTCACGGTCACTTTTATCTTGCTTTGGATGATCTTCTCATTCTCCAAGGTTAAATTGTTCACGTTTTTCATAGCCTCATCATGATGATTTCTTAGAGCGCGAAGGGATTCCTTTTGATCATCACATGTCTTCTGAAGAACAAGATATTGGCGCGTAAACATGGCTTTCTCATTTAAAAGAGACCACTTCTCTTCGGCAAAGACGCAGTTTTCATCTGATAGAGTTTGATTTCTTAAATCAGCACTTAACAATGACCTGGATAGGTTGGATACTGGGAGCTTAGCAAATTATTTTGATTACATAAACGAAGGTTTTCATTCTTCAAATTATCATTGGTCAAGAAAATATGAATAGTTATTAGTTAATTGATCTAGTTGGATCTGCAATCACTTATTATCCGCGCGAGCATCCTCAGCAGAGTGTTGATAATTATATCTTTCAATGATGCGCTTCTGGTGTGAAGAAATTCAATATATGGACGCGAACGCAATAAAACTAAGGAGTAATTAAATGAGAAGAAGAAAAACGAACCTTTGAGATATTGATTCTTCTTACGAAGACCCTCAGACACAAGAGATTCATCTTGAAGATCCCCCTTTAACTTGGCATTTTGACGAGAAAGCTCAAGAATGGTACTGCTAGATTCAGAGAATCCCTCAGTTTAGACCAGACGGCGACGAGATTCCTAAGGAAGAGGTAAAACAAACATAAAGATGCGATAAAGTAGCATGAATAGAAAAGTGCAAGTGAAAGAGCACTCACCAAAAGATCAAAAGCAAGATTGGCGCTTGGATCCAGCTGTGAGAAGATTTCGCTCCTAGCTGATTTGTCTTGTGGAGAGTCACATAACAGTTTGGCTAGAGCATCACAAATGCGAAGTTTAGCAGGATTATTGATAGATGAGCGAGCAGCATTAATAATACCCTCTAATGATTGAGTAGCAGAGTCAACTCCTTCAAAGACTCCCTTGCCGGCAAAGGCGGCCTCCAAAGAGGAAGAAGTGACTATAGAAGGAGGAGGAGTAATCACAAAAGCAGCGAAATCTTTTGAAACAGAACGCATTTGTATCTCTCACTGATGTAGGAGTATTCACAAAAGTAGAGATAGTAGTAACTTCATTTGTCACGGCAACACTCGCGGGAGTAGAAGTGGTGATGTACTTTGTCGAAGTAGCTTCCTCAGAAATAATGACTTTCTTAAAAGACGCAGAGAAATTCAAAGAAGCGGAGGCAACCACTTCCTTCAAAGAAATGTTAACAGCATCATTGGAAGAAACCTACTGCTGAGGACAGGATTTATATGTGAGCTCTGGAATGAAAATAGAGGTATTGATTGAAGGGGCGCGGCGAACTCTCTTAACTTGATTCTTCTTCTTGCAATCAACTTCGCTCTCAATATCCTTCGAAGAATAACGCAGATAAGAAAAAGAGGCAACAATATTGTTTTAAAGAGAATGAAGTATTTTGTACTACCTTATTATGCGAAGGCTTCCTCTTGCGAGATTCATCATCGTTAGGGCTCGAAGAAGATTTGGGATTTGAAACTGTAATACGAAGATTACCAGAGGAGGAACTTCCGCTGCAACAACACCAATATGGGAACATAAAAGACAGTAGCAGATCAATATGAAGAATAGCAAACACAGAGAACAGTAGTGGATCAACAATGGCAGATCAACAAGACACTAACAATAATAGAATACACTAACCTCGAATCCATAAGGCTTAAAGAACAACACCACATACAAAATTTAAGAAAAGATGAAGGATGAAAACTTCGAGAAGATGAAGATGAAAAAAAATTGCAGAGGATGAAGAAGATTTACAAAGGAGAAAAAGGAAAGTAAAGCGAAGAAAAGAAAAGAAAAATTATCTCTCCTCAGTCAATAAATAGGGAAAAGAGATAGACGATTAGGTCAAGACGTGTTGGTTATAAGGGGAAGAAGTCAACACTTGTGGACGTTTAAGATGAAATCACTGAAGAATGTTGGTCTATGAGAATACGAAGAGATGAGCTGGTGCGGCAAAGCAGCGAAATAGAGTTTCTCATATCGCTCTCTCTACCAAAAGAACGATATGAGAAGATGCAAAATGTGGGTACAAAATACCGCACACCCATTTAGTATGTGAAGTAACTCCTTTAATAGTAAGCATACACGAACACATACAACATATCCCGGATGACGAACCAGATGACGTCACCTAGTCACGATTAAATTGTGTAGATCTATACGGCAATAAAGAAACCGCGCGGAAATGATAAAGTCTACGCGACATTGACGCGTGCCAGATCCGAATTTAGGGGCTTTATTAGCTGTCCTCCACTATGTAAACTCTTATATAAGGAGACAAAGGCCTTTGTAGAGAGAGATATATTTTTGGTGAGATGAGATAAGATATTTAGAAGAGAGAGTGTTATTTGCTTTCCAAGTTAGGGTTTTCCCTACCATCTTTGTATTGGTTCTAAGTTTTAATAAAAGATTTCAAGAATTTCATTATGGTTTCTTATATTACTTCATTGATTCCTGAAAGTGTGTCGTTGTAGGATTTCCTGCAACTACATTCTCTGACATCTTAGAGAATCCATAATCACGGAAGTTCTACACATCCCCCAGGTTAAATCCCATGGGTTTATACCGAGTGAGAGAGTGGGGTGGGACCCCTCCCAACCCGATGGTTTATCAAATCGGGTGTATCTTATAGAAATATTGAAAAAAAACGAGTGTATTTTCGTAAACACATTATCAGATGAGTAGACATCAAAGATTGCGAAAAGTTTGTTATTCTAACCTACATATAAAAAGAGTATACAATCGCTTATATAACTTCACTAGTATTTCTCAAAGAAAATACAGGTTCTTCCTTTCTTAAGTAGTCTTGGTTTACTATAAGTGAGAATTTATCTGAGCTACATTATATTAAAAGAAACTTTTTTTTGTTTTACAAGGTTCTCTCACGATCTCGTAACTTGTTAGACTGACAGCCACTTCGCTTATGTAATCTACAATGTTTGGTGCTGGAAATGTGGTGTACAAGAGGTTGCTTGAGGGCTCATTAGTGGAAAATGGGTTTTTAACCACTTCCCGGGCTTCACAAAAACAACTGTCGTTAGGCTGTAGTTACTTATAGTGCCTTGGCACACAGTTGTTTTATTGGGAAAAAAAAGTGAAAAACTTAAACTTGCTTCTATCACAGTGGTTTTATAGAGGGGTGTTTTTGTAAAAAAACAGAGACTCAAGAACCACTGTGAGGGTTAAAGTTATCTACGGAAAGAGAAAAATTAATCAACCTTATCCCTTTATCTCATCTGCATCTAGCCTCTTCCTTCACTTCTCTCTCGAACTTATTCCCTGTTTCTCTTCCTTTTCCATCATAACGATCTATTTGTGAATCAAAACTTTATTTTAGGTTTTGAGAACTCTTCTTCTCTATCATAACAACATCAACTTTATATTAGTTTATGAAGAATTGTTGTGAATCGGTGAAAAAGAGGCGATGAAGATCATCAACTAAAATGAAGATTCATCTCCAGAAACTGAATCGAAAGGCAATTATCATATCTATTTTTCGTTTTAGTTCAATCGATTAACTTATCCATATCCAAATTGAAATTTCAGAAGAAAAAAGACTCGATGTTAGTAAACCTCAAAGCTTCGTTATCAGTTAGAAAAAAGACTCGATTTCATCTCAGTCGTAACCCCTATCTCACAACCAAAACGCATGTATCAATGAAAATCTAAAGAAAACCTTGTAACCCTAGATTCGTTTTCTGCTCCTAAAATCATCAGGTATTATCAATCTTGTCCTTGTTTGCTAAATATGATAGAATTTTAGTATCATTAATGATTTAATTTCTCTTCATCTTCTCTCAATTTTGTAGAATGATGTTTCCTTATGTATTTTTCCCTGCAAAAAAGTCATCAAGTCTTCAAGTGGGTTGAAGATCTCTTCTCCTAGTGTAAAAAATAAAACCCCTAAATCTGAAATTGAATCTTCTCTTACTGCTGGTAATGATAATCTCAAAAACCCTTCATTTTATTTGATGGTTTGAGTCTGTTTTTAGTATTTGAAAACCTTGGTATACTTTGTTTTATTGAAGCTTTGAGTGCTCATGATCGAACAAATCTTGTTGGTACTCGTAAGGTAGTACTTGATGTAGATTTGATTAAAGGATTTTGATTATATTTCGGGATTTTATTTTATTTTTTTCCGCAGGATAAGCTAATATTATGTCCTAAAGAGGATAACCTAAATTTATTGATCCCCTTTTAACATATTAGTAAAGGTGTTGAAGTTGTGCAAGAGATTTAGGTTTATTTTAATTTTTAATTTTTGTTTGTATATGTAGTAATCTCAATTTCTCTTTATCAATTTTGAATATTTTTCGTTTTATGTTTTAGTTTGGGATTTGTTTTTAGTTGTATGTCCCTAACTTGGTGAAGATCATTAATGGTATTAGGTTGTTTAACTTTATAGAGTTTCAATTTTTCTCATCTTAATTCTTTAGAGACAATACATGTTTGTTTAAATGTCATGGCCAAGTTTTTCAAAACATCGAAGGAGACCAATGCTTTTTGTTATCCTTCGTGTGCACCTACTGTAGGTTTTGTATTGAGTTATGATTCACTTATAATGCTTCAATATTTGCTCTTATATGATCACCTAGACTGTATAGGATTTATTAGACTCTGATTTCGAACTTTTCATGACATGGTTCCTATGAGAAGAGGTGCTTATATGCAGTTTTTCTTACATATATTTTCAGTTTTATGAGGATATGATGGTCAGGGAGTTGAATTCATTTACGTGATAATGTGCAAGAGAACAAGAAGTTGAAGGGGAAGAACAAGTGGATGTAGCTTACAACGTAACTGGTAAAGGGCTTGCACTAATTCTTTTTATTTATTTTGATGGATTCAAATATCACACCATGTCTGCCTTAAGTCATTTAACCGTGTCTTTTCTTTTCTTTGTGAAGATGGTGAACCCTTGAGCTTAGTGCTACTAGTCACTACGAGGTTCAATTAGTCGTATGATGATAAGGGCATAGTATTTTCTAGCCTATACCTGATTATGCATTGGCGGCAAATAGCTGTTTGAAATGAGTGGGGTAAGTTCTCTCGCAGGGATGTAATTTTTTTGCTAGACTAGAGTAGTGTCTCATTGATTTGTTTCCATTATAACCGTATCGTTATATATTATCGTGCCAACTATAAGTTTAACTTATTGTTGGATCACAGGTCGTCAATGATATTATTTCGCAAAGTACGATTACTAAATTGCTCTAGAACTACCACCTTGAACAGGTTATCGAGAGATTTCATCTCATCTCAGTACAAATTTTTTTAAAAAAAAATTAGTGTTGATAAAGCAAAATGCACAGTTGATTCACTTGATTTTGAAAATAGTGGTGACAACTTTGTGGGTTACTCAGAAAAGAGAAATATTTGAGCCACATTTAAACTTGCCAGATCAGCCGCGATTTAACTTGTCGTATGACAGTTTATTTCAATTGTACCAAGTCATTGATGGTGGACATTACAAAGGATTTGGTTTTACTGTTGACCTTGTGCTGACGACCACAGGGTATCATATATTTTCTCTTTATGCAGTGTCATCTACAAAGTTCCTTTAGTTTTTTCCTTATATGCCGAATCATTGTCATTTGTTGATAACTAATGTGTAGCTTTCAAAAGGAAGAACTTTCAACTGTGAAATTGAGTTTGATGTTGAATTACATGATATATCAAAACTCACAAGGTTTGTCCAATCGACAACCTTTTCCGGGGAACAACAATCTAAAAATACTTTACTTTCAACACTTTTACGATGGGTGGCAGCTTTTGTGATTCTAAGAAGGATCTAGAACTTCATGAAAAATCGATACCTTCGCTCTGGAAAGTAGAACGAAAAGTATAAAGGAGTATACAAAGGAAGAAAGTCTTAAGTTGCTATTGGACAACCTAAGGGAGAGGCATTACAAGGGAATTAACGATGATTATGTTGAAGGGTGAGAAGATGATCATAGTAACATTGTGGGGTCAGCAGTGACAATTTTGCATCTTCAGCAACTCCTTGGAATGAATGACAAAGTAATCCAACCAGTTGTTTCGGCTTTAAGTTTATTACTCCTACCTGATGACTCTGAAAGTGCTGGTTAAAAAAATCTGTATTTTTATGAAATTTAACATTTAAGGATGGTTACTAATTAGTGTCTTGGATGATATATTTTTAGGACACTAATTTTTTTTATGTATGTATATTTAATTAGGAGAAGCAGTTTCTTTTATTGGTGACCAAGATAGATACTTGGAATCGTTGTGTGCAGATATTAGTTGTCCGGCTGAAGCTAATCTTGCTTGGAGATGGTAAAAAAATCCTTCATCTTCTTAATTTCTGTTTCCCCTTTCAATTTGGTGAAAATACTCTTGCTAGAACAAAATACTTGGGGTCTGATTTTTATGAAAAGCAGTAGGAAATCCCAAAAGAAGTAAGAATTTGAGTATTCTGAATTTTATACAATAGAAGAGAGGACATCCTAGACGTCTGGACCATAATAAATGCTTTCTTTTGAAGTATCAACTACTCATGTTACATTTGTTTGGACAGGTTATTTGATCGACCATGGGAGGACTCGTCTTCAGAGCTTGATTTGAGATGGATCACATGAGTTATTTGCATTTTCAGCCAAGTTCGAGCAGTGGTGTGCTAATGTTGTCTTTTTTGAAATGAACACAGTAAATGGCATTCTTTGATTGGTGGAGCTATAAAATATACAACAATGGATTTGGTGCAGCTAGAAACACTACAGTCCTGTAGTTCTGATTATAAAACTTAGCACTCCAAAAAAAATAAGTATTAGCTTACGTACTTAACTCATTCTCGACTTGTTTATGATGTTTACAAAAATAGATAGTATCTTACATACTTCACTCATCTTTGAATATATCTTGCTGCTTGTAAGCTCTGGAAGGATGCTTATTGTCTCCTAAGTAACAAATCCAGGCTATTGCAGATATTTTACATGTCAATTTCAACATCAATTTCTCCCAGCTTTAAACTATTAGCCAACCTAACTGCATCCTGATCTGTAGCCTAATGTCTGGTTAATGCTTATTTTCGGTGATCACTCAAAGAATTATAATGCAAAGCATGTTATATGGAATCAACCAGAAAGGGACAAGAGTATTTGTAGCCATTGTGAAGAATAACTACAGCTACAACGGTCAAAGCTTGGTGTAATACAAGATATATAGAGTCATGGTACCTATCCAATTTCACAAGTCTCTTGGGTACCTATCTTTGGTTTTAATTCTCTCATATTACTTGGTATAGATGGCACAGCGGGTTAAATGCTAAACTTTGTATGAGATTGTTGAAGTTTTTGGTTGTTAGGTTTGTAAAAGAGACTCAGGTTTAACATTGTTCTTAGTATTGAAATTTTCACATTTTAAACTTGGGTGATTTTAATGATTGAATTTGTACATTGAATCCATCTTTCATTATGAATCTTTATTTGGTTTCCTTTATAATTTTAGTTTTGCTATTACTTCTGATTCCATCTTAGATTCAGTTGAATCAGCTTAAGAATCAGCAGAATCAAATCCTTTTTTTAAATTAAATATAATAGAAATATACTATTGTGGTCATCAGTTTTACAGTGATAACTGCCGGGAGAAGTGGTTTTTTAAAGAATTCCACGTTTGTGAGACACAGTCGTTTTGGAAAAAATCACTTCAATATTAGAGCTGATGAACACATTCGTTTTTAGTGATATTACCTCCTGTCCTGACAGTTGTTTAACTTCCATTATCCACTGGTGGCTACAACATACTTACTCAAGATTTCTCCTAATATAACTGAAATTTACCTAATATCTAAGGAGGTGAAAATTTGACTAAGTTCTTCGTTTCTTGATATGTCCTGCGATGTTTATGTTTTTCAACATTTTCGGAACTGAGGTGTTTCTTGTTTTGTAATGTTATTCTTTGTCATTAACTAACCTATCACTTATTGTGATTTTGGATGTAGTCAAAATTAACGGGAGGTTGGAGTTAGGAGCAAAGGTTGTCATCTACGTAGGATCATAATATCGCAACGTACGGGGTTCGCGGGATTAATAAACGACGATGTCGCGAAGGCGATCATGAGATAGCTAAACTACTTGGCCAATGAATAACGACAAGTAAAACATAAAGAAGACGTGAAACTTGGCGAGGTTGAGGAGTGTCGCGAGAACGAATGTTTGTGCATTTGCGACACTAAGCGGGACATTCCCGAAAATAAAGGATAGCTTAGCTGTCATCCACTATGTATTACCCTATATAAAGGGCTAAGTGAATCTGTTGTAGAGAGAGATCTTTTTAGAATTGTTAAGCAAGTCAATAGGAGAGAGAAAGTTTAAGAGTGCTTTAATTTCTAAGTGTAATTCTATTTTCTCTCAATCAATAAATGTTCTTGATCTTACATCTTTCAATGGATTAATTAAGCAAAATTGAGTAAGGGGTGTAGTGTGGGATTTCCCGCTACTACATATGCGCTAGAAACAGGGATGCTCCTATAAATAGATGAGAAAAATGTTATGACCGGATAACATTAAATACACCGGTAAAAGAGGTAAATATAGACACGTGTAAACGGTCACTACTAAATCCAAGGAAACCCTGAACGAAAAGAACTTTAGTAGAATCCAAATATACGACATATTTCCTAATAGGCGAGAAGAGATTGCGAAATTGATTATTCTCTGTAACACATGAGGCAAGAAATGACACTTTGTATATAGAAGCTTCGGAACTTCGCAAAAGAATAGAGGCAAGTATGTACTTTTCAAGTACAGTATTCTTCTGCTCGTTCCTTCATCAGCAAAGACCAAAGATTACTACAACAACAGGTTTTTCCTTCAAGATCGCTCTTCAAGCAATATTCAAGGAAAAAGAGGCAATATGTAGGATCATAATATCGCAACGTACAGGGTTCGCGGGATTAATAAACGACGATGTCGCGAGGCGATCATGAATAGCTAAACTAAACGGCCTTGATGAATAACGACGGAGTAAAACATAAAGAAGACGTGAAACTTGGCGAGGGTTGAGGAGTGTCGCGAGAACGAATGTTTGTGCATTTGCGACACTTCGCGGGACATTCCCGAAAATAAAGGATAGCTTAGCTGTCATCCACTATGTATTACCCTATATAAAGGGCTAAGTGAATCTGTTGTAGAGAGAGATCTTTTTAGAATTGTTAAGCAAGTCAATAGGAGAGAGAAAGTTTAAGAGTGCTTTAATTTCTAAGTGTAATTCTATTTTCTCTCAATCAATAAATGTTCTTGATCTTACATCTTTCAATGGATTAATTAAGCAAAATTGAGTAAGGGGTGTAGTGTGGGATTTCAGCTACTACATATCGCTAGAAAGAAACGAGGGACGATCGTTAGTAAAGAGAAGATTGCAATTAAAGTTGTTTGAATCAGGAAAATGAGAAAGGAAAATTTTAAATCGGATGAAAAAGATATGGCATACAGCACAGATACAAGAGTAATGGTTAGCGAATTTCATGAAAATATCAGAGGAAGAATACACAAACGAGATTTTGAAGGAAAGAAGATTATGGATAGAGAAATAACATCACCTTTGAAGGATTGGGAAAAGCAAGAGATAACATTCACGGCGGGGGAAATATCCAAAGAAAATTTGGATCACACATCTCCATTGGTGATCGCTATTAACGCGTATAAGGAAGGAGAGGAATCGAAGAACACGGTGAAAACATGGGTGGTGAATGGAGTTTTAATTGATACAGGGAGTCTGGTGAACATCATGTTCTATCACGCATACAAAAAGATGGGATATAAAGACGAAGATATGACTTTCGCGGCATATAATATTCAAGGTTTTGGTAAATCCATAACAAAAGTTAGAGGGGAGATAAAGATACGTATTCCATTAGGAAGAATCGAAACACAGGTGACATTGAGCGTAGTAGATATGGAATCTTAGTATAACTTATTACTAGGAAGACCATGGGTACATGCAATAAAAGCTGTGGCGTCGACGCTTCATCAATGTATCAAGTTTCCTACACCAACTGGAATAGGCGAGATCAAAGGGGATACTGCTAAAGGAAGAATATATTATCAAAATGAAGTAAAGTGTCGCGAGGAACAAGTAAACAAGCAAAAGAATATATCAAAGCACCGCAAAAAGATGGCGAGGGCGGCTAAGAAAGAAGAAGAATTCAAAGTTTACATGATAAGAGCAAAGGAAGGAAAAGGCATACCTAGCGAGACCTCGGGAGAAGAAAATGATCTTGAAAGAACCAAAGGACCAACCCCCATGGGAGAACCAAAGGCCGGTTACGTGGAACAAACCAAAGAAGTGAATATTGGAACTAAGGAAAAACCCAAGATGCTAAAGATTGGAACTAACATGGGAGCGGATGAAGAAAAAAGAAGCGTCGATCATTGCGAGATTATAAAGACATCTTCGCGTGGGATATGGATGAAATGCAGTATGGATCCGTCGATAGCTTGTCACAAGTTAGAAATTGATAAAAATGTGAAGCCATTTAAACAAAGAATTAGAAAGATAGCAACAGCATATCACCCTCGAGATAGAAGAAGAAGCGCAAAGATCTTGGATGCGGGGATTATCGAGGACAAGCAAAATATCTGAATGGATAGCGAATATGGTTATAGTTAGAAGAAAAACAAGGGAATAAGGATTTGCATTGATTTCAACGATTTAAATAAAGCGTGCCCTAAAGACAGGTTTTCCATTGCCGGATATTCCCTGGCTTGGTCGAATCGGCGGCGGGAATGAAAGAGTATCATCTCTGGGCAGGTACAAGGTTACAACCAGATTCCACTTGCCGAGGAAGATCAAGAGCATCTTTGCTTTCTTCGCTCCAAGAGTATTATCTTGCTATACTAAAATGCCGTTTGGTCTGCGAAATCTTGGAGCAACGTATCAAAGGATGGTAGAAGAGGTATTCGTGAGAATGGATACATAAAACACTAGAGGTATACGTAGATGACATCTTTGGTAAAAATTAAGAAGCGAGAAGATCACGTGCGAGACCTAAAAGAAATTTTTGAGCAAATGAGGCGTTTTAACATCAAAGTAAATCCAGAAAAATGTACCTTCGGAGTTGCGTCGGGAAGTTCTTGGGTTACATTGTATCAAAGGAAGGAATACATGTTGACCGAGGAAAAAGTAAAAGCGATTCGCGATATCCGACACACTATGACAGTAAAGGATGTTCAAAATTTGAATGGATTGTTAGCATCATTAGGAAGGTTCATCATGGTCATCGATAAGTGTAAACACTTTTACGTTTTGAAAAAAGGATCGAAATTTAAGTGGACGGTGAATGTGAAAAGGCTTTACAAGGGATCAAAGAGCATTTAATGGATATATCCATTATGCGAAAGCGAGAACCGGGAGAGGAGTTATTAATATACCTGCGACAACCGCATGCTTTAAGTGCGGTTCTACGCGAAGAGACCTGAGGAGTAGAGAAACCAATCTATTATATCAGCAAAACTTTTAATGCGCGGAAAGAATTTATTCGAAGATCGAAAAATTAATCCTGGCATTAGTTTATCTAACGTTCAAGCTTCGCATATATTTTCAAGCGCATACTATTAAAGTAGTAACGAAAATACCAATCGAGTCGATGATGAAACACTCAAAAGATCGGGAAGAGTTGAAAGATGGAATGCTCAAATAAGCCATTGTAAGCTCAAATATGAGATATTATCCTCAACTAAATCACAAGTTGTCGCATGATTTTTTTAGCGAAAATTTCCCTTGGAAGAAGCAGACGATAGATGAGATGATGGATGTAGAAGAAGAGTATGGAGACCGAAAGACTGCTTAACCAGGAGGATAGGTGGGAAATATTAGTAGATGGATCATCAAATGGAGAAGGAAATGGAGTGGGAATTGTTATGATTTTATTGAAGGCAATAAATTAGCTTTCTCTTTTAGATTGGAGTTTGAATCCACGAATAATGAAGCAGTATGAAGCTATAATACATGCTCTGCGACTTGCAATAGAAATGAAATTGGAGAATATAAGGATTACCGGTGATTCGCAACTAGCAATTCACCAAGTAACATAGAAATATACTACAAATAATCCATCTTTGAAAAAGTATAAGAAGCATGTCCCGAAGAATTGTCGGCCTGAGATACCGAAAATAAAATGGAGGCACATATCAAGGAGAGATAATAGACTCCTAGC
Organism: Papaver armeniacum; assembly: GCA_023531295.1. NCBI lineage: Eukaryota > Viridiplantae > Streptophyta > Magnoliopsida > Ranunculales > Papaveraceae > Papaver > Papaver armeniacum. The sequence continues at coordinate 300,641 of JAJJWW010004448.1, forward strand.
AGACTTTTGCCTTTATATCAAGTATGATGACGAGATCCATTGCGAGGAATATCAAAATACGAGACCTCTTTGGCGCCATCGATTAATAAAGAGGAAGGACAAGAAGCGAGATACAATGATGGTGGTAGATGAAATGCAATGTCGCGAGGAAAGTGGAGAATAGAACTTCATGCGTACTTAATGAAAGGAGAGGTACCAAGAAATAGATTGGAAGCACACAAGTTAAAGAGTCGGGCAACAAATTATGAATTACGAGATGGCGTGCTTTATCGGCGATCTTTTGAGGGCCTTCGCTTCGATGTCTAACAAGGAAAGAAGGGAAACCATATTGAAGATCTTTGCATAGTGGGGATGCCAGGAAATCACGGCGGCGGGAGATCTTTGGCATATAAGGCAAAGACGCAAGGATATTATTGGCCATATATGCATGAGGACGCGAGAAGCGATATCCAGACGCTGCGAAGATTGTCAAAGACATGGGAAGAAGATACATGCACCAGGAGCACTATTAAATTCTTCGAGAAGTGTGTGGCCTTTTGGAAAATGGGGTTTAGATATTGTGGGACCATTTTTACCAGGAACAGGACAAAGAAGGTACTTAATTGTGCAACGGACTATTTCACAAAATGGGCGAGAGGTGAAAGCGATCCAGCACATTCGCGATAAGGATGTTTTTACTTTCATATTTGAAAATATTATATGCGATTTGGGATCCCACGCACAATTGGTATCCGATAATGGGAAGCGAGTTTGAAGGACAAAATAGAAGCTGTTGCTTAATGCATTTGAGATAAGATGTGGAAAATCAACTCCATTATATCCACAAGCTAATGGCCAAGCGGAGGCAACAAACAAAACAATTGCCGATATATTGAAGAAAAAGTTGGAAGGACACAATAGGGGATGGTGCGAACAAGTACCCAATGCAGTATGGGCTTATAATACAACTAGAAGAAGAAGCCACAGGAATGTCCCCTTTTTGCTTAACTTACGGAGTCCAACAGTACTCCCAACGAGAGGTCGTGATTCGACAACCAAAAAAGAGGTTTGGGAGAAAAATCTTAGCGCAGGCAACATTCTAATCAAGTTGGATGAATTGGAAGAAAAACGAGAAAAGGCATTGCGACACATGGAGAATTATCAGCGAAGATTGGCTAGAGAATATAACAAGCGTGTAAAAATACGTGAGTTCCAACCAGGATATTTGGTGTTGCGAGAAACCCCAACATATCAACGTGAAAGTGGAGGAAAATTGGCGAGAAAATGGGATGGACCTTATATCATCAAAGAGATAGTTGGTACAGGGGCATATAGATTGATGGATCCCGAAGGAAAAGATGTGGGACAAAAATTGGATAGACCGTGGAATAGATTATATTTAAAGAAGTATTACCTAGTAAACGGGAGGGGAAAAATGAATCAAGAGGAAGTACTTCTTTGCCAAATATTTGCGACATTCAATAAAATGCGAGAGAAAATCCGCGAAGATCTCTTGACAAGAATAACGAAAGATCATGAATGGCTTAACAAAACAACAAGAGATAATGAATGATTAAATGAATGAATCGCGAATATCTGCAAGAAAAATAGCAAATGATGAAGAATGATTGAATAAAAAGAATGAATGAATGGGACGAACCTTTATGGCGTACACCCTAGTTCGCGAATAACATTTCGTAAGAGGCAAATGTAAGACCTAAAGTGCGTCATATAAGGGGTATCTCTCGACATGGCTCGGGGGGAAGGTTACACCGCTCCTGGCTTCGAGTCATGAAAATTTGGGGCCCATGAAAGCCTATCCGGGAGAGGTACCTTGGATTCCCAACTATATATATAAGGTTATACCACTGGTTGGGCGACCGAGGGTCTCTTCCAAGGAGTCGGTGCATGCTCAAGGCGCCGAGGTACACGGTTGAGCGAGTGCCGGGATGGATGAACCTACCACTGGCCATTCTTGGCAAGTCTTGGCATGTTGCACTCGCTTGAAGAAAACTCCACTTAGGGTGCGACCTCGTAACCATAAACCCTATAGGTATAAGGGATAAGAGGCTCGAAAACAACAGTTGTTGTTAAGGCCAGGATGGGAGGAGCTAGTCTTGTATGGTAGATGTTTCGCCTCCTTGAAGGGCACAGGGGAGATGATAAAGGCGATGCTCTCCATTAGGGGAGTGTCAAAGCAGACGCAAATGTCATAAAGGCTATGTTTTTATGAAGAAATTTAGGCTGCAAATCATATTTGTGCAATGATCTGCAGAGGCAATAATACTAACGCGAGGGTAAGGCGAGATCAATGGGTCTTTACATGAAAGTGTACGGACGTCTGCGATTTCGTCGCCGCAGCCCTTAATGTCATGGGGCTTTATGTTCGCAAGGATATCTAGGCCTGTCATATTGTCGCATAACTAAAACATCCTATGACAAAAATACTTGGAAAATGATAAGGCAAGATCAATGGGTCTTTACATACAAGTGTAAAGACGTCCTGCGATTTTGTCGCGATAAAAGGTGGCGGGGAATACCTCTAATTAGGGAGGTCTAACTTGGAAGACCACACAAAATTGATAAGACAAGGTCAATGGGCCATTGCATGAAAATGTAAAGGCGGCTCATGGACCTTGTCATGAAGAAGAATTAAAATCAAATCCTCGATTGGGATGGTTTCACTTAATAAAAAAATTCAATGAGCGAACATGCTCAAGGTTGTCTTAACTAAGAAAGGAAGAAAGAAATATGGGAATCACTCAATCAAAGAGTTAAATCATTCACACAAAAAGGAATCTGGCAAATTACAAAGAGAAATTAACTCTCTACATCAGCATTATCAAATCTGAGAGGATGGTTGAGACTTTCTGCGCCTTTATCGCCTTCGCCTCCTTGATTGGTGGATTTTCATCGAAATGTGTTCATCACCTTCGTTCTCGCCGATTCTTTGGATTTTCATCAGAGTCTTTTTATTTGGATCCTCATCGACAACTTCCTTATCGGGGAGATCTTGGCAGCTTTCATATTCGTAATCACTATCTGAGAATTAGGAACTTCATCATCACTTACTTCCAAAGGATCGACATGAATAGGATCAAGAGACTTGATGACAAAATATCATTCACAAGAACTTCCGCTTTAAGAGGGAATTGGCGACAGAATGCCTTTTGACGATTCTTGCTATCAATATCCTTACAATAAGACATATAATCAAACCTTCGCCTTGCAGTGGTCGCGAGAACGAGCAAGAGACGCAGCTGAGTAGTCCGTTTTCCTGCGAATCATAGAATAATCAGACACGAGGGTGGAGATAGTGGAGCGAAGCTTTCTCTCGAGTCTGCATAACAAATACACAAGATCGGAGAAAATTCTTATCGAACATTATTGGCATTTTTAGGGTAATAAAGCATTCGGGGGAATAAATACATAAATTAAGATAGTCAAATAATTTGACTACCTTCCTTTTGAGAAGTAAGATGTTGAATTAAAGCTCAGAAGTTATTCCCAAACAGTCCATGACATCATCAAATGAATCTCCAACTAAGCCTTTCAATCGAGATCGCAAATTCTTTTCATTGGAAACAAGTATGGAATTTTCAGTTAAAGAGTAGAGTTGGATTTTCTAATTTGGCACATTGTTCTTGGAATTGCTTCGCTTTTACACTCAAAGTTATTCTACCTTGAATAAGTTTATCTCTCGCGATAATTTCTTCAAGTTGGTTTTTCAAAGAATGTTTAGCTTGTTCTTGTTCTTCACATAACTTTTGACAAGCATTATCTCGTGCTGAGTAGCTCGCCATCTTATTCAACAGAGAACGTTTCTCTTGAGAAAGAGTTCGATTCTCATCGATAAAGTTTCCAACTCCAAATTAGTTTTAGTCAAAGAATAAGAGAGGCGAGATAAGTCATTACTTAATGAGACTTGCTTTTGCGATAAATCAAAATTCTCTTTAGACAAGTTATTTATTTGATCAGGTTTGCATAGGTATGAAGATTATCTAAGAGATTATATTGCTCCATCCAAGCATCTCTTTCACCTCGAACCTCTTCAACGATAGACTCCGTCGATATATCTCCATTATTCAAGTTTCAAGGTTTAATACTTGGAGGACGAGCAAGGGTTTGAGTTAAAAAAAAAAAAAAAAAAAAAAAAAAAAAAAAAAAAAAAAATGGCGAGAACATACCTTTTAATTCTTCATTCTTCTTGCGAAGGTTATCACGATCTAGCGAGATGTTGTGAAATTTTTGATTTTCAAGGTGGAGATTATCGCACTTCACAGCCATAATTTGGAGATCATTCTTCAGCTTACCAATCTCTTGAACTAAAGATGCTTGCGAGACCTTATCAGGACCAAGGTGCTTACTTAAAATCTCGCAGACGTTGGATTTGACAGGATCAGCAGAAGTCTTTTTGGCATCATTCACGAGATCTGAAAGAACCTTAAAGGCCACATCCATACCCCTCCCAAATTTTCTCTTTGTTAGAGGAATTTGCTCAATCAAAAGACGAGTCATCCTTTGTCAAAGGAACCTTAGGAGAAGAGGTTTCAGGAAGGAAGTGATTGGAGAAATAGTAGGGGCATTGATAACGAGGAGGAGGAGTAAGATTGTTTGTAGGGTTATTATGAGGAACTTGGTCTATGAGGAGTTGAGGTATAGAAATATTGTCATTGGTAATGGGAAGATAGGCATTAAAATTATCTTGCGAAGATTTGCGGCGAGGAGACGAAGGCGTGAATGAAGGAAATGGAACGCGGGGGGTAACAAGTTTAGAGTAGCGAAGCCTTTTGGGAGTATGACTGATGTAGTTTTATCATCCTGCGAATGACAAATTAAATAAGACACAGAGGCAACAACGCATTGCTAATAAAAACAAATGTCTCTTAAATACCTTGTTACTGCAGATTGTCTTTTTTTGTAAGTAGATTTCGCTCGCGAAATGGGCTTTGGTTGCGTGAGGATTCTTGTTGTGAAGTAGATTTGATGGCGAGCCAAAGAAAGAAGAGGGTCCTTCACGGTAAATTTAGTTACAGGGTTGGTTCTTGCTAAACAACAATGGCGGAAAAAGAACCACAAAGTTAATCATACCGAGTGTGATTTCAACAAGAAAAGCCAATCTCAAATTTAATCAACCGCCAAATCAGCCGAGATATGGCAAAATTAACAAACACTGGACGCCATGAGAGTAACAACTGAAAGGAATAGCTAAAGTGATGAAGAAGAAGAACACTTGAAGCGATGAAGAAGAAGAACACTTGCGAGACGATGAAGAAGATGAAAAAAAAGGAAAATTCTTCAGGGATGCTCTATAAATAGATGAGAAAAATGTTATGACCTAGGATAACATTAAATACCCCGGTAAAAGAGGTAAATATAGACACGTGTAAACGGTCACTACTAAATCCAAGGAAACTTTGACGAAAAGAACTTTAGTAGAATCCAAATATACGACATATTTCCTAATAGGCGAGAAGAGATTGCGAAATTGATTATTCTAAGCAACACATGAGGCAAGAAATGACACTTTGTATATAGAAGCTTGAACTTCGCAAAAGAATAGAGGCAAGTATGTACTTTTCAAGTACAGTATTCTTCACTCGTTCCTTCATCCACAAAGACCAAAGATTACTACAACAACGGAGTTTTCCTTCAAGATCGCTCTTCAAGCAATATTCAAGGAAAAAGAGGCAAGATGTAGGATCATAATATCGCAACGTATGAGGTTCGCGGGATTAATAAACAGCGATGTCGCGAGGCGATCATGAGATAGCTAAACTAAACGACGATGAATAACGACAAGTAAAACATAAAGAAGACGTGAAACTTGGCGAGGGTTGAGGAGTGTCGCGAGAACGAATGTTTGTGCATTTGCGACACTTCATGGGACATTCAAGAAAATAAAGGATAGCTTAGTTTGTCATCCACTATGTATTACCCTATATAAAGGGCTAAGTGAATATGTTGTAGAGAGAGATCTTTTTAGAATTGTTAAGCAAGTCAATAGGAGAGAGAAAGTTTAAGAGTGCTTTAATTTCTAAGTGTAATTCTATTTTCTCTCAATCAATAAATGTTCTTGATCTTACATCTTTCAATGGATTAATTAAGCAAAATTGAGTAAGGGGGTGTAGTGTGGGATTTCCGCTACTACAATCTCCGGAGTGTTGTCGACCTCAAGTATGTCAGTTTGAAGAATTGAAAGGAAGTGATCTTGAGCTCATATACTGTGTATTTTGTTGAAAAATGCAAAGGTTTTGGAGACTGTTTTTCTGTGCTTTCATTCTAGTGCTAGCACGCGTGTTAGTATGAGACAAGTTCAGCAATGTTGAAGATTAAACCAAGATAATGTGAAGATTACACTAGGGATCAACTATGAGAGTTGACAGAGTTTGAATCGGTCAACAAGTGTTGTTGACACAGTGCGTGGATCAACTAGTTTGGTTGACATGATGGTATGGTATTTAGAAGTTAACTTGGGTTGCAAGTATTACTGGTTTTAGAGTTTATTTACGTGAGAATTTTCTAGAAGAGTCTTTGTTAGAGTTTGATTATGTTAGGAAAGTGTCTATTACTTGAGAGTCAAGTTTTTAATCATATAAATAGGCTGATAAGCCGTGAATTTGAATTACATCAATTAAGAGAAGTATTTTCGAGTTTAGTTTGTTTTCTTTCATTAAGTCTTTGATATCGAGATTTTTACAAGCAATTTAAGGATAAGATCAGTTGCCAAAGATTCAAGTATCAAAATTGGGTTCAAGAATTAGTAGGTGGCATTGTGTGCTTCAAATGTGTGTATTTGGGACTTGATTAAATGTTATCATGGATTGTTAATGACCAAAATATATCTGAACATAGTGAAGTTGGAATTTTACATTTAGGTTCCGAGTATATATAAGAACCTCTTGTGAATGGATCGTGGACTTGCACTATGTTTTCTAATTCCCCTGCATCAACCTTGACGACTAATACGTAACCCATCTATTCACAATACTCATTATTTTGTTATTCAGTTTGTTTCCTATCCTTCAGTTTATACTATTTGTTTTGCTTTCCTCCATTTGTCTCCATCACTACAAAAAACTCGAGTATCGGCAATAATAATAGTTTTGTTGCATAAGATGAGATTTTAATTGCCAAACAGAAAGGCAACTAATGGTAGTTGCCAAGCTCAAGTTGTCGTATGGGTTGTTTGGAAATACAATGGCAACTACCAAAACTAACTAGTTGATATGCGCACTTTTGGCAACTTGAATTTTAGTAGCCAAACACGCTTCTTGTTAAGTGCGACAAATTAAGCCCACTAATTTGAGCAGTTGTAACTTGAAAGTATCGGTTTTTGATGACATTCTTTTTTAATTTTCTTATACATTTTCATTTATCATTGTTTTGTTGATTTATTTTTTTTTCTTAAATCCAGTTGAATTCGGAGAAAGTCGATTCCAGCGGACCCATGCTACTCAGGTAAACAACTTTTATTTTTTCTAGTTCTCTCTTCTTTTTTTTGCCCTTGTGGGTACCTTTCTTGTCATAAATGTTGATGATTCTGATTGTTTATTTGTACAGTAAAACTTCTATAAAATAATAGGCTTGGGACCACCCAAATCCTATTATTTTAAAGAGATATTACTTAATAGATAAAATAATAATTTATTATTTTATACATATAATATATTAATTCTTAATTTAAAAAAAAATCGGAAAAAACAAGAATTTCCATATGAGAAAACTAAAAATAAAATATCTTAGGATAAATACCGAATAGATTTTTAAAAGTGGAAAATATAGAAAAAGATAAAAAATAATAACATAAATATTTTTAAAACGGCATGCATTTGTTTTTTAAGTAATATATTTTATGAATTTCCATGAAAAAAGATTTTTATATAGAAAATTTTTGTATATAAAGATTTTTTAATCACAAACAATACAAGTTTCTAAATCACTAGGATGTCTTTTCTTTTCAAAGGTATATGAGAATTAGCTTTTATTTTCTAATGGAATTATTATTTTATTAATTAATATTTGGAACCTATTAATGTTTAAATCGAACTTTTGAAATATATTATATTATAATTTTATCGAATTTATTATTTTAGCACTAAGGGCCCAAGTCGAGACTGGAAAATTTTATTATTTTAGCAAGACTATTATATTATCGAATATTATTTTAAAAAAGTTTTACTGTATGCGTTTGAAGGTAAACTTGACTAACAACAATCTAACTATATCCATTTTATGTTACAGATTCAAGATCTATCATGTCATCAACTTAGGTAAACTGAAGTCTTTCCAATGATGGATCCTACTTACATCTAATGGATTTTTCATGGGAATAGCTAGCACTTCTAAATACACCAATAGAGAGCAACACCTATTGTATATCAGGTATATGTAGATGCAATTGTGAAGGTGATGCTCCCATTGATCAGATTCATAAAATTAGACATTTTTAAGGATTGGCCAAGCTGGTGGAAGATCGGCAGCCCAGACACCCATTGTACCCGAGGTTGTGCAATGCCACAAGCGGTTACCTATCATTGTTGAATTGTATGAGCACAAAATAAGTGGTTTATTTAGAAATTTTTGATGAACTTCTCAAGAAAAATTGTCGATGTTAACTTTATTTTAGGTCTTTGTTAACTTGAAGGTGTCTTATTTATAATGCCCTTATTAGATCTGTATGATCTCATTGTTAATGTACTTTTTATTATTCAAATTAGCACTAGGTAAGCTTCTTTTAAGTACAAAAAACTCCACGAACAGACCAAAGGACTAAAACATACACCAAAAACTAGCGACTATAACAAAAGGGGATCCCCTGCTAGCCTCGTGGACGTGGCTCACGGAACCATAGGCGGCAAGGTCTCATTTTTTTGGTATGTTTTTGTGTTTGATGTACATGCAAAAGGGTTCTTTTAAGTATTCCTTTTAATTGTTCATCTTTGATAGGTGTTCTATACATACTTTAGATGGTGTTTTAAGTTGCTTAGATGTCTGACGCTACTAGTGCATTTTATGTAGTTGCCATATGTTGTTGCTAAAATGTTTGGGAACTAATCAAAACAATAGTTGCGATTAACCTATTGCCGAAGTGTATAGAAACTAGCAGTTGCCTTTGCCTAGTTCCCGAAGCATTAGGCTACTAAAGCATTTCATGTAGGTGGCATATATTAGTTTCTAAAGAGTTCAGAAACTAACAGAACTAATAGTTGTCATCTACTTGTTGCCAAAGCATATAGGAACTACTAGTTGCCTTTGACTAGTTTCGGAAGCATTCGCCAACTAATTTTTCACCGCAATTGCGAGATTTTAGTGGCCTTTGCTAGGATTTTTTGTAGTGATTATTTCATTAAAAAATGCCATTCATCTATCTAACCATGCATGTCGTACATGAAGGTAGAAAGGTTAAATGTGTAGCAGTAGATCATGTTGAAGAAGCCTGAAAAATATTAAATAAGCATTTTTGTACCCCCTCACCTGATATAGTGAGACAAGTGAAACAACTTGGGGGAGAACGCATGGTGAGAAATGATACTACCTCCGTTTAGAAAAAAATAGATACTCTTACTTTTTCATTTTAACCTAAAAATAGGCCAAATTGAAAAAGCGAAAGTATCTCTTTTTCAGAAACGGAGGGAATATTGTTTAACCGCTTAGTGTGACATTGTGAGAAATGTCCTTACGACTCCTCCTGGAGGTGGGTTTGGACAGGTGGTGAAGGATTTGTCAGGGTCAGTTACTTTTGTCACATGGCTAATGTTTTAGAAGGAACCGTTTTTTGGGGACCAGCCTTTTTTTTGGGGGGACCATTGTTTTATAAGGCCATCTACCCTATAATTATAAGGGATGTCCTAAAGCGGTGACATTACCAATTTGCCTTTAACCCTAATTAAAATTAAAACTAAACTAATAACTACCAAAGTTTAACCTAATCCTAATCTATTATCAAAAACCAAAAATCAGACCCTACCCTAGCCGCACAAACTGTTTTTGAGAAAAAAATATTCTATTCTTCTTCTTCTTCTTCCTTTCAACATCGTCTTCATCGATTAATCGTCGATTCATAAAATTTTCATCGTCGATTAATCAATCGACTATAAGAATGGTTCTTCGAAAGCAAACCAAAAGACTCCCAGGAACAGGTCCTCCATTAGGACATCTAGCACATCAGAAACAATTTCAAATTGAGGAAGAAGTGGAACCAGGAAGTTAGAGGCATCATCGAGTATCAAAGACGCAAACCAGAAGCTTGGATTCCCGCCATGGGACCAATCCGCAGGTATTTTCCAACAAACCCATAACTTTTAGTTTGATTTTCATTGCTTCAATTGAATAGAAATCATCAAAATATGATTCAAATGGAAGTTACAGTTCATTGTTCGGTTAGGACGAATTTCTAGAAAAACCTAGTTTGTTAACCGAACTTCCTGAAAGGAAGAACATGAAGAACAGTTCGGTTCTCTAGGATTCAAAACTAGGTCACCGAACTGACAATTCGGCAATGTCCTTTAATTTTATTTCCTAACCGAACTTAAGTCTTGATGTCTCATTGTTCGGCGATGTCATGTAATTAAGTTCCAACATGAAAAAAAAAAAAAAAGTTCCAAAAATAGCAATCTCTAATTCTTATGAAAATGTTCAAAGCATAACCCAAAAATAATACCTAATTCCAAAAACACAATCTTTGATTCTTATGTTGATGTTCAAAGCATACTTAGTTTAATTAATGGTACATATAATCATCCGCAAGGGAAATTGAACCTTCGTGTATGATTTTTTCTGAATCCTTCAAAGTTTTCCACATCTCCATGTTATGCTCGTACATAATGCACCAACCCAACATTGTGTCGGCGTTAAATCCAGACAAATAAGAGTTTCCGCATATCGGAGGCAGTGGACAATCGTCTTCTAACCGGAGGCCTATAAAATGGTTGTTGTTAACAAGCGCAATCACCACTCTCCTAAGACCAAGTTGCTCGACACATATTTTTGTTTTCGGGGTGTATGTGAAACTAGCACCTTTTGAGAAATAGTGAACCACGCAATTGAATGCTTCGGCGATTAAGTTCCCACATATTGGCATGCCCATACAATGATCCCTTGTGATTGGATCCCCCCCATGGAGACGCATTTGATACCTAACAAACTGCACATTGAGACTAGCATCCCCATCGGATAACATTCTCTTGTAAAATTCTGGTTTCTCCTTTAGCTTCATCAACAACCTTTCTTTGGACATAAGTGATTTGATTATCATTATACAGCTTCGCACCTTGAGTGAAAGGCCCTAGTTGTTTTACGACAACATGGAATCCGCAATTACCATCCGGAGGGACGTCATCGGTGGATATGACGTACTTTCTAATGTATGGAGGTAGCTATTTCAAGTACCTTTTATCAACAAAAGGTGGTGTATCATCAATTGGTCGACTTCTTTCTTGGATGCGGCATATTGGAGCCTTTAGCTTCACGTCTCGTTGAATTGGTTGGCTAGGTTCCGATGGAGTAGGTGGGGTTGGTTGCGAGCGTAACATGCATCGGTCCTTTTTTCTTCATATCTCGTTCACTTGTTTCGCCCTTTTCCATAATATTCCTAGAACTCTTCTTAGAATCTTCTTGATACTTCGCCGCGGTATGCTCATGCCCACAAGGGTCTCTAGTAAAAGGGGTCATTTCACTTTTCCTCTTAGCCAACACCTTTGTATATTCTCTTACTTGGTTTTTTGTTTCTTTGGTGATTAGCCTACCTTTGCCATTGCCTTTTTTTGGTTCGTGCACATTCTCCAAAGTGTGTGGATAAACGATTGCCGCATGTCATCCCAAAAGATTTGCTTTTCGAGTTTGTTCATGTTCCGATACATCTCGATAACTATTCTTCCCATCTCATTGTCACCAAGCTCTTCTCCGACATCGCCCTTTGGAGGAGGGACGAAACTTAATTGTTGACAATATGGATCTATATCGTTTAGAGGGATTATGCCATGTTCATACTTAACTATCATATGGCGACAAGGGAGTCCCATATACTTCATCATGTTGCAAACACACACCTCGTCCGGCTTGGTTCCCCCATATGTCAATCAAATTCACCTCTACCATTAACCTCTTAATGCAAGCACGTGAAACATTATAATGGAGTCCCTTGAACAACCGAAGGTCCGCCATATTCTTGATGTTACCACCTTTGTCTACAATCATTTTGTACTTCATGATGCGGCTTTTTTGGAACTTCCCTTTAATTCTATCAATCTCGCGGTTGAAGTAAATCTCCATTGCACAATCACAAAATTATCGACACATCCAAAAAGATTTTTCTTCAACCGGTGGTGAGCCGATTCTACAATTTTTTTCGCTTGATTCCCAAAGTGTTTATGGTGGTGTTGATGGTGGTTTTTAAACAAGGGGTAAAATCGTAAAACCCCATGACCTAGTGTTACCCGCAACACAATAACTAAGAGCATTTAACTCAGGTGTAAATAATTAATAGGGGTATTTTTTCAAAATACCAGATTAGGGTTTCGAAACCACGAACCCTAATTCCAAAACCAAGTCGCACACTCGCGCACCATGGCAACAATGCCAAACCAAGCCGCACACTGCGCACCATGGCAACAATGCCAAACCAAGCCGCACATTTGCGCACCATGGCAACAATGCCAAACCAAGCCGCACACTGCGCACCATGGCAACAATGCCAAACCAAGCGCATATCTGCGCACCATGGCAACAACGCCAAAAAACCAAGCCGCACACTGCGCACCGTGGCAACGACGCCAAAACCAAACTACATATCTCACTCATTGGCAACCATGCCAAACTAAGCCGCTATGCCATTGGCACATGCCAAATATAGCGTCCTAGGCTTGCAAAACGTGCAACTAGGTCAACATGGCCGTACGTGCCATTGGCACATGCCAACACGTACCACAAGCCATATTTCCTAACCGCTATGCCATTCACGTATGCCAAATATAGCGCCCTAGGCTTACAAAACGTGCAACTAGGTCAACATAGCCGTACGTGCCATTGGCACATGCCAACACGTACCACAAGCCATACTTCCAAGCTGGGCTATGCCATTGGCGCATGCCAAATATAGCGCCCTAGGCTTGCAAAACGTGCAACTAGGTCAACATAGCCGTACGTGCCATTGGCAAATGCCAACACGTACCACAAGCCATACTTCCAAGCCGCTATGCCATTGGCGCATGCCAAATATAGCGCCCTAGGCTTGCAAAACGTGCAACTAGGTCAACATGGCCGTACGTGCCATTGGCACATGCCAACACGTACCACAAGCCATATTTCCAAGCCGCTATGCCATTGGCGCATGTCAAATATAGCGCCCTAGGCTTGCAAAACGTGCAACTAGGTCAACATGGCCGTACGTGCCATTGGCACATGCCAACACGTACCACAAGTCATATTTCCAAGCCGCTATGCCATAGGCGCATGCCAAATATAGCGCCCTAGGCTTACAAACCATGCAACCTAGGACAAGTCGGCCACGCATGCCATTGGCACATGCCAACATGCTCATTTGGTAGCTTTTCCTACCAAGGCCACGGCCCTAACGGCCACGCATGCCATTGGCACATGCCAACATGCTCGCTTGTAGCTTTTCCTACCAAGGCCACGCCCCTAACGGCCACGCATGCCATTGGCACATGCCAACATGCTCGCGGGTAGCTTTTCCTACCAAGGCCACGGCCCTAACGGCCACGCATGCCATTGGCACATGCCAACATGCTCATTGGTAGCTTTTCCTACCAAGGCCACGGCCCTAACGGCCACGCATGCCATTGGCACATGCCAAACACACTGTTGGGTAGCCTAACTTGCAAACCGTGCAACCTACCACCAAGGCATTCGCACATGCCAAACACACACGCTCGGGTAGCCTAACTTGCAAACCGTGCAACCTACCACCAAGGCATTCCGCACATGCCATTGGCGCATGCCAAACACACACGCTGGTAGCCTAACTTGCAAACCGTGCAACCTACCACCAAGGCATTGGCACATGCCACACACGCCACTAGCAGCTCTGGCATTGCCACTTACACTCAACGTACAACCTACCACCAAGGCATTCCGCACATGCCACGCACGCCACTAGCAGCTCTGGCATTGCCACTTGCACTCAAGGTGCAACCAACACTCGAGATATCAACACAAACTGGGGGATGCTTTCCAGGGTTTTGGTTTGGCGGTCTGAGTTGCGTACACTACGCTCACATTAAGAAAGCGTGAAAAGGAATAAAGCGATCAAATAAATGAGGAAATAATGGTGAAAACGTTTTCACCCATAAACACCTTGCGTTACCACCTCCTCTCATTATTTCACCCTTTACTCTCTTCCTTCATGAGGCAGAGTACGTTTCAATCCCGACTTGTATAAATAGGTCTTACCTATTTCCACCCAGACAACAAGTCTCGGTCGGGAGAAAAATACTACACTCTCGGAAAGGCAACTTTGCAAGCTCTCCCAAAAGCTTTCATCTCTTGCAAGCTTCCCAAGCTTCTACTTTCGATACAAGTCGAGATACTACTCTCCCGAGTTACCACTCGGTCTCAACACCTTTCTTTGCTTCCCTCCCCAAATCAACCCTTCTCCTCCGCTTTGTGACCGAAGCAAGTGCGGAACGGCCATTTCTTGGTTTAGGCCGGACTTGCAATTGATCTCTCGAATATATAAAGTGCTCACGTGCCCACATTTGTTTAGGGTTTTAATCAGTTTCTCACTCACCTAAAAATGCACCAGGGAAATCGAAAACGATTTTCACCTATAAACAATTGGCGACCACGGCGGGAGGTTCGATCTTTCGGTTACAATGTCAATTTTCAACCAGCGATCTCATTCTTCGACCCCAGGACGTCAAGATGGTAGAGGAAGGCGATCTACTCCGACTCGATTACTCGACGGCTCGATTATCGGTCAGACGCGTGACAAGGGACGACCGGGGACTTCTCACGAGGCTAGAAGCAAAACGATCCGCCCAGGGATTAACGGCACAGTTATCCGACAACTCAAAGAACGATTTGAAAGACCGGGACTTCCCATGACCATGTTTCTCAAAAAAAAAAAAAAACTTGGTCTTGCACCGGAAAGTTTATTCTCATCAAGACCTAAGAAACCGAGTAAGTCTTATCTAGACAAAAATACGTGGTTTACTTTTTCAAGTTTGATAAAACCGATAGCCATGTTATGTTTCATCCCATGTCATCTACCAACACACGGTTCCATGGTTTTCTGGGGCGTTTGCGTCACTTTCAATCATAACTAAAACAATCAACTCCTAAACAATTCATTCCAAAAAGAATAACCCAAACTGTCAAGGTAACATTTATCTATCAACCCAAGAAATCCAGGAAGACAAAAACCATAAACTAGGCGCTTTGTTTGCCTTTTCAAAAAAAAAAAGTCACCTACCCGTACGTTCCTAATTTGCACAATAATAATTACCTGTCACTATTAGCAGACGTTACTACAGTGACATTTGAAGAATTATTTATGATGAAGTATTTCCACAAGTTTATGAAAGGCATACCTATGGATATATATGGTTTGCACCAGCACAAGAATAAAACAGATTGAAAAGAGAAACGTTGGAGTACATAGCTGGAATATGCTTGCCCACTTTATCACTACCGCGCTACCGCTAACACCGTGACGTGATAACAAAGATACTAGGTAAAAAGGTGAGCCAATCCGTTTCATAAGCATAACACTTTTTGGAATTTGAATAAGGAAAGGATTTCTTGTTTGAGCTACGTATGGGAAGGGGCAACTGGGCCCGTAGGAACAAGTCCGAGCCACACTAGCCGACACCGTGCCAAGCCAATGGTCCACACCATACCGAAATCAAGCCGGCGTCCATGCCTAACCTGGCGTCCACACCAAGTCATCACTCATTCCAAGACGATCCAAGCCTACAAAGGCTTCCGCTTCAGATGCACTTACGATGCGCTTGCCGACGCACATGCAGACGCCGCTTGCCGACGCGCTTACCAGGCGTGCTTACGGATGCACATGCCAGGCACACATGCCGCACGCGCATGCGGTAGCATACCACACTCGTGCTAATGTCAGGTTGCATCCTTCCCGGCTTAACATCTTGCGCCCTTCCAAGACCATCCTTGCCCTTGAAACAGCGCCATGGCTCCAGTACTTCGTTATCAAAACCGTGTCATCTCTGCATGATACACTTACGATCACCAACCGGAGCCGCTTCCGCCACCCCAACGGTTCTTCAAGCATGGCGGCTTCAACCGTCACAGACGCCTACTCCACCATCGGGGGCAAGATCTTCGAAGATTCGGAAGAAGCCGACCTTCTTTTAGCAATGTTGATTTGATGAAAAGACAAAAGATACTTGACGGGACATGCGTTTATAGATGAAGAGGCTCGCGTTGCTCTTGGACGCCTTGCAGAAGGGGATAAGCAATCCAATTTCGTCACACATGAAGATCGGGAAAGACTTCTCAAAAATCGAAAGTAAGGGAAATCAACAACTCTCTTGAGTTCACGGAGACCCTTCTCCGTCGGGACCCACACAATGGAAACTTCGCCCACAAAGTCGTACGATCTATGATGAAACGGTTATGTGAGATTCTATGTTTTCAAGGCGTAGCGTCAAGACATATTTGCACCCCTCAACCGCACCGCATCGGAAAGCGGCGCTTCCGGCCGGGGAAGTTGTTCCCAAACCCCAACCTCTCCTAGAAAGCACGATCGATAGATGAAACGGGGACTCCTAACCTCTCGTTCTCTTGAGGGATGTCGAGTTTGACGAACGTGACGCGCCCTCCGGCTTCAAAATGGTAACCGTCAAGGCTCGAAAGTTGCAAGACGTCCTTCCAACATTCTCTCCAGTAGCTCCGCATCAACGTTCTCTCGGAAGTAGCTACGCATCGGCGTTCTCCGGCCAGGACTTCGCTTCAGCGTTCAGCTTCAACGCCACTCCTTCCTGCAAAGTTTGCTCGCTTACGCATCCAGCCAATCCTTTTACTTCCACGGAAGCCCATAGAATATCAGCCAACCTACTTTGTTACTGTAGTTGCAGGAAATCCTACACTACACCCCTCACTATATCTTGATAATAATTTCTAGATCTAAACTTATTTGATATGAAAATGAAGATAAAAGTGCTAAAAATTGTAAAATGGACACAAGGTTTTTTACATGGTTCGATCAATGTGATCTACATCCATGGTTCTTCACTATGATTGTTGAGGTTACATAAGAATTACATTTAGAATCTCCATTAATGGATATTTTGTAGAGCTCTAGATCTAATTTTAGGGGAAGAAGATGATAAAGAAAATAAATCTCTCTCTAAAAATATCTCTCTCCAAAATATCTCTCTCTCCTCCTAAAAGTGTCCTCCCTTTCTCTCTCCTGCTCTCATCTTTATATAGGATATTACATAGTGGATGACAACTCATACATAGTGGTATACTGACTCACATTCTCGCAAGCTCTTTGATAATTTCGCGAGGCTTTTTGCTACCTTCTCGCGAACTCTTCATACCTTTTCTCGTATTTGTTGGTTTCGTCTGTTACGTTATTTTTGATGTTGGTTGCGACGGTTTCGCAATGTTGCTAATGACACTATCGCGAGTGTGTTATTGTTGCGATATTTGGATCCTACATCTTGCCTCTTTTTTCTTGAAAATTGCTTGAAGAGCGATTTTTAAGAAAAAATCCGTTGTTGTAGTAGTCTTTGATCTTTATTGATGAAGGAACGAGCGAAAGAATACTGGACTTGAAAAGTACGTACTTGCGTCTATTCTTTTGCGAAGTTCCGAATATTTGTGAAATAAATAAGAAGTATCAACCCTCGAAGTGTAATAAGTATGAAGTATCCTTGAAGAAGTATAAGAAGTACTTAATCCTCGAAATATATAAGAAGTATTGTGAATCCATCATGCGAAACTCTCGCTCCATGTTCTTTGCCTCATGCTATGTTGCCTCTATTCATGCGAAATTGTTACTCCATTTTAGGTGATGTTTCTTGTTGTTCCTTAGCGAACGTCCATTTTGGAAATTATTCTTGCCGAGAAGATAAAGAACATAAAATGTTTTCTCGGTAATCCATAGTTGCCTCTGTTCTTTATCTATGAGGGTAGAATCCTTGAGAAAATGTTGAATGAGCGAGTTGTGTCTTCATTCTCATGTTTCCTCTGTATCATGCTTTGTGCTCATGCGATAGTATAATCTCTTCAAGTTGCTTATGTTTATGAAAAATCTCTGTTACTTACATTCAAAATGTTTATGTTGAATATTGTCATTGCGACAAGATCGCAGGACGTCTTTATATTTTCATTAATGACCCATTGGTCTTGCCTTATCATTTTTCTTGTGTGGTCTTATTTCACCTTCCTAGTTAAAGGTCTTATTATGCCACCCCTCATTATTGCGACAATATGACAGGCCTAAATATTCTCGCGAACATAAAGTCCCATGACATTGCCGTCTTGCGACGAAATCGCGGGACGTCTTTACACCTTCATGTAAAGACCCATTGATCTCGTCTTATCTTTGTCTTTTGTATTATTGCCTCTTCAGATCATCGCACAAATATGACAAGCCTAAATTTCCTTGCGAAAATAAAGCCTCATGACATTTTGCGTCTTTTGACACTTATCGGCTCCCTAATGGAGGGTGCCGCCCTTATCTTCTCCCTGGTTGCCCCTTCAAGGAGGCGTACATCGGCCATACAAGACTAGCTCCTCCCCATCCGGTCTTAACAACAACCGGTTGTTTTTGTGACCTCTTATCCCTTATACCTATATGGCTTATGGTTACAAGGCTGCACCCTAAGTGGAGTTTTCTTGGCCGAGTGCAAAGATATACCAAGACTTTCCAAGAATGGCGAGACACTTCAAATGCCCCGAGGCACTCTTGGCTCAACCGTGTACCTCGAGCGCCTTGAGCATACAGCGACTCCTTGGAAAGACCCTCGGGCGTCCAACCAGGGTATAACCTTATATATATAGTTGGAAATCCAAGGTATCTCTCCTAGGATAGGCTTTCATGGGCCCCAAATCTCCATGACTCGGGTTCCGGGAGCGGTGTAACCTTTCCCCGAGCCATGTCAAGAGATACCCCTTATATGACGCACTTTAGGTCTTACATTTGCCTCTTCGAAATTTTATTCGCGAACTAGGGTGTACGCCATAAAGGTTCGTCCCATTCACTCACTCATTCATTTTTGTCAATTCGTTCAATCATTCATCTTTGATTACCTCTTCTCATTATCTTTGCGAAATTATCGTATTTCCATTATCTCTGCGAAATTATCGCATGTCTTCATTCTTTCATTCATTCCTTCATTTTTGTCATTTCTTTTATTAATTCTCATAATATCATATCATTTGAAGCAAAGTAAATATTCAAGAGAAATTTTGATACATTATAATCTTGAAATCTTTGTAGTTGTGAAATCTTTATAATTCTGCGATCGTATCGCATTTTGTGGTTCAAATCAAAAATCTTTTATTTTCTATAGAAGTAAAATGTTCAAGGAAAGTGGTACTTAGCTTTTGTGGTTTTCTCATTGTTTTGTCTCTTGCGAAGTATATGATTTGCTTGCGAAGCTAGCATCCTTGATATGTATAAATGTCGCACAAAATATAATTATCTCGCAGCAAAAAAAAGTGTGAGAAATGAGATTTGAACCCTTGACCTGCCTCTTGCATATTCTCGCACCATACCAACTGTTCTAACCCTCTCTTGCGAAATTAATTTGCGAGATAGTCATCAACTTTCTTCTTTGCGAAATAGGCAAAGGCCATGCGAAATTTCGCATAACAAAAATAAATATGCGAGAAGCAAGAATTGATCCTGCGACCTTCTGCTTGTATTCATGCCTCGACCCTGTGCTAGCCACCGCCCCTCTGCGAGGTGTTTCGCGAAATAATCATCTACTTTCGAAATACCCTTGAAATTATCAAAGACCGTGTGAAGTAAACATTTGACGATCTGAAGTGTTACGTCTGCGAACGTTCGCAAGGTAAACATGAAGTGCAAAACTCTTTGCGAATGGGGATATTCGAACCCGCGACCTTACACTCGCATTCTACCTCCCAAACCAACTGTACTAGTTTCCTGTGTGTGACATGATGGAGCAACTGCTTTACTTGACTGATAACTTCGTTCTTTTACTATTCAAAAATCGAGAAAAATACGTTTGATGAGTTTCGATCTTGCGTCTTCGAGTTCACCGACTACACCACGAACCATTCGTCTTGTCCTTTATTTGTGTTAATTTGGTAAGCTTCATATCTCTTGTTATTTCTTTGTCGTCCTTTGTGATTTAGGACTGGGAATTTGCCTTCACGTGATAACTCTTGTCAGTAAACTTCGCAAAATGTCTTCGCAGGTGGGTTTAACTTCTATAGAGATCACTTGTTAGTTTGGATTCTTCTTCCTGACGGTATAGCGAGATGGTTGAGTTGTGATGACGAGATATCATCTTAATCTTCTTCTTCTTTCTTGAACTTGTTTTGCTCTGTCTTTGTCCCTTTCTTAGCTTTGCTTCCTTCCGCCGTTCGTCTTTGTACGTCCTTCCGCCGTTCATCTTTTTTGATCATCTTTGCTCTAAACACGTATTCTCTTCGTCATCGATCATCAAATCTTTATAGTTATTATCAACGATTACATGAGCTCCTTTTGTTGGTCTTTTAAGATTCTTAGCGAAGCAATGTACTGTGAATTAATTGTTAAGCTTGATATTGGCTACGGCTGGATTAATGCTGGTTAATTTGCATCGTTGGCTAGTTTAACTATGTGGGGAAAGCTCTTTTGCTCACTGCGAATATCTCCCAAAGTCTCTCTTCTCCATTTGCTTGACTGGAATGGTAGATGAGGTGCACTACCGAGCTTTATCTTTTGGTTATTCGACAATGGTGGTACTTTGTTGGATTGAGAGCTCTTCGCCTGTAGAGCTGTTACTTTCCTTACTTCGCTAGTGACCACAAAGTTAACCTTCGCTGGAACCCTTGATAAAGTAAGCATCATCATTGTCCTCTTCGCAACATTAATGAACCTAATTTTATTTTTTTTTTTTTTTTTTTTTTTTTTTTTTTTTGTAGGAGCTCGCAAGCATCACACTTTTGTTAGCTCCGCATAGTGGTTAGGTTCTCTTCGCAACATCATTGTCCTCTTCGCAACATTAATGAACCTAATTCTTCTTCACATATTCTGCCAACTTCGCCTAGCTTTTCCCTTCGTCATTATTGAACTGCAATCATTAAGTAATTGCTCCCTGAAGTTTTCTTCACGTAAAATTTCAGCATTGCTTCTTTTCTTTTCCTGGTTGCTTCTCTGCCTCAATCTGGTTTCGAGTTATGTTATCATCCCTGGGATTGATGATGATGTGAGCTTGGTATGTGTAACCTTTTGAATGTTGTTGACAAAGTAAATTTGTGCATTGTATCCTGTTTTTTCACTTTCTTGCTGAGAACACAATAGCTGAGCTTGATATTAGTTGATGAACGTGCAAGTAATCACATGTGCTTGGAGTTGTTGTTGACGAATCATCATAAGAGTTGGCTTTCACTGGAACTGTTGACGGAGTATCATCAATGCTCTGAGAAACTCATTCTTACTTCGCAAATGGTAATGATCTCTAATAGCGGCGTTTGAAATATCCCAGCGAAGTGATCTATTTTGTTATCAACGACTTAAACCTGGAAGTTTCAATTCTCTTAGATTAAATCCAATCAACTCTTCTTCCATAATTCCTTTTGCTCCAGGTGTGCTCTTCTTCTTCCTGTAAGTTTGCATATTATTTTGTTTTGGTCATTGTTGGTTAGCTCTTGACATTCCTTATGCCTTTTCCCTCTGCCGCAAGCTTCAAATTTGATACCTTCCTGTAAAAAATTCCAAGTTTTTATTTACGTGAGCGTCCCTTTTGCCCTTGCTTTACTCTAATTCATCCAATTACTCCCTTTGTCTTCGCATGCATCAAATCCTTTCCTTCGTCTAAACTCTCTCTTCGTTATTTTTTGATGTTCCTGATTATTTTGCCCTGACGTCTCCTTAGTAATCTCCATGAACAACTTTGTGTTGTGCTTTTTCTTCGCAATAGCTATTGATGATGACTTCTTTGCTCGTATCTGTACTTTGACGGAATAGCTTCGCAAGACCTTGAACATGAAATAGATTTGCAGAGATATAAGCCCAGTAATTCATTTAGCCTTTCTTTGTGTTGTTGTATATGAGCTGTCTTCGCCTAAACTGATGTTGTTGACGAGTAGTGACATTGCTGTCTTTGTCTCTTGTTATTTCTCTTCCGTTGGAATCTTAAGTTTAAAAGAAATTTCACTGGAGCTGTTGATTCCTTCATGTTGCTAATGGATTTTAATATTCTTTCGCCTGCTGCTTTTTCCTTTTCTTCATTGGTTACTCCTTCATAGCGAACTGACCTTTAGTTTTGCTTCACTATTTTCTTTTTCAGATAAAATCTTGACGAGGTAATCTAAAATTTGGCATCTTCTCTTCATTACTAATAACCGTGTACTCAAGTCCTTCCTTTAATTTGTTGCTATCTTTCTTCGCTATTCTTGTATTGACATGATGACGTTCTCGTCCATCCCTCCTTTCGTCTTTCATAATTTTGCTTTCTCCAACAAATTTCACAGTATGACAGAGAGAAGATCAAAATAATAGTTAGATCAACAATTTTCAATTTTAAATTTTCTCGGAAATTCAATGTACGGGTTTGTAAAACAAGATTCGATTGTAAACTGCTTTGAAAACACTCTTTGAATCGTCTTTTAAAGATAAAATCAAGCTTCTAATGAAGGTCGGTTAAAAATTTTATAAACATTCTCCCAAAATTTTAGGTGTAAACCACCGGATCTAAGATTTTAAAAAGGAAAATTAAAGAGATAGGAAGGGAATTGGTCTCCCGTGTTAATTTAATTGTCCCTCTTTCTTCATCTTTGGTTTTTGATGCGGCTCTTTATATCTTTCTTCTTTCTAAATTTTTCCTCACAGTTTGTAGATCCAGTGAATCCAACTCTTTCAATAACTAATTTCTTTGAAGCTTTTTCAAACAAACAAGCACCAAGTCCCTGTTTCTAGCGCATATGTAGTTGCAGGAAATCCTACACTACACCCTTCACTATATCTTGATAATAATTTCTAGATCTAAACTTATTTGATATGAAAATGAAGATAAAAAGTGCTAAAAATTGTAAAATGGACACAAGGATTTTTTACATGGTTCGATCAATGTGATCTACATCCATGGTTCTTCACTATGATTGTTGAGGTTACATAAGAATTACATTTAGAATCTCCATTAATGGATATTTTGTAGAGCTCTAGATCCTAATTTTAGGGAAGAAGATGATAAAGAAAATAAATCTCTCTCTAAAAATATCTCTCTCCAAAATATCTCTCTCTCCTCCTAAAAGTGTCCTCTCTTTCTCTCTCCTGCTCTCCTCTTTATATAGGATATTACATAGTGGATGAAAACTCATACATAGTGGTGTACAGCTCACATTCTCGCAAGCTCTTTGATAATTTCGCAGCTTTGCTACCTTCTCTTTGAACTCTTCATACCTTTTCTCGTATTTACATGTTGGTTTAGGTACATTACGTTATTTTTGATGTTAGTTTGCGACGGTTTCGCAATGTTGCTAATGATAATTATCGCGAGTGTGTTGTTGTTGCGATATTTGGATCCTACAGTTACCACAATAATGTAGTCTCTCCTGATTACATCTCCAACCAAGAACTGTTGCCCCTCACTCGTTGATACCAGCCAGAGCCTCACCGCATGCTGACAATTACTACAAAGATGGAAACACGTAAACCATACTTGAGGACGGAAGATATACATGGGATCCCTTCATTTGTCAAAAGCTCGAAGACACGATCCACCAAAAGTCGTACCCACAACGAGGTCCTCTACTCTTCAAGGGTGGAATGCAAGAATATCATCACCTCTCTGTCTAGAAGACGCCTTCAACACTTTACGAGGCCGCGGAGGATCCCAAGCTGCGCACTATCGAGAATATGTCATCATGTAATTTCGACCATCCAGTGTCACATCCGAGGAGAAGAGTACGACAGCTTATATCAAATCCCGTGGAGGGGATTCAAGGCGATGTAATGAAAGTAGGTTATGCATGGGGACTACCAGCGTGATATGCTTTCACTCCCCTCAACCAGAATCGCAGAACTAGATACTATAGACTCCAGAAGATCCCAGGCGGAGGAACATGCACAAGCATACATAAATAGGATTTCGAGGGCGTACAACAGCCATGTAAAATCCAGGGTTTTTTAAGGAAGGAGATGCGGGTGCTAAAAAACCGCCAAACACATCCGACAAGATGCATCGGCACCGAAGTTTTCTCCCAAATGGGAAGGGCCGTACATAATCACTAAAGCGTATGACAGTGGTTACTACAAGATTATCAAAGAAAATGGGAAAGCTAGAGGCAGTCATCAACGGAAAGTGGCTTAAGGCATACTACGCCTAATCACTTCCCTGCAACATGCCACATCAAAAATTCCTACTCTTCAAGTCTCGAGTCAAATCTTCAATCCTCTGAGACTCCAAGGCCAAAGCTTTCTCCTCTTCCAGCATGGCTTATGTGGCAGGAATCACACCAGCAAGGATACCAGCTCTGTCGACTTTCACAATATTGAGATGATACCGCAACCAGCTGATATTAAACTCCAAGGATTCACAGGTGGACACCATGTTCTCCCACCTTTGAATGGATGACTCACAGAGCTAAAGACAGATGGACAAATTCTCCATCTCAACAATCATTGGAAAAGATGGCAGGTTCCTACGGAAACCAAGGCGGACGAACAACACTTCACTACGCTCCCAGGCGCGATATGGCCGTATGTCTTCCATATCCTCGTATAAAGGACCACGAATTCTTTCCGCACCGAGGAAACCGCCAATATTAGATAATTGGAGGAGAGACACCTCATACGAGTCTCAAACGACGAACCTGCATAGGGGTATTCATGACAAGAGATCCCTAAATTAGCGTTCTCCAAGTCTGCAGCAGTCAACAAGGTTGGATTTGAAGGGAGGGAAATGACTAGGTCATCCTCGTCGATACTTGATAACTTAACGTGCTCAACGGGATATCTCGGCACAAAAGGAAAATTTTCCATTCATCAAACAAGCTAAAGTAAGCGTACGTCGGTCCACCAAAGAAGAAGAAAACATCTTAGGTATGATTTTCTTAACCCGAATAACCTTTGTTGGGATGCTCCTGCCAGTCGGACCTCGCGCCTTCACTGGAGAACCTGGCTGGTTAGAAGATGGTTCGTCTCTATCGACATGAAAAGAGAAACTCAACAAGAAGAACCCTTTCTCAAGCGAGGGGAGATGATGCAATTACGTTGGGTATGAACACGAAACCTTAAAAAAGGAAAGGAAACGATGAGGGACATAACGCTTCCATATTTTAGCATGGATAATGCCACGATTGAAGCCGCGCGCGTGAAGAAAGGCAAAGAAAACTTTGCTATCTGGCAGAAACACCTACTCCCTCCTCGTTTACACAAGTCACGCCGGCCCGGCATGATCGGCTTCCCACCTAACGTGGGTCCCCACCGGTAGCACGCTCGGTTCAGGCCTCCCGCTGACTTCCCAGCGTCGCCCCAGCATTTGGCCACGGTGCCAGACTTCCCGATGACCACCCAAGTCACGCTGCAAGCACGCACGGCTTCCACCTTTGCGTCGGTCCACCCAGCTAGCACGCTCGGTTCCCAGCTCCGCCAACTTCCCAACGTCACCCCAGCTGCCATAGGCCCATAATTGTGCCGGCCCTCAGAGTTGTACAAAGCGCCGAGAGGAAGGATTCCAAATCCCTATTTATAAAAGGTCGGAACGAGCCTCCTCAATTCTCTTTACGGTTTCTGTTCATAGTTTGTCACCATCTTATGCTTACCTCGCAACAAAGCCCTGTTCAGGCAAGCGGGGGACTTAATGTTGATGGTGGTTATTAAACAAAGAGGTAAAATCGTAAAAAACCCCATGACTAGTGTTACCGCAACACATTAACTAGAGCATTTAACTCGGGTGTAAATAATTAATAGGGGTATTTTTCAAAATGCAGTTAGGGAGTTTCGACACGAACCCTAATTCCAAAATAAGCCGCCTTGGCTGCGCGCCCGCAGTATGATGCCAAACCAAGCGCTGCTAGCATCACCATGGCAACAATGCCAAACCAAGCCGCTGCCTGCGCACCATGGCAACAATGCCAAACCAAAGCCGCTGCCCCATGCACCAGCCCGGCAAATGCCAAACCAAGCCGCTGCTTGCGCACCATGCTTATGATGCCAAACCAAGCCACACACTGCGCACCATGGAAACAAAGCCAAACCAGCGCCTTGAGCTGCGGCGCCGTGGCGCGACGCCAAAACCAAACACCTATCGCACTCATTGGCAACCATGCCAAACTAAGCCGTATGCCATTGGCACATGCCAAATATAGCGCCTAGGCTTGCAAAACGTGCAACTAGGTCAGCATGGCCGTACGTGCCATTGGCACATGCCAACACGTACCCAAGCCATATTTCCAGCCCAGCTATGCCATTGGCGCATGCCAAATAGCGCCCTAGGCTTGCAAACGTGCAACTAGGTCAACATAGCCGTACGTGCCATTGGCACATGCCAACACGTACCACGAGCCATACTTCCAAGCCGTATGCCATTGGCGCATGCCAAATATAGCGCCCTAGGCTTGCCAAAACGTGCAGCAAATTGACATAGCCGTACGTGCCATTGGCACATGCCAACACGTACCACAAGCCATACTTCAAGCCGCTATGCCATTTGGCGCATGCCAAAATAGCGCCTAGGCATGCAAAACGTGCAGCTAGGTCAACATGACGTACGTGCCATTGGCACATGCCAACACCACAAAGCCATATTTCCAAGCTAGCTATGCCATTGGCGCATGCCAAATATAGCGCCTAGGCTTGCAAAACGTGCGCCCAGGTCGACATGGCGCGTGCGTGCCATTGGCACGTACGGCACGTACCACAAGCCATATTCCAAGCCGTATGCCATTGGCGCATGCCAAATATAGCGCCCTAGGCTTACAAACCATGCAACCTAGGCCAAGTTGGCCACGCATGCCATTGGCACATGCCAACATGCTCATTTGGTAGGCTTTTTCTACCAAAGGCCACGGCCCTATGACCACGCATGCCATTGGCACATGTAACATGCTCGGCGGTAGCTTTTCTTACCATAGCCACGCCGCGCATGCCATTGGCACATGCTTGACATGCTCATTGGTAGCTTTTCCTACAAGGCCACGGCCTCGCGACCCACGCATGCCATTGGCACATGCACCAACACACACTTATTTGGTAGCTAACTTGCAAGCCGTGCAACCTACCACCAAGGCATTCGCACATGCCATTGGCACATGCCAAACACACCGCATTGTGACCTAACTTGCAAGTCGTGCAACTACCACCAAGGCATTAGCACATGCCATTGGCGCATACCAAACACACACGGCAGTAGCCTAACTTATAAGCTAGGTGCAACCTACCACCAGGCATTCGCACATGCCATTGGCACATGCCACACATGCCACTAGCGGCTACAGCATTGCACACACTCAACGTACAACCTACCACCAAGGCATTAGCACATGCCATTGGAGACATGCCACGCACGCCACTGGTTTGCTCTGGCATTGCCGGTTGCACTCGGGTGCAACGACACTCGAATATCAACACAAGCGGGGATGCTTTCCATGGTTTTGGTTTGGCGGTCCTGACTTGCGTACATTACGCTCACATTAAGAAAGCGTGAAAAGGAATAAGCGGTCGAATAAATGAGGAAATAATGGTGAAAACGTTTTCACCCATAAACACTGCGGTTACCACTTCCTCTCATTATTTCACCCTTTACTCTCTTCCTTCATGAGGCCATGGTACGTTTCAATCCCAGAGCTTGTATAAATAGGTCTTACTTATTTCCACGGACAGCAAGTCTCGGTCGGGAGAAAAATACTACACACTCTCGGAAGGCAACTTTGCAAGCTCTCCCAAAGCTTTCATCTCTTGCAAGCTTCCAAGCCACACTTTCGATACAAGTCGAATACTACTCTCCCGAGAATTAATGCAGTCTCAACACCTTTCTTTGCTTCCCTCCCCAAATCAACCCTTCTCCTCAAGCTTTGTGGCCAGAAGCAAGAGTGCGGAACTGCCCATTTCTTGGTTTAGGCCGGACTTGTACGGATTGATCTCTCGAATCTATAAAGTGCTCACGTGCAGCACATTTGTTTAGGAGTTTGAATCGAGTTTCTCACTCACCCCTCTTAGAAATCCAAGAAATCGGCAGAAACGATTTTCACCTATAAACAGGTGGTTAGTAAATGCATAAACGAAGCGCTCTTTGTGCGGTTCCAACCATTGCTTAACCACATAATATCCTCGGGATATTCGGGGCTAGACCAATGTTCGATAAATACCGCAAGATTTAGATTATCTCTTCTTCGGTGAGATACCAAATCGATGACTCCCATTCACGGAAGAAATCAATCCATTTAGCGTGATTTATAGTGTATTGTATGTCAATTCCTCTTTTGCATCGCTTGTTCATCTTAGGTAGCTTACTAATCTCTTCAAATGCTTTCCTCTTTGGTGGACAAATTTGAGGCTTGCACCTATTCATCACATTACACCATATATGGAACGTACAAAGCATATTATGTGTAATGGGAAGACTCTCTCTATTACGTTCATTAATGCTACATCGTTGTCCGTCACTATAACATGGGGATATCATCATCTCGGTATATAGCCTTCGCTTGTTGTAGCGCCCAAGTGTAACCCAGTTCTTGCTCATCTTCTAGAAAACAAAAAGCAACTTTGATGCTTGGTGACTTCGTCGGTACGACCAACAATGTTCAACAATGGTATCTCGTATTTGTTAGTCTTGTAAGTGCAATACATTATAAGAACTTGATGGAAGGATTGATCCAACTGAACACTCTTCGGATGCGCAATTAAGAGATGTGTTATTTCATCTTTCGGACCTACCTTCTTTTGAACCGCGTAGCCTTTCTCTTTAGCGTAAAAAAACAATTGTTGCATCACTTGTCTATCCCTCCAGACATTCCTTTTAATTGTCTCAATTGCATTGTAAATGGTCATCAAAGATGATAAATTATCCTTGTTATCATCCTTTTAGTAAGCAAAGCATGTTAAGTGGTGAAATTCTCATTCTCCTAAATTTAGCTATTTTCTCCATTTCTTGAGGAGTGAGCCTTGCGGCCATTGCATGTCCTTCAAGATCATCCGGACGAGGGTGGTTATGATGACCTGCCACCTTATCCATAGATAGAACCCATCCATTCTTTACAAATTAGGATTTATCAAAAAAAAAAAAAAATAGTGCAACTAATTTCACTTATAATCGGTCATGGTCGTTTAAAAAATATTTACCGTTATTTATGGCAAATCTTAACCTAAAACTCCTCCTAATTCAACTCTTGTAAAGTCTTTCCACGTTTCACTCCCTCTCAAAGTCTTTTTCCGCGACAACTCTTTAATTCCCCTCTCTCTTTTCTCTCTCGAGTATTCCAGGTTATGGATTTCCATATTCATACGGGTTGGTTCAGAATTCAATTGAGTATTTATAGAGTGAAAATGCGGCAGAGTTGCACCTTCTAAAAATTCAATTGATTTAATGTGTTTTCCATAATCAAGCTTTGGAGTTATGATTTTTGGATCTGGATTCATAAACAGACACAACATGTCTTTGGATTCAGCCGTTCATATTCCTCAAAATAAGCTAGTTATGTCCTCTCATTTTGTTGTGTCTTTTGTATGATTACAACATCCTAAAAAACAATCTTGAATGCAAACAAGGACTAAAAAGTGTTCTTTGGCTTGTTATACATTAGAAAAGGCATGTATCCGTGCTATTAACTGATCATGATTCATACTTTATTATTAATCCCAAATCTAGTTTTGTTTTCATTGGGTTTACCTTGAAAAGTGAAATGGTAATAATTGTGTTACTGATGATTATTACATATGAAAATTGCAATTTTCATTACACACAACTTATTATTTGAAGTGAAAATTGCAATTAAATGGAATTTTCACTAATCTCATGTCGCAATTATGAGAGAAAATTCTAGTTATTATTACGTGACAATTGGGTTTCCCGATGCTTGGTGATAATTGAATTTTCCAAAATCTCTAGTTGTAATAAATTAAGGGTCCCCTATAATTGGTGAAAAATGCATTTTTCCCATATCTTTCATGGTGATAAGTGGATTTTTCCTAAATCTTCCATGGTGATAATTGGGGTTTTTCTAGATATCCAATTATAATAATCGAGGGTCCATGTGAAAAATGGATTTTCTTTTTCTAAATCTTCCACAAGGTTTTCCCGTGATGATGATAATTAGGTTTTTCTAAATCTTTCATGACGGTAATTTTCGAGAACGACTTATTGTGAAAATTTAGAATTTCATTGGGTTTTTTCAATGAGGTTAAATTAGAACTTTAGAACTTTCAAAGCGGGTGATAATTCCGATTTGCACAAACAAATGAAAATTATAATTTTCACTAGACACCAAAATTTAATGACAGGTGATAACTTAGCATTTCATAGAACACAACCGGATTATAATTTTCACAGTGGATAATCAAACCAGGTGTCAAACAAAGAAAAAAGCACAACCAAAAAGAGAGAGTGATTTTAGGGATAATTAAATATACAGTTATTATTATAGGGAGAAAAAAACGAGTGATTATAGGGATAATGAATGACCAAATATGTGTTAAACAAGTGAAATCAACGAGTGATTTTAGGAGCATTACTCGTACGGTTATTAACATGGTCAAACCAATAAGGAAAAAAAAGACTGATTTTCTGGATTATTATTTACCAAAAATAGTTATCAATTAATTTATTTAATTAGGTAAAAGGTTATTAAGGTAATCAAGTTTTATCTTAACAAATTTTGGGTTACAGATATTTATGATTTAAATGGCGGGTTTCTGTTATAGAAAAAAACAAAAGTGGGCTAGAAAAAAAGTTCTTCAATTAGACATTCATCATGCATGCAAGGTAGTGAAATTATTTACATATATTTATATATCTCATATAAAAGCCGTACAATTTATATCTTTTCATACAATAAACATACTATATATATGAATTCGAATGATCTTCAAAATTTATCAGTAATTAGTAATTAACTTATATACATAGTAAGTTGAGCAATTGATTGGTAACAACAAAAATCAAGGTATTTCAATAACATTCATGGTAAGAATTAATAAGGAAATTACGTGTTTGATTTGATTATGTATGTAGCGGATTTGTTTAATTTAATTACCACTATCGCAAGGTGTCATGTTTGGACAACAAATCTAGACGTCGCTTAATGGTAACAGAAAAAGTTTATAACCATGTGGTCACAAGTTCGACCCCTCCATCCTTAATTTTACTATGCTTAATTACTGACATGCCAAAACAGGCTAGCCCGGCAGGCTTTATTCAGGGTCGGGCTAAGGCAGGCCAGGGCTAACAGGCTAAAAGGACTAAAAACTTCAGCTGGCACTGGGCTGCTTTAAGCCCAGGCCGAGCCGGCTTTGATATGGGTCGGGGCCCAGGGCTTTGCTTATACGAACCGGGTAGGATCGAGCCAGGCTGGCTTTGGCCATTTGACACAAGGTTTAAACAACTCTACAAAGTATGGATCGAGATCGTGTAGGTGTACGAATGCCCGGAAGCTTGCGCTGCCATGTCTGCCACCCAGTGCAGAAGGAGCCCATGGGGCGCTCGAGAGCTGTCATCGGCTTCTTGCACTGCCCAGAATAATTATAAGTGGGTGGACCGGGTTTTTGTTCAAATATTGGAGTCAACTTTATTGCTTTGCCGGTAGCCTATTTAGTTACCGGCTGCTTTGTTGCCAATAGCCTCGAATAAAGTTTTCTACTAGTGTGATGGATTTCTCAGAACTTAAATTTCATATGTGTACAATTTATTGGGGTTAGAGAAAATTCTGAATTACATTTCACAGTAATGAATATGAACTGCTTGAACTATCATTTGAACGAGTTACAGATATATCATCATTCATCAAGCCAAAAAAAAAAAAAACATATTGTTATAAACGTGTAATTATGTTAAGAATATCTAGGGTAAATCTCGTTTATTACTGGGATGCCCTTGTGTCTAGCCCTATAAATAGAGGCCATAATGTTTATCTATTACATATATGAATAAGAATTTCTCTATCTCTTCCCCTCTACTTTGCGTTTTCTTCTCCTCTTATTCTATATCACAAGATGTTATCACGCACGTTGCTCTACCAATATAAGCAAAAGAAGATCATTTACAATCTATATTTAACTTTTTCTTTTTCTTTGATTTGATTTTTTCTACCTTATCAATGGAATTTCTAACTAGGTTCTTCTTGGCTTATTCTAGGTATACGTCGTGAAGTAATTATCTAGACAAAAGGGTTGCAGCATCTTCTTTGGATCACCATGAATCAAAGTAATAACGATGACTTAATAGGCGTTTGTGGTGTGTAAACCATATGCAATCCAAAAGATACCATCCTTGAAGAGATGACGCCATTATAAATAGTATCCTCTTGTTAACCCTTTTATATATTATTTCTTGTTTTAGACTTTTGGTTAAATTTTGTTTTGGTTAAAGGCATGGTGCTTTTACTAAAAAAAGAAAAAACAGACAACTATGTCTAACGTGTATCCATTCAGGGGAATAGTGGTATTTGAATACTCCACTATCAATATTAAGGGAGGATCTCTCTTTGCCGGTGTATGACACACGTATCATCGTGTATTTTTCTCTTGTGGATTTTATATACATCTTTTCAACTACGGAAATACGATTATGGTCATCCTCAATTTTTTTGGTGCCCTTAAAATCCGTTGGTTAATTCTTATATAAGATATGGTCTATACTAATGGGACATGACTGATTATATAAGTTGATTTTTTTCCCTTCTCTAAAAGACCATTGGTGGATGGTTTACGGTTTCTATTCCCCTAATGAAACTGTAATCACCAAATAAAAAATTGGTATTATCGTATTTAATTACCCCTTCACGGTAATTATTCACATGCATAGGTTGAAAAACCTACGTCCAATTTAATTGGTATCTTCGTTCATTAGACGAAGATCATGTGATTAATGGTTTCTATTTTTCTACTTACTTTTGTAAGAAACCATCCATCAGTTGATTATGTGATATTGAAAACGATAATATTTTTTTTAATTTTTCGATACAATTTTTGTTAATTGTAAAAACCAATTGATGTTGGTTTTCCCCATCAAATATGGTTTCTATTTTTCTTTTTTACAAGAAACCATCAGTTAACCACAAAGTGGATTTTACCCCGATGTGATGGATCAAGCGACAATATTTTTTATATTTTGTCAATTGAATTTTTGGTAAATTGTACAAACCAATTGATCGGTTTTCCCCATTTTTCTATAAGGGATGTAAAAATTGGCATTCCAAGAACTTTTAGCCACTTTTGGTTTTTGATTTCTATTCCTTGAGAGAAATCTTCATCAACGAAATACCAATAAAGCGAATTGTTGCATTCTTGTTGGATATTCTTGCAATTTTAATTTTCTTCGTGGTAATTATCTCCAAATTTTGGGATTGTTCCAATTGGAATTAGAATATAATTGGACACTTAGATCATTGAGTGCGCACCCGGCTTGTTAGCCAATATCATTAGTCCTTGTAGTGACTATATATATATTGATCTTGATTGATTTTTTCTTTTTTGATAAATAGAGTGTCCAATAACTCAATCTAAACCATTATCTCGTTGGCCTCGAGGTCACG
Organism: Papaver armeniacum; assembly: GCA_023531295.1. Taxonomy (NCBI): domain Eukaryota; kingdom Viridiplantae; phylum Streptophyta; class Magnoliopsida; order Ranunculales; family Papaveraceae; genus Papaver; species Papaver armeniacum. The sequence continues at coordinate 334,487 of JAJJWW010004448.1, forward strand.
AAATTGGATATTTATTTCCATATTTTGCTTGTAACCAATAAAATCCATGGTTGATTTTTAATTTGTATGAACTACAATTTTTGGACATTTTTTTATGGTTTTTTGAAGTCAATATATCTATCCAACGTGGTTTTCTTAAAATCCGAAATCATCATAAGTATATGTCTCGAATTAATAGGATAATACTTTATAAAACTTGTATATGAATGAAAATATTTACGCCATAATTAAGGAGAGATTATGCACTACAGGACGTTGGTTTTCATTAACTTAAAAGTTATATAAATATCTCTCCCATCACAATCAATTTGATTTAGGTTGTCATTTTATGATTGGCGTGAAATTTCTCATTTGCTTTTATATAAGCTTTTGCCTCTTAAGAAATCCAGTCACATCTAGCGAGATAAGTAGTGTTCTATAAGAGGCTATAGGTAATGCTCAATTGGTGTACCGAATTCACATTCTCAATTATAATATCTTCTCACTTGAATATGAGGGAGATTATAATGCATGTGGTATTAGTTCCAGTATTTATTGAATTTGTCAGTATATGCATACATTTGAGAATTATGTGGGATCATAATAATCTAATATGATTGTCGATTATTCACAGTAGCTACTAAAATAATAAAAAAATGGTGGTTGTTAACCCCTCTGCAGAGGAATATTGACATATGTGATTGGTTGGCATACAAACCAAATTAAGTTGGATTAGTTTCTCAATTGCGCAATTTTGGATCCAAAACTTAACACTTTAAAAATACCAAGCCTATTAATTACGGGCTAGTGTAGTCATAACGCGTTATACGAAATTTTCGTTGTAAATACGATTTTAAAGGGTTTCATTTTTCTCGGACCTAGAGATTGATTCATTATTTGTTCTCTTTATACAATGCACTTTGGCGTGGTATTCTTTGAAGGACTCATATTGCATTGACACACGAAATGTGGTCGACGAACATATTGAATTTGTAATCTTTTGAGGATTCAAATTTTATTCAGGCAGCCACCTTATCTGCTTACATAAGGTTTAACAATCCTTTATGTGTTTTAGAAATTTGGTACACAACCAAAAATCCGGATTAATTAGTTGATGATTTCAACGTTATAGGTCTCTTGAGGAGTCCTTAAAAACAAAAAAATCACGTTTTATGACATGAATTATTTATTTATTTTTCTTTCTCAAAACTACGGTTGGAATTATGCTAGCTTAAACTCGTCTTTGAAATAGACTAGAGTTATTATTTTGATGCTTTTCTTATATAAAACTCATATAGTTGGGTTAGCATCCATATTTACGTCAAAAGTTGTATTCTTTTCCCTTTATTTCAGGTTTTATCCCATGTGGTTTTCTTGACAAGGTTTTAACGAGGCAACATCTCGTTGACGTTGGATTTTCTTTCAAAAATGTTGGTATTTGTGCTCTTTTTCCTTTGCCAAATTTTTTCCCACGGTGTTTTATTGGAAAGGTTTTAGTGAGGCAATTTATTCAACATGGTGGTGTCCAAGGGGAGTTGTATAATTTTTGTTATTTGGTGGATTCCCACCATTAACTAGGTCATTATTGTTTGTTATACCACATCAACATAAGAACCCTTAGGAATTTGGATATCATTTTGATCCATATATGATATGATCACAAACTTTACTCACCTATGGTACTATAACTGCATATTGGCACTTTGTTGAAGAAACTACATCAACTACTTTTGCAAATCATCTACGACAAACTGAATCCAAGAAGCAAGTCTCAATGTACTTAAAGAAGCATGAAGACTCGAGAAACACTATAAGAAGACTTCATCAACTTGGAAATTTCTCACGAAAGCATTGCTATCTCCCATTCAAAAATTCGTTTTAGAAATTGGCTCACCTCGATTTGCAAGCCAAGATTTAACTAAAGTACTTATCGGGGGTATCAAATTAGAAGGTATTTTCTTGGACTATCACGTTGTACTCTTTTTCCTTCATCAAGGTTTTCCATTGGGTTTTTTCCTTGTCAAGGTTTTAATGAGGCAACATTTGTGTGTCCAAATTTTTTTCTAAGTTTTCTCAATTATACTCTTTTCCTTCGATCAGAAGTTTTTGTCCTTTTGGAATTTCCGACAAGGTTTAACAGGGTAAATAGCTTAGACACAATGTCATCGGGGGAGTGTTATAAACGTGTAATTATGTTAAGAATATCTAGGGTAAATCTCGTTTATTACTGGGATGCCCTTGTGTCTAGCCCTATAAATAGAGGTCATAATGTTTATCTATTACATATATGAATAAGAATTTCTCTCTCTCTCTTCCCCTCTACTTTGTGTTTCTTCTCCTCTTATTCTATATCACAAGACATATATACTTTAAAATTTTGTTGAATTATATCTTGGGCCCGAGGCCTCTCGACTTAGGCAGGCGGCTGTATTGTTTCACGGAGTATGGAAGCTATTGGCATTAAATTTTTTGTTATTCCAGAAGCCTGACTGTTAAACTTAATGGGTAATAAGGACTACAAGCCCGTCCGGCCCGGCCTGTGCTATAATCGGGCTTGGGCTGGCCTGCCCGGCCCTATGTACACCCCTAGGATCGTGCAACAAAAGGATTTGACAAATCCATTTGACAAACCCCTTAAATCATTGGATGTAATTAATCTGATGGTTTATATTTCACCGACGTGGCAACCCTAACTAACAATTATTTTTTTTCCGAGTCGGCGAAATTAGCCAAGCCGGAACAGTTTATCGAGAAACCGAAAAAAAAGATACTTGCCTGATTTTATTATCTAACCGTATTTACAAAATCATCGTCTTCTTCCAGTAACATTTCTCTTATTACTTACTGTTTTTTTTGGAAGCTTCTTCATTTTATGATAAGACGTTGTGTTTCAATTAACTGCTTTTTCCAAACAGTAAGTAATAA
>JAJJWW010004450.1:0-22066 GCA_023531295.1 Papaver armeniacum
ATTAGGCAGATTTGGTATGACACTGAATTTGATTGGGATTACATGCCATCAACTGGTACTTGTGGTATCAATAGTGGTCTTCTTACTATCTGGAATACGAACAAGTTGTTGAAAGAAGGTGGAAGAATGGGTAAGAGCACTAAAATGGGCTATTTGTAACATGTATTCACCATGTGACTAAAATGAGAGGGCTTTGTTTTGGTATGACTTAGAGGAGGTTAGGAACTGGTGGAATGGACCCATTTGTTTCGCAAGAGATGTTAATGCAGTCAGATGTGATGAGGAGACAAATAGAGGAGAAGATGATAGCAAGAACAAGGCTTTTCTTAATAATTTCATTAATATCCAGGAATTGCAGATTTTCCATTGTTGGGTGGAACCTATAATTGGTTTGATATGCAGGTAAATCCTTTGTTGTGTAGGCTAGATAGATTTTTGCTTAGTGTGGAGATGGATTTGAGGTTTCCAGAAGTTATTCAGGTAGCTCTAACTAGGGTGACTTCTGATCATAAGCCTATCATGCTTGTCACAAAACCAAATATAATGTGTAAGCCTTACTTTAAGTTTGAAAATAACTGGATTTTGTATAAGGATTTTTTGAAGAAGGTGGAGGAATGGTGGGGAATAATGAAGTGTCAAGGAATTCCTAGTTTTGTTTTCTTTAAGAAACTACAGAATTTGAAGTATTTCTTGAAGAACTAGAGTAGGGAGGAATTTGGTGGTGTTAAGAAGGAGAAGGCAGAGTTGAATAAGAAGATTGATTGCTTGTATCAGATGGAAGAATCTCATGTTTTTTCTCAGGATCAGTTTGAAGAGAGATTGAATTATATGCTGAAGTTGAAGAATATTACAGTTATGGAGGCAAGGAAGTGGCATTCCAGAGCAAAGCAGAATCAATTTCGGTGGGGAGATTCTAATACTTCCTATTTTTTTAGAATTGCTAATGCTAGAAAAAAGAGAAATACTATAGCTAAACTTGAGATAGAAGGTGAAGAATGTTTTGATCAACAAATAATTAGGATGTAGATGAGAAGTTATTATGAGAATTTGTTTAAGGAACAAAATGATGTGGCTTTTTCTCTTGATAATTTGGATTTTCCAAGTTTGGAGGAAGGAGAGAAGATGAAGTTGGAAAAGGAGTTTACTGAAAATGAAGTTTTTGCTGTGATAAAGCATTTTGGAGCTAATAAATCTCTAGGACCAGATGGGTTCTCTATGGAGTTTTATAAATCTTGTTGGCACATTATTAAGGGTGATTTCATGAGGGTGATAGGGGAGTTTTATTGTAGAGGTACTTGGGATTGGAGATTGAACTATTTTTTTTTTCTTTAATACCAAAGAAGGAGGACTCAAGTACATCTAAGGATTTCAGGCCTCTCAACTTACTAGGAAGTGCTTATAAGGTGTTATCTAAGGTGCTTGCAAACAGGTTGAAGCTGGTAATACATAAGTTGGTGTCTGATTATCATGGGGCCTTTGTCAAGGAGAGGCAAATCTTGGATGGAGTTCTAATTGCTGGGGAATGCATTGATAGTAGATTGAGGGAGAAGAAGCCTGGTGTTTTGCGTAAAATATACATGGAGAAAGCATTTGATAATGTGAAGTGGAAGAATCTTCTGAGAATTTTGGAGAAGCATGTTTTTGGCAGCAAGTGAATTTCTTGGATAAAATGGAGCATCTCTTTTCTGCACATATTTCTGTTCTTGTTAATGGTAGTTCAAATGAGAAGATTAAGCCATCTAAAGGGTTAATACATGGAGATTCCTTGTCTCCTTTCTTATTTTTATTGGTGGCGGAGGTTTTATCAAAGTTGGTGTTGGATGCAGTGGTTAGAGGACAGATTCATGGTTTTCAGGTCAAGGAAAATGGTTGTATTATTTTACATTTACAATTTGCAGATGATACATTACTGTTTTTGGATGCTAATGGGGAGGAGATTAGAAGACTTTATCTCATTTTAAATTCTTTTGGGATGCTGACAGGGTGTTGATGGTGGCTTTTAGTTTAGGGCGAAAATTGTAAAAGTCTATCTACCCGACCGACATTGGAAGTAATAGACCTTGATATGTCTACATTCCACAAGGAATTTGAAGAATATATCAAATCTCGATGAGTGCCTATGCCGCTCTTCATATTGTATTGAAACTCAAGCTCCTAGATGAATTGTTCACTAGTATAGAGCCTAATGAGTATTTAAGCTCCTAGTTGCATTATTCACTAATGAAATGGAGCCATTTAAAAGTGTTGAGTGCTTAAGCCTCTTCGCTCATATATGTATTGAGCAATTCAATATATTTATGTATATAAAATTTACTCAGAATGGTGCATGTAGCAACAATCCCAAATATTCTATAAATTTTATCTTGCACCAGCATTATTCACTAATGCATGGCCTGCCTAGTGTTTTCCTATGCTATGTTCCCCATCCGAACTCTCAATATTGGCATGACATGACGATTAACGTTCACTCGCAACGGAGTAGCATGAATCTCCCGAAGTGTCAGTATTGAGACCTGCATGAAAACACTCACATAGGCTACACCACCCTCTCGATTAAAGAGATCTCGCATTCGCACACCTTTTTAATTAAAGTTAGCACATATTTATTCCTTAAAGAAAATCTAGACTGTCAATATCAGTCTCAAAATAATCACGGCCGCATGATCTGGCCGCGCGATTTAACAAGCTTAGGCTACTCCTAGCAGAACTAGGTAATCACCATAGTGATCACCGCGGCCCAGTGAGTGCCCTAGTCGATCGACTCCCATTCCTCGGCCCACAAGTGCTTCAACGCCGACCCCAAACATGGGTGATAGCGCAGATAAAATAGCTCGAACGAGCCGAGACCGTTTAAAAGAGTCTCAAAACGCATCACGACCGTCCAACTTTGCTAGCCGGGTCGACGGCTTAGATCTTCCTACAAATGATTAATGAAGTGCCGGCATGTTCATCGGCGTCCCAATTTTCCCCTTTGACAATCGACTTGTCTCATGAAATCCTATAGGTGCTCAACCGCTACCCAAACTCGAAGCAGCACGCCGTATTCAAAACCCTAAATTTGGGTTGTGGCGTTTACAACCGTCGCAAATCGATCGTGTTCGTCTAACTTATCTAGCCTAATTAGACGGGTTAAATCGCGTTTGATGGTCGAGGGGGTGCACATGGGTCCACCACTGGCCCAACTTTATCCTCACTTGATCGACTTGCTAGAGGAAAGTAAATAACACGCCAAATCGTTTGATCGAACTATGGTGGATCTGGCTGTTTTAAAACCCTAATTGGGGTTTACGGCAACACACTGCCGCAAAGTGATCACAACCACCCATCTTCGCCAGCCTAAACGAGCGGTATAGATCTAGATTCGGGGCGGTCTCGAAGATGTTAATGTGATCACTGTCGACTCACCTTTTCACATGATCGACCGGTCTATTCAAACTAGGCTCATTCCTCGAAACGCCGCCCAAAGAAGGGTGGGCCACACGGTTTTTAAACCCTAAGTTGCATCAACGAGAGTATGCAATCTGCCAGTAAAACATCTCGTCCATCCAACTTTACCAGCCCGGTTGTGACATAGATTTATTTTAAGCAAACCAACAAACTAGCATAGCAATCACCTGGCCATCCCTCCTCCACGAGCAATGATCGACCAAGTGATGGCGTGTCCCTAGAGCCACTAAACGATCACCCAAATGTGGTCGATCATGCTACCTCCTTTAAGACGCTTATCCGCGACTTATTCAATCAAGCTCTAAAACAACGATGCTTCATACATATTGATTAGTTTGAGCTGCTTAAAAGTGATGCTTCACATGCATCAAATACATACGATATTTTATGTCGGCCTCATAAACGACTTAGTTGTTTTACATAATAGCACCATATGCTATTCTCCGCGACAAGTCCCACGAATTGAACCATTCACTCGAGACATCAAACATGTAACAAACTGGGGGATGCTTACTGGGGTATTGGTCTGGCGGTTTACGGCGTGCGGCGTGCAACGCGCCCATTATGAGAACGTTTCAGGAAAGGATGATGGTTAACAACGATGAGAGTAGTGGATGAATATGTGACCACGTGATGATCACCACTTCTTACACGGCCCCACTACTCCACAACTTAACTTCCTTCACTTCCTATGAGATCAGGGTGACGCTCAAATGACTTGTATAAATAGATTTTCAATCTATTTTGAAAAAAAGAACACAAGTGTTATCAACACAAGTAGCCGTAAACCATTTTATGATACACAAGTCATAAACAGACATACCTTCATAATTCGATCCCAAACACCTTCTTCGCTTCCTCCCTAAGATCAACCCTTCTCCTTCACCTTGTGACTGAATTGAATTTGGAACGACCATTTCTTGGTTTAGGCCCGAGTCTTGATTGATCTCTCGAATCTAAAAGTACTCCCGTGCAGTGCATTTGTTTAGGGTTTGAATTCGTTTCTCATCAACACACCCAAATTTACCAAAAAATAGTAGAATCAGTTTTTGCCCTCAAACACAGGGTTAAAGTTGAATCCGGAAAAAAGCTTATTGATTAGTGTTGGTGCAGATAGTGTTATTTCATCCTTAGCTTTGGAGCTTGGTTGCAAGGTTGAGAAATTGCATATTAAGTACTTAGGATTACCTATAGGAGCTACATCAAGATGTGCTTATGTGTGGGATGAAGTAATACAGAGAATGGAGGTTAAAATTGCAACTTGAAAGAAGAAATTTTTGAATAAGGTAGGTAGATTGGTGTTGATTAAAAGTTGTCTAGTTAGCTTGCCTGTTTATTTCTTGTCATTGATTCATATGCCTGCAGAGGTGGAGAAGAAGTTAACTAGGTTGATGAGTAATTTTTTGTGGGATTCTAGTGAAAATAGAAGGAAAATGTGTTGGGTTTCATGGCTCAAGATTTGTAGGCCAAAGCATTTAGGGGGCTTGGGAATCAAGAATCTCAGATGTACTAGTAAATTTCTCAAGGCTAAGTGGATTTGGAGGTACTCTAAGGAGAATAAAATGTTGTGGAGAAGGGTGGTGCAGGAGAAATTCTGTAATAATCTTGATGTTCTGCTTCCAAGTGATGATGTTAAACCTAAGAGGAGGAGTGTGTGTGGAAGAATATTCTTAATACTTCTTTTTTCTTGCAGGAGAATATTACTTTTAAGCTGAACAATGGAAAGTCTGTTAGGTTTTGGTTGGATGAATGGTCTAGTCTTGGAAAGCTCAGAGATACGTTTGCAGCAATTTATAAAGCCTGCAGAAATAATACTGCTTCAGTTGCAGAGATGGTAGTTGATGGAAGATTAATATGTGATGCTAGAGAAAATTGACAGGTGCAGAACAGTTAGAGTGGAATATGTTGTGTAATGCTTTGGGTCCAGTTCATAGTCTAAATGAAGAGGAGGATGAGGTAGATATTATGGTGGGTTTTTCAGTGAAGAAATGTTATGAGGCACAAGTGCAAGATGTGGAAGAAGACAGTGATTTTCATAAGTTTTTGTGGAAAAAGAACGTTCCTTCTAAGGTTAGTTTTATGTTGTGGGCTAACTTCCATAATTCTTTGCCTACAATGAGTATGTTAAATCATAAAGGAGTTGAAGTTGAGAATGAGTTTTGTTTGTTTTGCAAGGAGCATGAAGAGACTGCTGATCATATGTTTCTACATTGTCATTTTTCTTTTGAAGTATGCACTTATTTCATTAAGTCATTCAAAATTTCTTGTGTTTTTCCTTCTACTGTGAAGCAGCTGTTTGAGATGTGGATTTTCAATGTCTTAAGTGGAAGATGTAAATAAGTTTGGTGGAAAGTGATTTATGCAGTATTGTGGCACTTGTGGAAAGAAAGGAGTAGTAGAGCTTTTGGAGTAAGAGCTATGGACATTGAGGAAGTTTGTTTGCTTATTAGACAAACTATTGTTCTTTGGCTTTCGAATAGGGAGGTTTTTAATGACTTTACTGTTTCTCAGGTTTTGTTTATGTGGGATACAGTTTTATCACTTGTAGTTTGAGGTAGAACTGTTCCTAGACTGAAGCTTTGTACATATTTTTCTTTTCAATATAACCTTCATTTTTCAAAAAAATAATAATTTTAGCTTTCTCCTTAAACAGATCCGATTTTCCTATAATAAATAAAAATCTTATTCATCTGTTCTTCTCTCGATCTGCACCCTAATTTCCATTTCAAACCAGACATTAATGATGATAGCATCATCTCTTCTTGTTCAAATTCAAATCCACATCACACCCATTTTAAATTCAACAATCAACAACTTGAATTTCTTCTATGAGCTCATTTGAACTCATCTGCACTTGTTAGACGATTTGTTCATCATCACACAGAACCCATCAGCATCTTCCCTGTACCAGCACAGAATTTCTGTAACCTCAATCGACAACAGCAACTGATCTCAGCAAACCCATTCTTCATAGACCTTGAATCTCAACATAAGTTCTCATCATCAATTCCATCTTCATCTTCCTCCCAATCTCAGTAGATCTGAACCAAACCCAACTTAAAATCATCACCAGAAGCAACAAATTCATCTCCAATTCCTTCATGAACCCAGAAAACCAATTCACACCCTAATTCATCAAATCTGTTGTTCAAGCCTCATCTGAATCAAATCCCCTTCTAGAACAACACACATCATAACCCCATCTGTATTTCCTTCTTGACCTGAATTTCAGAGCCAAACCCTTTGATAAACATCTCTCGATTACAACCAACTCAACCCATTTCTTCTCTACACCTCAGTATCAAAACCACCCCCAGATTCAACACACTTAAAACTCTGTCTCAGATCCAATCAACAGCGTTGTCACCATCATCTTCGTCTAAATTCACCTGATTCTTAAGAATACCAACAATCTCTCGATTTCATGGTGCCGCTGTAACTCTCTCGTTCAGGTGGAGTATGATAATGATTGAGAATGCATTTTCTCTGAATTCCAGGGCTTGTGTAGGAATGAAATGGATACAACCACCCAGATAAAGTGGATAAAGGGTACCTAAAATGACCATAAGCATCCACTCATTAATTAAGGGCCACCAAGGTTCTTTGCCCATGCTTCTCTAGACTAAGCTGCGGTGGTCGTCTCCTATCGCTGGCTAGGCTCGGCTCTCAATAGCAGTGCACGTGAGAATTGACGCCTTTTCTCCTTCTTTTGTTCCAAATGACTCCAAAGTACCTAAACACTCAAAAACAAACATAAGATACATATTTTAAAAGAAAACTCAAAGAAAGAAAGCATAAATACTAGTTATAGAATTAGGTGTTTTAGACACCTATCACCCAGCGCCTTTGACGCCCCAAGCGAGCGCCTTTTTTTTAGAAACAACCAGATTTAAGTATAATTTGGCGCCTGAGCGCCTTTTTTTCCCAGGCGCTAGCCCTACGCTTAGTGCGCCTTTGGTGCTTAAGCGCCAAAGGCACTCGCCTTTTACAACATAGCTGGGTACAATCCCAAAAATCCGAATATTGAGAAGCAAGAACATGGGCTCGACTAGATTTATCATTAACATCTAGGATAGAATTGAAATCCCCTAAGATAATCCAAGGGAGCTTATTAACAGAAGCAAAAGATTCAATGTCAGCCCATAAAGAACATCTAACTAAAGTATCATTAGCACCATACACAAATGAAATAATGCATTTTTTATTAGAAGAAAGTAAAACTTCAAGAGAGACAATTTGAGCAGAACTGTGAATAAGAGAAACAGTCATCTCATCGGGATCCCATCCTATCCAGACTCTTCCTGAATTATCATGGATATAATTGTCTAAAAACCTCAAAGTAGGTCTTATTCTACGTCTAATGCGATCGCAATTAACACCTTGAACATGTGTCTCAACTAGGCCAACAAGAGACAAGTTATTATCACTGATATAATTACTAACTTCTCTCTATTTCAGGGGATCATTTAGGCCCCTAAGGTTCCAACAGCCGAACTTAATCATTATTAAGAGAAATGGGGTGAACCTTCCTACTATTCTTACCAGACTTTTTATTGTCCATGATCTTCCGAGGTACTTTTGATGCACCTTGAGAAGAAGATTTCTAATTGAAGTGAGATCTGACTCCACCGGTATCAACATCAGAAGAGTTGACATCAATACGAACAGAGCTAACGGTAGACTCAGATATAGGAATAAAATCTTGCATAACATTGTCCTGCTCCATGCTGGTATTATCTTTAGTAAGAGAAGAGTTAGATAAAATATCGAACTTATTGGCAGTAACCACAGGAACATTTACTAAATTATTTGAACTACCAATCTCAAAAGGGGGACCCTTGGAAAACTGAACAACCTTCTCCTTAACGGTACCTTTAGTAACAGAATTAGAAGCATCTTCCATAATTACTTCATCACCAGGAACTGAAGAAGTCTCAATCAAATCATCAGGCTTCTTAAAAGACTCGCTTATGTTTCTCTTAGCTACCTTCTTAGTCCAAACTTCATTAGGAGTAGTATTAGGTTTAGACTGAACTGCAGGAGCAGACACAGCAACAGGTTCCTTGGGTTTCTTACTACATCTTGCCAAAGAATGGCCAAAAATACTGCAAAAAGAGCACCTAGGGGGTCTCCATGGATATTCTACAGGGATTTCAACTCTTTTTCCACCAAGAATAATTGGTATCATGGTAGGAAAATCACAATTAGCATCGATTTCAACACACACACAGGCATAACTCATTCTTTGTCTTGAGAAAGTAATCTTATCAGACATTAATGGTTTACCCAAGTAACTAGCAATTATAGCTAAACCTTTAGCGTGCCACATATAAATAAAAACCTTAAATAATTTGATCCATATAGGTAAGGTTTTCATTTCAGCAATCTCTCTTTCTAAAAGAGGAGTCCAAGATTTAACAAGAAATAATTGATCAACAATATACCAAGATCCATGTTCAAGAGAAGAAATTCTATCATCTTCATTATCAAATTCAAAAACATAGACTGAGTCACCATGAATAGTCATCTGAAAGTTACCTTTAAGCTTCCAAGCCTTTTGAACTGATTTTTGGACAAGCATAAACGGCAGACGTTTTACCAACAAAACAACCTACAACCAGGCCTTCACATCGCTTGAGTTCCGGTACAACGTCGGCATCTTCAACCACCATAACTATTTCACCATCAACAATAGAAGAAACACGAAACCCCATAGGTTCGGCAGTCACAGCTTCAGATTGTTGTTTACCCAATACAGTAGAACAATCCAACGAACCAACCTTGGCGGACCCCAAACCCCTCAATCTTAGAAGAATTCTTAGGTAATCCTTCAGAAATCATTGAAGAATTACTATTACTACCAAGAACAGAAGAACTAAAACCCTCAAAATTAGAATGAGGTAAAGTCGAATTCATGATCAAAACAGAAGAAAAAGAAGAAAGAAAAGGATCAGGAAATCAAACGCTAATCATCGGAGCAAAGATTGGGTATCTTTTATTCTGGTAACATATGAACAATTGATTTGATTTTTCAGGTTTGAATCAAAAGGAAATATGGTTTTAGTAATCAACAACAAGGCGAAGATAGAGTGGCTGCTAAGCTTGATAGGGTTTTAGTAACTTTGAATGGATTATAGATTTTCAAGATTCCATTGCTGAATTTTTGCTTTCTGGTATTTCTGACCACATCCCAAGTGTTGTTTCTATTTTTGAGGATAGAGCCCATGGCCCTCCTCCTTTTCGTTTTTGTAATTTCTTGTCTGAAGACCCTGATTTTATTAATATTATTCGACATGAATGGTCTTCTCCTGTTAGAGGAAATCCTATGTTGGTTCTAGTTACCAAACTGAAAAGAGTTAAAAAAGCTATGATTGATTTAAGAAAGGGGAAATTTGGTAATCTATCTCTTCAAACTCTGGAAGCTAAGAAATCTATGCTTGATCTCCAAGCTCAAGTGCAGTCTAATCCTTTATGTAGTGTTACTGCTAGTTATGAAAGAGAAACTATCAAGGTGTATGCTAGACTATCTAGGTATGATGCTTCTATGACCAAGCAACAATCTAAAGTGAAGTGGATGGGAGTTAGTGATTCTAACAATAATTTTTTTCATAACTCCATCAAAGAAAGGCGTTCTAGAAACAGTATTCTCACTCTTTTGTCTGGAACTGGCATTAAGCTTGAAGATGACAAGTCTATAGCTCATGAGTGTGTTGACTTTTATTCTTCTCTTTTCAACAATACTTCTATTACTTGTGATACTGATGCTGTTTTGGATGGTACACAGTTTGAAAAGGTTCTTAGTGGTGCTGATGCTGATATGCTAACTTGCCCTGTTAGCAGAGGAGGTGGTCCATGCTCTTTCTTCTATTGAACCTGGTAAGTCTCCGGGCCTGATGGCTTTTCTAGCCAATTCTTTAAAGCTGCTCGGGATGTTGTTGGGGATGATTTTGTTAAAGCCATCCAAAATTTCTTCAAGAGTTGTAAATTACTTCGTGAAGTTAATTATACTTTCATCACCTTAGTTGCCAAATCTGATAACGCCTTTATTGTGAATGATTATAGGCATATATCCTTCTGTAACGTAATTTACAAATGCATTGCTAAGATTATGGCCCTTAGAATGAAAAGAATCATGAGTAATATTATTAGTACAAATCAATCTGCATTCATATCAGGAAGATCTATTCAAGATAATGTTTTACTTGCTCATGAGCTAGTTAGAAATTACCATGGGAAAAATGGAGCAGCTAGATGCGCTTTGAAGATCAATCTTCGTAAAGCTTATGACTCCGTTAACTGGGATGTAGTTACTAAGGCTATGAAAATGTTTGGTTTCCCTGATTTATTTATTCAATGAATTTTTCTTTGTATCTCCTCCTCTCGGTTTTCTGTTATGATTAATGGCTCTCCTTACGGTTTTTTTGGTGCTAGTAGAGGTCTGCGGCAAGGTTGTCCGCTTTCTTCTTATCTTTTTGTTATTGTTATGGAAGTTTTTAACGCCATCCTTCTTAAACAAGTTCAACAAGGCAACTTTGGTTTTCACCCTAAGTGCAAATCTATTAAGCTTACCCATCTTTGCTTTGCCGATGACGTTATGGTCTTCTTCAAAGGGTCTCTGGAAGCTGTTTCTTCTATTCATCAAGCTCTTACGCTGTTCAGCTCTTTCTCTGGCCTTGAGGTGAGTATCCATAAAACCTCCCTCTTTCATTCTGGAATCAGTAGGGATATTCTTATTGAAATTTTACGCTGCTTTGGATGCTCTGAAGGCTTATTACCTGTGAGATACTTAGGTAGCCCTCTGATTTCTATTAAGCTATCTTACGTTGATTGTCTTCCCCTAATTGCTAAAGTCACTAAACGTGTTAAGTCTTGGAAGGCTAGATTTTTGACTTATGCTGGTAGGTTGCTTCTTATTAAAGCTGTGTTAAGTGGCATGATATACTTCTGGTTTTCTTGTTTCATTTTACCTAAGAGAGTTATCAAAGAGCTTAATTTGATCTTCAAAAGATTTTTATGGGATGGTCCAGATATGAATAAAAAGAATAACCCTATTAGCTGGCTTCAGATTTGTCTCCCTTTTTCTGAAGGAGGATTAGGCATTAAGAATCTAGAGTGCACTAACATTGTTGCTAATCTCCGACATATCTGGGATCTTTACTCCGGGAAAGATACTGTGTGGACCCAATGGGTTAAAGCTAATCTCATTAAGCAAAAAGACTTTTGGAGCATGTTGTAGTTGCAGGAAATCCCACACTACACCCCTCACTCGAATTTGTTTAATCAACCCATTTGAAGATGAATAACAATATATTTTATTAATTGTTTCCTTGAAAGATTTACAAAGAAATGTAGAACAGAGCTAAAGAAATTACAATCACTCTTAATTTTCTCTATCCTAATGACTTGCTTAACAATTCAAAAAGGATCCCCCTCACAACAGACTTACTCGACCCTTTATATAGGTTATTACATAGTGGATGACAACTAAGCTGTCCTTTATTTTCGGGGAATTCTTCGCGAAGCGTCGCAAATATGTAAGTGTTAGACTTCGCGACACTCCTAAATCTCGCCAAGTCTTCACACTTTTCTCATGTTCTGGCTGTCGTCATCTGATGCGTCATTTAAATTATTTCCTTGCGACACCTTCGCAATGTAGTTGTTTATTACTCTCGCGAAGTATTGCTATCGCGATATTCTGGTCCTACATCTTGCCTCTTCTCATGTATTCTCTACGAAGTAGTGATGAGTGCTAAATAGTGCATATTTATACACCTTTTTATTGGCATTTTACTCATCTTTTGCGCTTAGGAATCAGATATTATCCCAGATTCTGTGTTTTCTTTGTTTTCAAGAATAAATATTTGTATTAATTAATTTTGTGTTTTTAGGCAATAAATAAAGCTCGGAGAAACTGAGGAGCCAAAGAGCGAAGAATTGGAGTCGATCATCTATGGAGCAGATAGCTAAAGCCCGCACGCGTATCAGTCGCCACCCAACAAAGAAGACATGGGCTAGAGCTACCCATGACCCGGATCCGAACCCGCTCATCCTGAGCCGTCGAGATCTCACCCAAATGCATCACACGGTCGCTCCTTCACTCACATATATTTCTCGATGCTCCGCTCAACACCAGATCTCTCTCAGTTCTCCCTCGACCGTTCAGATCTCTCCCGCAAGATCCAACGCTCGCTAGGCCAGTCTCATCATTCCCCTGATGCACCTGCTCAACACCGGAACTCCCCATACCCTATACCCATCGGTTACATCTCATTTCTCTTCTTCCTTTTCTCTTTCATCTCTGCAGAACCCATCCCTCACCTCAACCACCATCTCCTTCCCCCGACAAAGCAAAACTCGCTCTTCTCCTCCCTCTCCCTGACACAACAACCACCACACCACCTCCATCACCCAGCTACCTCTATCCGCCACCCTAGGTTCACCCATCTCCATCTTAGCTTCTCTCATAACCTAGAAGCTAGGGTTTAGATGATTGAACTTAGGGTTTCTCCAACAACCCCAGCAGAGAGTTGCAGAGCCGATTAGACAAGAAAGGAGTGCGTTTCTGAGTATGGGTGCGATTGTTTTTGTTTATTTTATCTTTAATTTCGATTTTGAGAATTAGGGTTTGATAGTTGGTTGCATGTATAAATAAAGAAACTGTGGATGTTTAGAGTGACGGCAGGATTAGCCAGTGCAGTCACTTAGCTTGAATTTGGTTTTATTTTGTTCTTTGTTGCTTTATTATGTTTTAATTCAAAGTGCTAGGGTTTGAGATGAAACCCTAGCTTATCACTATGTTCTTCATAGTTCATGTATTCTTCTTGAATGGTTAATTAGTTTTAAGATAGACTTAATCTGAGCAGATCAACACATTGCTCTCACAGTGCATACCAATGCCATGGATGCACTGTAGTTAGAATACCCCTGTGTTGTTTATGCTACAACCCAAGCTCAATTAGACTAATGTTTATCTACTGATTAATTGTGCTTTAGTCAGACAGTTAATACTTAGGATAAATACCTTAGTTGTGATTAAAATTATCAGTTGGAGAAACATCTTAGACATAAGGCAGACTCGACACCTCTCTATGGAGCAGATAGCTAAAGCCCGCACGCGTATCAGTCGCCACCCAACAAAGAAGACATGGGCTAGAGCTACCCATGACCCGGATCCGAACCCGCTCATCCTGAGCCGTCGAGATCTCACCCAAATGCATCACACGGTCGCTCCTTCACTCACATATATTTCTCGATGCTCCGCTCAACACCAGATCTCTCTCAGTTCTCCCTCGACCGTTCAGATCTCTCCCGCAAGATCCAACGCTCGCTAGGCCAGTCTCATCATTCCCCTGATGCACCTGCTCAACACCGGAACTCCCCATACCCTATACCCATCGGTTACATCTCATTTCTCTTCTTCCTTTTCTCTTTCATCTCTGCAGAACCCATCCCTCACCTCAACCACCATCTCCTTCCCCCGACAAAGCAAAACTCTGCTCTTCTCCTCCCTCTCCCTGACACAACAACCACCACACCACCTCCATCACCCAGCTACCTCTATCCGCCACCCTAGGTTCACCCATCTCCATCTTAGCTTCTCTCATAACCTAGAAGCTAGGGTTTAGATGATTGAACTTAGGGTTTCTCCAACAACCCCAAAGCAGAGTTGCAGAGCCGATTAGACAAGAAAGGAGTGCGTTTCAGAGTATGGGTGCGATTATTTTTGTTTATTTTATCTTTAATTTCGATTTTGAGAATTAGGGTTTGATAGTTGGTTGCATGTATAAATAAAGAAACTGTGGATGTTTAGAGTCACGCCTGGATTAGCTGGGCAGTCATTTAGCTTTAATTTTGTGTATTTTGTTTTATCATGTTTTAGTTTAATTTGCTAGGGTTTGAATGAAACCCTAGCTTATCACCTGTGATTTTCATATTTCATGTATTGTTCTTGAGTGTTTAGTTTTCAAGATAGGTTTTAATCTTAGCATGTCACACTTTGCTCTCACAAAGGCATACCAATACCATGGATGCACTCGTAGTTAGAATCTCTCTGTGAAGATGATGCTGCAACTCAAGCTTAACCATTATCAAGCCTCGATTAGTTGTACTCTAAATAGACGAGTTAATGCTTTGGTAAGATACTCTAGTTGTGATTAAACTATCAACCAGGAGAAACATCATAGATTTAGGGTAGATTTGACATATCTCCCTTATCTGTCAAAGAAACAATAGCAATATCATGAGTTGAAGACATAGTATAAGTTAGTGGTGGATTTGAGACCCTAGTATCCCACTGCCACCCTGGTATTTCCCATTGTCACATTTTATTTCTTTTACTTTAGTTCAGTTCACCATCACAACTTCTCAGTCGCTTCGACAAACAAAAACCCCCCCTGTGTTACACATTACCACCTGAAATTCAGTAGAAGTAAGCCTTTAGGTCACATATCGGTACCACAAGTCTCTGTGGTTCGACCCGCACTTGCTCAGTCCTACAACCAAGACACCGTGCACTTGCGGTATAATTCGTAGGCTAAAATAACCCCATTCTCAGGCCTACCAAGTTTTTGGCGCCGCTGCCGGGGACTTGGCGTGTGCCCTGTTGCTCATTGGCCTGACTTTACTGATTTCCACTCATCATTGTATATACGCACTTGCATCTTTTATAGCTTTCTGTTATTTCATTTTATTTTACACCCTGTATTTGCACCTTCATGATAACTTAGCTTCACTTTGTGTTTCATTGTTTCTTAGCTCCACTTAGCTTAATTTGTTGCATTGCACTTACTCTCTCAGTCCAAAGATTCGGCTGGACCGAGCTCAAGCTTGCCTGGCCTAGCTCATCACACCTGTGTCATATCAGCATAAGCATCTGTAACTTAGCTGCATCTGTAACTTAGCTGCATTTTCATAGCCCATATTTTTGTAATTTTAACAAGCTATAACATTTTGCATCTTAGTGTTACTGTGCAAACCCTCCCTTGTGACAGTCCAAAATATTCCCTTGTGACAGTCCAATTCTCAGGCTTATGCCAATGTTTACTCTCTTTGCTTTAACTGTGAAGCTCTGGGAACTAAATCTTTGTTGAGCTACAGGTACCTACCTGTGCTGCTGTGCTGTGCCTTGCTAGCCGGTGCTGCTGAGCAAGCTGTTAAAGCTGAGCCAACCCCAGGGTAAGACAAGGAGCTGAGCACAGCCACTGTGGCTAAAGCAAGTTGGTATTATCCTCCAACTCTGTTCTGTGATTGATGAATGTATGGATAACAATCCATGAATGCATGCTAAACATATTTGCTAGCTGATAGCTATGTCTTTGAGCCAACATGAGCATGCTCTTTTGCATCTGTGAACTGTGAGTGCATTAAACTCGTTGCCTTAACAAGCATCAACTCCAGCCCTTACAAGCCGTGAGTTGAGTCAGTAGTTAAGCTGCAAGTTTTGAGTGCCAATTTGGACAGCCAAGTTGGCTGAGCTACCCCAAGGAAGTCAACTAACCCCTTTTAGCCATTGTCTGCCTTGTACCTGATGTGTTCTGTGCCATGTACCAACTGCATAACCTGTTAAATGCTAAGCCTGTTGAGATGTGATTGAGCCATAACACGCATATTGGAGTGCCCTGTGTTATCTGTTGATCCTTGTGTGTAACCCTTAACCATGTGCTAAACCTTGTCTGAGCCACCCTGAACTCTTATGCATGTTTGATCTTGTATGAGCTTTCACCTGCTGTCAATTGAGCCTTGTGTGAAATTTTGTTGAGCCAAGTCTGTGATGCCCCTTTGCATGATCAACCAACATTGCTCATCTTAATGACCCTAGTGAATCCTTGCATCTGAGTAGTTGCTCATTCCCCTGTGCCTGTATGATAACCTGTGATAGCCTGTACCTCACTGCTAATCTGCTGAGCTGTGCATTGCTAAACCTGGTTCACTTGGTGAGCTAGTGACCCTGCCCGAGAATCTGTGTGAGCACACCTCTGAGTTGTGCTCAAATCCATGCACTCGTTGAACAACCTCGTGTGCAAAACCGCTCCGTGAACCTAACTTGAGCACAAACCAACCTGGGCTTTTATCACAGCTAAAGCCCACAAAAGAGAACCAAAACTCAGCCCACATACTGGGCCATCAATCTGGGCTTGCATTCTGCATAACCGGAGCCCACAATCAATTGCTGGGCTGACTGACCACACCAGTTGGGCTCACTGAACCCAAGCTGGGATGTCTAAACATCAGCTGGGCTTTACACATCCAAGTGCAAACAACCTTCAGCCCACATAAGCTACACATCTGGGCTGTGCAACCAAGCTGGGCCAGACCATCTAGGCTAGAACCTATTCTGTTGGGCTGTTTAGCATCAACTGGGCTGGACTTTCCCAACAAACCAGAAACCCAATAAACCAAATCAGCCCATTTAAACCAAATTTTCCCACCAAAACCAAACTTAGTCCACTTCATCTGGGCTTTGAGTTCAATTTGAGTACTAAATCATGTCAGGATTTTGGTCTGCATCTGGGGATGGAACAAATAAATCCCTTAGAGAGCTTGCTTACGGGCACCTTTCACAAGATGAACACCCCACATACCATAGTGACTTTAGGGAATTTTATGGGCCTTCTCAGGGTCCTGATCTCACATACCCTAATCATTATGATCACATACATCATCCACCACAGGTTGAAAATGAACAATTTTCTCATACCCAGTCATCACTTTTAGATCAATTAGAAAAGCAATCTGTCGAATCTAGTTTTTCTAGGCAATATGAAATGCATGCTTGCACCTTATGTGGTGGTTTAGACCACACTGCTGAGTACTGTTATATCTTGCATGATTTTAGACAGTCTAGGGAAAACCATGATAATCCAATGAACGAAGTGTCTAGAAGTGACTATTGGGACCATAATCAACATGCACACATGCATCATTCACCACAGTGGGAGATGGACAATTTTATACTCCCCAACTCCTAGTTTGCAATCAATAATGGAAACACTCATGGAGCAAAAATGCTAGGCTTGAAATGAATGCAATGCATGACCATCCATATAGCAACATGTCTGAATTTCCCTTCTCTAAGTGAACCTCATGCACAACCATACAATGAATACCCATATGAGGAATGCATACCCACTAGTGAAGACTCTCCTTCAATAGAAAAACTCAAAATGATTCTTCACCCGATTGAATTACAAAATGATAGGATTGAAAATAGTGTTTCTAGTCTTACTCATACAGCCTAACGTTGAATTTGAACCTAATCTAGAGGTAAATGAGTACACTAAAAATACTACAATTTTGAATGGAGAGATGAATTCGTGCTATGATGATGATGATGATGAATATGAAGAGCATGCGTATTTTGAAAATGTAGTAGAATCTTTAGGTTCAGAGACATTAGGTGTCTCTTCTGTGAACCCTATGAATGATGCTTCTTCTAATATTCATATATGTGATGATAATGTGGAACCTGTGCAATTATCCTGTGAAAGTGAACATGATTTACCCTCTTCTGACCTTAGGAAAGTGTGTGATGGTACAAATGATTTTATACATGAAAATAACTTAGATGTACCTAACCTCTCTCCTGAGTCACAAATTGATACTCCCCCACCAAACCTAGGTGTAGTTTGTAACAAAATTGCAAAACCAACTTTTCTAAAAATGCCTAACTTAGGCCTAGAGCTTTGTGCTTCCCAAGTCCTCTTGGACTATTTTGCATCAAAGTATAACACTCTTAAGGAGCCACAGTTGAGTGTGTATGTTCCATTTCGTAATTAGCAAAACTCATTTCGAGTTAGACCTTTTGCATGATGTACCTTTAAAATTGCAAGATTTTGTGCTTCCAAACACACCTGTTGATAAGTTTAGGTTTGGGGGAAACTCATTCACATACACAGTCTTACTTGCATTCTCATGTTATATTTGTGTAAGGCTGTTAATGTTTGTATATATTTTCTATTGGGTTGATCCTCAACTCTTTAGACTGTTGGTTTATGGTGAATTTTCATTGTATATATCCAGTAGGACTTGTTAAATTTCCTTTTCTTGAATCGGTTGAGTCTTCATGTGCATATATTATGCTAATCCGATATGATATGTTGGATTCTAGCTTTAACTAACGAAGCTCAACCTTGCTCCTCGCCGACATCCAGTAATCTCTTCCCTTTTCTCTTATCAAAGATAGTTCTCTCGGTATGTGACTGTTTAAATTTTTTCTCTATGTAGACACATTGAGGACAATGTTTGATTTAGGTTTGGGGGTGCATTTGCATTTAGAGTTTTTAGTCTTTTATTTTATCTTTTAATTTTTCAATAAAAAAAAAAAAAAAAAATCAAAACTCTTTTTGTAAAAACCTCCAACTTTTAGAGATTTTAGAGTCACTAGCATGCTTTTAGCTATGTTTACATAGAGATTCTAACCGAAATAACAGAACTTGGAAGTTCCGGAGAACACAATCGGGTTCCTTAGTTGATTAGAGCGTTAAAGTTGGATTTAACCATACCGGAGGGCGAATTAGGTGCTGTTTAGATATTCGGTAGTAGAATTGTGATCACCCATAGTGGAGACTACCCAATTTACATCAAGTGAGGCACCAACCTTCAATTTTTTGCAACTTTCTAGAAAAGCTGTTAGAGTGTGTGTCACCATACGTAAATTCCGGGTAGGAATGGTGAGCTACCCAACTTCGCACCATTTTCAGCACTACTTTTGATCTCTTGAGTGCTAGTTTTTGTCAATCATGAGGGTGACGTCTAAAGATGAAAACTCCTTCTAAATACCGATTTGCCGTTAGCATCACTCTCTCTCTCAATCAGCAAGACCCATAGAAACACATCATCATCAGCAAGCGGAGCATCATCAGAATATGGAAAGAAAAATTGATATAGTCCAAGGTTTATGTGCAACAAAGAAAAGAAAATAGGATGAGAATTAATAAAATTTATAAAATCAAGACAATACAAGTTGTGGAAAAATTGAGTGATAAAGTCCTTTGTCCATGGAGTTAGTTGTTTCATTATTTGTATTTTTATTTTCACTTATTGTATTGAAAAAAAAAAAAAATCAAAAATCAAAAAAATATTGTAGTTTATTTTTGCTACCACCATGGTAAAGAAGAATTTAAAAAGAAAAATCCAAACAACAAGGAATTTGAGTAGAAAAGTCAAAAATTGTCAAGTTTTGTGAAGTTTAGAAGTTCGTCATCAACAATTGAAGACCGAAGACCGAAGATTGAAGACGTTTCTATGGTTCCTATGAGAGAGTGATATTAATTGCCCGATCGGGTGAGAAGTGAGTGAGTACTCCCACCCTTGCTAATGGTTGATTTCCTTTCTTAGAGATCATCGTAAAAGATTCTTTTGTCCACACTTCTGTGGAGTCTCCAGATTTTATTTCGGAAGGTTATCCTTCTTACCTACAACGTGTGCGGATTTCTCTCTTTACTCCGCCTCGCACACATGAGAGACAAAAAAGCGATCTTTTTGAGTGCAATTATCATAAAACCTTAATGGTGAGGCAGAAGTTGAGACTTATGATCACAATCGAATCCGAATTCTTTCATATGGTATGGTTACTTCTCGCTCAGCACTTAAGGATGAGAATGCGTTCTTTGGTAGTTCTAACTTCTGTTACTAGCACGCAGAAACTCTATGTCCTCATAGCTTCTAGGAGGCTTGAGACTCTTTTACACTCTGAAGTTGGAGAAGGTTTTGTGGGTACACCTCTGGTAAACCCTCACGAGACTACAACTCGTCCACTAGGGACACCTAGCGGTTTAAAGGCTTAGTGCATACGCTAAATGCATTCGAGAGACTGCGACTGGGTATAGTTAGGATTTCTTCATTTCTCGTTTCACTTGAGGACAAGTAAAATTCAGGTTTGGGGGTATTTGATGAGTGCTAAATAGTGCATATTTATACACCTTTTTATTGGCATTTTACTCATCTTTTGCGCTTAGGAATCAGATATTATCCCAGATTCTGTGTTTTCTTTGTTTTCAAGAATAAATATTTGTATTAATTAATTTTGTGTTTTTAGGCAATAAATAAAGCTCGGAGAAACTGAGGAGCCAAAGAGCGAAGAATTGGAGTCGATCATCTATGGAGCAGATAGCTAAAGCCCGCACGCGTATCAGTCGCCACCCAACAAAGAAGACATGGGCTAGAGCTACCCATGACCCGGATCCGAACCCGCTCATCCTGAGCCGTCGAGATCTCACCCAAATGCATCACACGGTCGCTCCTTCACTCACATATATTTCTCGATGCTCCGCTCAACACCAGATTTCTCTCTCAGTTCTCTCCTCGACCGTTCAGATCTCTCCCGCAAGATCCAACGCTCGCTAGGCCAGTCTCATCATTCCCCTGATGCACCTGCTCAACACCGGAACTCCCCATACCCTATACCCATCGGTTACATCTCATTTCTCTTCTTCCTTTTCTCTTTCATCTCTGCAGAACCCATCCCTCACCTCAACCACCATCTCCTTCCCCCGACAAAGCAAAACTCTGCTCTTCTCCTCCCTCTCCCTGACACAACAACCACCACACCACCTCCATCACCCAGCTACCTCTATCCGCCACCCTAGGTTCACCCATCTCCATCTTAGCTTCTCTCATAACCTAGAAGCTAGGGTTTAGATGATTGAACTTAGGGTTTCTCCAACAACCCCAGCAGAGAGTTGCAGAGCCGATTAGACAAGAAAGGAGTGCGTTTCAGAGTATGGGTGCGATTGTTTTTGTTTATTTTATCTTTAATTTCGATTTTGAGAATTAGGGTTTGATAGTTGGTTGCATGTATAAATAAAGAAACTGTGGATGTTTAGAGTCACGCCTGG
The DNA here is from genome assembly GCA_023531295.1 of Papaver armeniacum. NCBI lineage: Eukaryota > Viridiplantae > Streptophyta > Magnoliopsida > Ranunculales > Papaveraceae > Papaver > Papaver armeniacum. The sequence continues at coordinate 21,282 of JAJJWW010004450.1, forward strand.
ATTAGCCAGGGCAGTCATTTAGCTTTAATTTTGTGTATTTTGTTTTATCATGTTTTAGTTTAATTTGCTAGGGTTTGAATGAAACCCTAGCTTATCACTGTGATTTTCATATTTCATGTATTGTTCTTGAGTGTTTAGTTTTCAAGATAGGTTTTAATCTTATCATGTCACACTTTGCTCTCACAAAGGCATACCAATACCATGGATGCACTGTAGTTAGAATCTCTCTCGTGAAGATGATGTCGCAACTCAAGCTTAACCATTATCAAGCCTCAGATTAGTTGTACTCTAAATAGACAGTTAATGCTTTGGTAAGATACTCTAGTTGTGATTAAACTATCAACCGGAGAAACATCATAGATTTAGGGTAGATTTGACACATCTCCCTTATCTGTCAAAGAAACAATAGCAATATCATGAGTTGAAGACATAGTATAAGTTAGTGGTGGATTTGAGACCCTAGTATCCCACTGCCACCCTGGTATTTCCCATTGTCACATTTTATTTCTTTTACTTTAGTTCAGTTCACCATCACAACTTCTCAGTCGCTTCGACAAACAAAACCCCCCCTGTGTTACACATTACCACCTGAAATTCAGTAGAAGTAAGCCTTTAGGTCACATATCGGTACCACAAGTCTCTGTGGTTCGACCCGCACTTGCTCAGTCCTACAACCAAGACACCGTGCACTTGCGGTATAATTCGTAGGCTAAAATAACCCCATTCTCAGGCCTACCAAGTAGAGAATGTCATGAGAACTAATGTTGAAGAACCATTTGATATGT
>JAJJWW010004452.1:0-135895 GCA_023531295.1 Papaver armeniacum
GACATCTTATTTTGGGCTAGACCAAAGTAGTCGAAATCTTTTCTCGGTCATACTCGGTTGGGGAGCTTGGAGCGAGGAGTAATAAGTTCGGACTTGGAAATCGCCAAAACTCGGTCTAATACTGAACCTAATTATTAGAGACTTATATATTGCTCCTCACAAGTCATGATTTGTACCTAATTAGAATTAAAATTTTAACACTATCATGTAAATAAGTGTGTAATATTGTTATATGTATGTATTTATCATGTATCCGTGAGGTTTTCTTATTTGATAACTCCCATATGAGGGGTTATAAAAAAATTATTTTCTGGTTTTAGTGCATGCAAGGACAACTCGGAAAAGTTAACTTGTTTCGCTCAAAAATCGGTCCAAATTAGGGCTGCACATAACCGACCCAACCCGCTCGACCCAACCTTTTCCGCCGTAAAATACCCGAACCCGACCCAACCCACATAGGCGTGGGTCGACTATGGGTGAGGCACGCCGTAACATCAGTATTTTGGGTCGGTTGCGGGTAGAAACTTCCGTCACCCGAACCGACCCACCCACCCGCCCAAGATTCCCTAACCCTTAGATTATCTATAATTTATCCTAGAAACGATCGCAGCCATTGAAGTGACGATATAAAATAACTAACCCTAAGCGACTGCATTTTTTTCACTTCGGCCTCTTCTTCTCTCCTTCTCTATTGCATACCACATCGCATTTTTTATCACTCTTCTCTCGATCTTTGAATTCACGGAAGGTAACTAGGTAACTAGGTAAGACTGAAAACCTTTGATTATATGATTTTCTGTGATTTTCAATTTGGGGTTTATCTGTTTAGGGTTTTGTTTTTTATTTCAATTTGGGGTTTATCTGTTTTATGTTTGATTAATTGAAGGTATGAATTTTACCTAAATTTCTTTTATTTCGGTCGATTGATTTGAGTAAGATGAATTATTGAATGAATCTACTATTTTTACTTCTACATAATCTTCTCAGTTTGTATTTGTAAGACCTAGGGTTTTATTGAAATTGATTTCATAGCTACCTAATTGCCGCAATATGATATATTTGGCTGTAATTAAGAGTTAGGTCAGATTTTGTAATGTCTTGTTTATGTTAGTTTCAGTAAAATTGTTCTGTGAACGTCTCCAAAATTGACCAGTAAATCAGAATGGTCATTTTATTTTATGGTGGGTAACCCACCACCCACCCGACCCAACCCGTCGTTATGTGGGTCGGGTGAAACCGACCCATTGTGATGTTGGGTCGGGTTGCGTGGTGACAACTCATTACCCACCATCAGTGGGTTGGGTGGTGGGTGAGGCAAAAACCGACCCAAACCGACCCATGTGCAGCCCTAGTCCAAATCGGTCGCCTGAATCGCTAAAAATCGAAAATGCCTTGGAATCGGAAATCGCCTCGGTCAAATAGCCTGTAGCGATTACTCGGGGATTAATCGTCCTTGGAGAGCGATTTTAACTACACTGGGCTATATATATATATATATATATATATATATATCATCTTATTATTGATGGGTTTATCGAAGAGAGAGTACAAACTTGGGTTCCTTAGTAATTTCCACCACCTATTTAATTAGAAGGAGAAACTGACAATTAATCCAATGGGACTCATCCAATGTATTGGTCCACGTGGATGGGTCACAATGGGGAAAATATCTGTGAAGATTGAGACGGTCAGCTTTAGTTGGGACGCTCGTCCTAATTGAGCCGGGTCTCGGTGCATCACCAACCGAGCTTGATTCAACTAAAGTCGATCGTGGCCATCTTAGACATAATGGATATATTTCTAACTGTTAATCTAACGGTTATATGTTCAAACGATTCAACGATTAGAGCACGAATGCCATGATAAAATTATAGATAATAAGTAATGATAAGAAGATACAGGTGGAGATTTGAAATGAAGGACATCAACAAATGATAAGTGATTATTTTACTGAAAGGATGTGTGTAATCTGATGAAAATTTTCAACATCGCTTCCTATGCTGCAACACGTAGTTATTAGGCTTTTCGGAGAGTTTTGTCAAGTAAACCCCATACTCAACTATCAATTTAGTGCACGAAATGTACGAGGACATAGTTCTGAACAAAGGTCACTACATCCCTAAGGATTCTAGGTTATGGTATGGCAGCGGATGTCCTGTGGATAATTACATTCATATGGAAAACAACAACATACAAAAGTCTCTAAGATATTTTGCTAAATTGTAGTCGACCATTTTGGTCCACGTTTTCTACGAAAACCAACACAAGGTGATGTCGACCTACTACTAGTTGAAAATGCAAGTAAAAACTTTCCCGGAATGCTATTTAGCCTTGATTACATTAATTGAGTAGCATGGATGTCCTTATGCTTGGCAAGGTCAGAATAAAGGCCATTATTCAAAACTTATTATTGCTTTGGAAGCGGCATCTTATTATGATTGCTGGATATGACATGCTTTTTTGACTCCCAAATTCAAATAACACCATCAATATTTTTTATTAACCACATTTGTTTGAATAACTGAAATATAAAAATGCACCAGCTGCAAATTTCAGTGTCAACAACAACAACTATAACACGGGATTTTTCTGGATATAACATTTTTTCAGCGTGGTCAACTTTAGTTCAGGGTGACGTCCAGATACCTGAACAAGAGAAGAACCGTGATAGAAGATATTCTAACAAGAAGCCATTAATCTAGCTCGTATGCACAATTTTATTGCCAATGAACTTCTATAAAATTTTCGGAACCAAATGCAAACTGTAGCTAATCAACAACGTACATATGCAATTCACACTTCAGATTAATATATGCATCAACGGAAGTGTGTTTTGCTCCAAATTGGAGGGGTGGTCTAATTCTTTACACTTGTGCTGTACATACTATCAAGCTTTTGATGGCAGACATTACCTAATTTGATACAGTATATCATCAACTTGCTTATTACTTTTATGTTCCAAAATGATGCAACGGGTTAGAAGTCGGAAATAAAGAAAAAACAAAAAAATCAAGTTTTTCATACAAGTTTCAAACGAGAAATTTTTTGATGGGGTTGCTTTTTGAAGGGGCATGAGGGACCAATAATATGGTGACAAATGCACTTGATATCATTGAATTTTGTTTCCAAAAATATAAAAGAAGTTTATTTTTTGGTAGAAAATTTATTTTCTTAATTGGTATTGGTGTTTTTGGAAACAAAAAACGCCCCCATCAAAAATTTTCTCGGTTCATACATCAATCAGATAAATAAGCCGAGTGTTTTAGTGCCGGGAAAATTAGTTCAAAATTCTGCAAGCGATCCACCAGTCCAGGTGTTACGACATCAGAATTGGTGTTAAAGGAAACGAAGCATTTTCTCTGGCCTTCGTTTTACTGTTAGCTTATACGTACATGCCGATACACACTTCAACTTAGAATGTATAATAAATTTGATACAAACAAAAACAAATCAACTGTGAAAAAAATACTAACCATACGCTAAATTCTTTGATGAGGCAGGTGGCCTACTTAAATTCCCATAGGGTTTTGGGAGCTCATTGGGTGCATGAATCAGCTACACAATTTGTAGACTTGCAACGGTATACACTACCTATCCTTCACTTCCTTAGCTCCGGTGTTCATGTGTGGGATCCTGCCACCACAGCAATTGCTTGTGCATCGCTTTCTATTTTAGGTAGTCCAGACCTTCAAATACCTGCAATATATATAACGATGATTTTTGGTCAACACCATGGATACAGGAATTAATGGGTGCATAAGTTGTTAACACAGCAACATCGACTTAAACCATTGAGTTTGGGTAACACCATGTATAGTTAGCGTCCATTTCCATTGCGTCGAAACATGCCTATGTGCCCAGGGCTTCCTTTAGGACACCAAATGATCCATTTCCTTGTAGGATCATTAATCCTAAACTTTGAATGGAGTCTTAAAAGTGGGGTCACAACATATACCTTGGACATGGGTGAAAACATGGGGATGGCACTGCGGAAGACCATTCCCCTTGAGGCAGTACCAAGACCCCTTAATTTGTAGACTTGCAACGGTATACACTACCTATCCTTCCAGGATTTGAGGACTATTTCATTCAAATATGTTGGAAAACTGGGTTGCAATAGAAGATGAAAGAACACAGGAAGAGATTGTTGTACTCCAAACTTTCAAGGCTCATACGATTTCTTTTAGACAATTATTTCTACCCACCCAATAAATTGGCAATTACAACAGGTATGTGAAATAATGCCTTCAGGATACAATGAAAGCCCTACAACGGAAATTGAATTCAAGGTTTGTACCCTTGATAGCATCTGTTGAAGAATGAGGCCCCTCTTCATAGGAGGATTTTACTGCTGTAAAAAGTCATGCCAAAAAGGAATGCATTACTGAAGGCACCCACCCACACATGATGGCTGCCAAAACTTTGTGCTTTTATATGTTTCTTCTTTTAGCGTCATTTTGTCAGACAAAAGATTTTTCTAAATCATTTTAGGTATTTTTCGTCAAGTATGGAATGCTCTCTTCATCCATATATTTTTGAGTATCTGTCTTGTTTAAGATAACCGCGAAGAATTAGTGGTATTCACAGCATACCATGGAAGATCATGATAAACTCAGATATAACAAAAACATACTTTCTCGTATACCTATTGAGTTTGTCTCACGAAGCCGAGCCGTATGCAAACTTTGGAGAAATCACTTGCAAAACCAAAGACGGGTTTCCTTTTCACAGGGCAGAATCTGCAAATCTGTTATGAAGATGAATATACCGAAGACGAAGATGAGGTAAATGCTAAAAAGCTTTCTTCCCTTACAAAGATTAACCACGGTTTAGGTCAAAAATATATACCTATTATATATGGGTCTTGCAATGGTTTGATTTGCTTTCCAGATATGGAAAAGGAAAAACTCGTTTATATTTGTAACCCCATGACAGGAGAAAACATTTATCTTCCAGAAATGGATTTATTTGGAATATCAAATGCTGAGGTGTTTGGTGGATTTGGTTATTCATTATTAACTAATGAGTATAAGGTTGTTCAAGTTTACTACGAGACCATCGGATCCGTCGGAAGGGTTCAGGTTGACACCCTTGGTGGTGGCAATGGGTGGAGATACAAAGGAGAAATCCCTTACATTTTTAAGCAAGGGGCTGTTTTTGCAAACAACTCTCTTTATTGGCAATGGGTGGAGATACGAGAGAAAGAAACTTATATTAATCGCAAGGAAGAAAGACGCATAGATATGTGGATATTAAAGAAAGAGCAGAAAAAGCAGAAGAAGAGTGAATGGTATTCCCTGTGGATGAGAATGATGACTCCAACTCTTGGGTTTGGGTCCGGGAGGTCAGTATGAAATACAATTCTCAGTACCCTTTTTATCGACATAATGAACCATTTTCCATAACAAACAACAATCAAGTTTTCATGTGGGAGGATCGTAAACTGGGCCACTATAAAGCACTTAAATGTTATGACCCTAATGCTCTCACTTTTAAGAATCTGTGCGATGAGACGTATCATCCATATGAGGTGGATGCTCAAGCAATTCCCCACATGAATAGCTTTGTTTCATTGGAAGATCTTGGAGAAAAGTCTGCGAGGTACATTCACTTTCCAGATGATTCGCCACCATAACCTCCAGGGCCAAACACTTTACTGTGTAAATTTATGCATACAAGTCAGAATGTCTAGATTGCCACCAATAACCTCCAGGGCTAATAATTTTCTTTTACTTTTAAGTTTATTTCATTTCTTTGATTCCGGGTTTCTAAAATTTGGAATTCATTATTTTGATCTATTTAGCTAGCAATGCAAAATGATAGTAGTTTTTATGATTATTTTAGTTAATATGTTTAATGCAATCAAGTTGGGACAATTTCTCGTCATAAATCGCAAGTTCTTAATGTTGTTGGATATTGCATCCTTACCACATATGTTGAGGAATGTGTCTGTGTGTGTATCTTTCTGTGAAACCTTTAGTGATTGCCTAGTGCTTTTGATCAGTACCTCCGTGTGGATTCTCCAACCTCCAAGCAGTGCACTCAAAACCATCAGGCTTTAATTAATCTGTACTTCAGATTCCTATATAATGGCTCCTCTCCTCTACATTGTCCAGACAACCTCTGCAGCCTCTCCGTTTGAGTCTTGTTTTTTCTTTTAAAACCATGAAACAAAAAAAGTGTAAGAACTGTGAATAGCAACTAAAACAAAATATGAGTGAAGTCACTAAGAATTTTTATTGTTTTTTTTTTTGATCGATCAAAAGGAATTGTATTAAGAAGCACACAAGTTGTGCACGAGCGAATACACCAAAAAAGGAGAAAAACAACCTTCACCAAAGAAAAAAGTTCCAAGGATAAGCTAAAAGCAACATTCGCCTTTTGACAAATCTTGGAAACTAAACAACCATTGTTACTTGCGAACTAAACAAGAGCGCAAGCTACATTTAAGTAGGAAACTTAGGCTGAGTTTGGTAATGCTTTTATTTTTCCAAAAGCACTTTCAAAACCTATATATGTCAATAATTTTTGAAATTGGTGTTTGGTAAAAAAATCAAAGTACTTTTTACCCAAAGCACTTCCCAAATTCCTCAATTTTCAAAAAGCTGGGAGGAGGAGGAGCTTTTAAAAGCTACAAAAGCATAAGCTTTGGTCCCACCTAAATTTAATGCTTGATTTATCTTTTTGTCCCTATTTTATTTTATAAATGGCAAAAGTTGCCCTTAAACTTATATACAATCAATTTTTTATTTTTATATTTTAGTCTTTAAATATTATTATTTTCTATTTTCAAACTATTTCATTTCATTTTTCAATAATAAAAATAAAAAAATATTAAAAAATAATTTAATTAATTTTAGTTTGATTTTTTGTTTGAAAATTATATATATATATATATATATATATATATATATATATATATATATATCTTAAAAAGTGTTAAGTAAAATAATTTTTTAACAATCATAATGATAGTAACAATTAGTAAATTATAAATATTTATATTGAATAGTTAAAAAAATTAATTATTTTTAAACCCTATAAAATCGAATAAAACTATTTTCAAAGATATGTCTGTTTTTGTCATTTGGTATAACAACGACAGTTGAATTTGATATTCTACCAAACACACTTTGACTGCTTTTTTAATCAGCTTTAACTTTAGTTAATATTTTACCAAACGTCAAATTGTTTTTTCTCACAAAGACAAAGACAAAGAACGACACACAGTAAAAGCGCTTTTACAAAAGTCTGCAGCAATACCAAACTAAGCCTAAACAACCATTGTTACTTGCGAACTAAACAAGAGCGCAAGCGTCTTACTCAGTTTTTCTCGAGACCAGCGACAATGACTGGTAATTGATTCCGATGAGCGTTCGCCTTCGCCTCAGCTTCCCGCCAGAGGGCCTCTAGCCATCCAATGTTAAAACGCATGTTGGCAGCATCGTTAATTATTCGACGCCAGGTCTGCAGTTGCTTATCGGAAGGATGTTCACCAGCTTCCACCATCTCGCTCAACACATTCAAGACGTTCAAGGTATGAGACACAAGAACGTTAGCATTAGGAAAGACCGCGTCAGAGGCAATATGGCCATGCTGCACCGCTACTTGAGTGTATATCGGCTCTTAGCGAGGAGGCACCCAAAATCCAAAGACCGAAACATAATTTTCCCCATCACGAATCTGGCGTTGCTCCATAGGTTTGTCTGAAAGAAGGAAAGCAGGCGGATCCCTACGCCCACCACTAGTCAACAGATTGGGTTGAACAATCTGCTCAGGAGTTGTAGCCTGACGACCGTGATCGCTCATAGTTTTGATCCTTTTTACTTTGTCACGGCCATCTCTAGCTTCCGAACGATCCACATTTTACCCATAACCTAGAGATGATTACAAAAAAAAAAAAAAAAAAAAAAAAAAAAAAAAAAAAAAAACCACTTTCAATGGAAGAAGTCACAACGTCTTGGCGACTAGTAGAAGAAGGCGAGGAAGAGGAACTCCCAACCGAAGTACCCGGGTCGAAAGGCTATCTGTCTCCTTGCCCTAAAGAGTTCAAGAGGAAAGAGGGTGAGAAAAATCCCAGAGAAAGAGAACGACACCTCTCCCTATACCTCCCCCCTTATGTGTATATAATGAAGGAAAGATAATAAATGAACACGTGTCAATCTGACGAACAAAGTACTTGATGATCCTGTTTGCGACATCACCGGCTTATTCGGTAAAACACCAAGAACAGTACGGAGCAGAACTAGCACCAACAAACTGTGGGATGATCCCTTGATGATCGCCCTCTAAGTAGAGCGGCATCTCTATCTGAAAATGATAGTCGGGGAGATTGAGGAAACCGCGGAACAGGAACTATACCAGCATCACGGCGCGCCTGCCTTTCAGCAAACCTCGGTGGAAGATCCTTCACGTCCATATTAAGCCACTCATGAGCAAAGTATCGTAATGGACCATCCGGAGGGGGATCCGACTAAAAGATAAAGTAATAAGCGCCCAAGGAAGGTCACTAAGGAAGCAATAAAGGAGAAGCAATGCAAAAATTACCTCAACCTCCTGAGGAACAGTCCCGCAAAGGTTACTGGACGATGTTTCGATCTTCGACGAGGAGGGTGGATTTCTTTTCCCTTTGCCCCGAGACGAGGGAGCTGCAGCACGCCTGCTCTTAGCACCAGAAACCAACCCATGAGAACGCATGACATCTGAGGGTATCCTAGTGTGCCCTAGGCGATAGAATTCGGCACGTTTGGCTGGGAGCCATCACGCCATCAACCGACGGGCATGATGTACATCTTCCATCTCATTCACCAATATAAATACCATTTGTGTGTAACCTTCAAGTCTCGGCCAAGCTGAGGTACTTTTAAGGGGTTGAAGGGCAGGCGATGTAATCGAGGCTTTTCACCCCGAAAGACAAAACGCATGAAGCTCTCCCTTTACCATCTCATGGTCCGAAGAGAATGAAGGCGAAAGGTAAGAACTAGTCCCTTGGTCGAAACCTTCCCGACGAGAAATGAGATTCAAATTATAAGCCTCAAGCAAAATACTTTCCCTTGTAAAAACCGGAAGATAACACAGCGTCACGGCGAGAAAAAAAATTGCATGCATCAAAAGGAGGAGTGTCTAAGGCGACATGCACAAAATCCTATAGGAAAAACGACACAAACCGATGTGAAGCTTCTCCACATGCACCATCGTCGTACAGCAGAAAAGTGAATTCGTTGATATCATCTAGTAGGGGCGCCAAACAAACAGTTGGTTTGGCGATAGCCTTCTCATAAAGATCCGTTCGAGGGAAGGAAACAGGATAAGTGATAGTGCTTTCTTTGCCATCCTCTGCGGTCACAACCCGCTCACCAATAAGCCCCAAGACCTTCGTCACTGGCCTATAACGGCGATAATACTCCCATCCCCACATCTGTATAAAGTTGGCAGGAAGAAACGTTTTGAATGTGAAAGAGGAGTCATTAGTTCTTTGGACATCACCTACGAGCAAGTCCAAATGATGATATAGCCCACCCAGAAACATGGGTGCCAAAGGAAACGAGACACCATGCGACATGAGTATCGCCATGATCATCGACTCATCCCTCACAGCATTTGTCGGAGAATGTTCAAAGACTTCGTGAGAGAGAAAATAGGACAAGAAAGCGGACAATTCATGTCGCTTAGTAGATCCGACAGGAGGAGAAGGGGGCTCCCAGCCAGACCCGTCCACCAACTTGGGCGCCCACATTTTTACCCACAGGTTCAAGGTAGCCTGTTTGGCAGACCCCCTGGGGATTGCATGGGCGACAACTTCCTCTATAGAAGCTACCCCTTTCCCCTTCCTTGGCGTTGTTCCTCTGGCGCCTTTCTGTGTTCCGGAAGACACACTCGTTTTGGCGACTAATTTCCTTGATTATGTACGTGCTTCCTTCAAGAAGTCCAGTACGAGTCCGTCATCATCAGACAAACTACCCGACGCCTCTTTGAAGTCGTGACTCCCATAGAGGGGAAGGCCGGTCAGTGACACCACGTCTTCCAATCTGGGCGATGCCTCTCCCCAAGCAAAAAGGCATGTGGACCAAAGGAACCCATCTAAGAGACAGGCGAATCATATCCCGGTTGTTCCTGGTAAGATGCCTGTAGCGCGACGAAGAAAGAGCCTCAATCAACCCCAGATTGATGATTACATCTCTATATTAAGGGATCGAAAGCATGTACTCGATCCATAGATGCCACTTTGGACAAGGAGTCGCCAGAGAAAGAAATTTTATCTTCGGAAGGATGAAGTTTCCACGGTTGAGACGAATCCGATAAAGGGAAGTGATGGGAAGGAGAGGCGGATGCTCGATTTCCTTCTCCAAAAGCCAATCACTGGTTTCTTCGTTTATTACTGGAGGATCAAATGAGGACGTCTTACTAACCTGTCGAAGGAATCTGTCGTCCAATAGTGATGCGATAGACACACCGGGGGGTGGCAACTCGCCTGAGCTTCTCGGCGGAGCTTTGGATAGATAAGAGGGTCTCCAAGTTCTTACCCGCCCCCGGGGGAAAGACCCTCTCTTCCTCAGATAAAACGGGAAGAAGATGAGGCGCCTCCTCCTCGCCAGCAGAGTCTCCATTACTAGAAGAACTCTCAGCCGTTGAACTCTCGTATTCACTCACGGGGTGTCTAACGCCGCCCAGAAGAAAGGGTGTGATAAAGAAAGGGTGAAGGGAGGAAGAGTGCTTGATGTCGCCTTAAATAAGGGGTGTGATAAGAAGAGAGAATGAAGAGGGGAAATGTTTTTGAAGGAATGAAGGGAGGTGAAAATATGAAGCTAGTATTTATAGATGGTAAAAATACACGACCAAGGGTAATTGAAATGACATGACAGAATTCGAAAAGACGCTAACCCTAGCAAGTAACCGTAAGAAATAACCGCTTCACCTCTCCCACGTGTCACGATACTAACACATGCCACTACGGAATTCCCAGGGATGTATGGATAAAAAAAAATAGAGCAGGGTCGCACGGAGGAAAGGGGACTTACAAAGAGGCAATTCCCTCACGGATTGATAATAACAAGGGGACTTGCCAAGAGCAAGTCCTAAGAAACACAAGGACAAGGGGACTCGCAAGGAGAAAACCTTTGGGATTGTAGAAAGCGGAGGGGGTCTACAAAAGAGAGTACATGCGCACGAAGAAGGGAAATTCCCAGGAATGTATGGATAGAAGAATAGAACGAGGTCGTACGGAGACAAGGGGACTTGCAGAGGGGCAAGTTCCTCGAGGATTGATAATAACAAGGGGATGCGCCAGGAGCAAGTCCTAAGAAACACAAGGACAAGGGGACTTGCAAGGAGCAAGCCTATGAAATTGTAGAAAGTAGAGGAGGTCTTCAAGAGAGAGTACATGCGCCTGAAGAGGGGCAACTCCGTAAAGATAACATCTCGCTCCGATGGATATCTCGCATAGACGGTGAGACAATACCGTTTGGCGTCTTAATGGGAGGCGTCCTTTCAGAAGCCGAAGCTCAAGAAATATCGCTTGAGGGTTGTAATAGACTGTTGAGGAGGCTAACGCCTCGCCCAAACAGCCAGGGGACTTAATGTAGATACCCGAAAAATACCAAGGAAGAAATGAGGCTTCCCCATATCCAAAAGAAGGGACGAAATAGAACCCAACCTAATAAGGGGGCACCAAGTTATCCCCTTATCCCAAAGGGGGTGCTATTATACAAGACATGTCTTCTAGAAGGATCTAAGGTACAATTGTACGGTCAAAAGAGGCAGTAGCAAGATAAGGGAAATAGAAAAGGACACACATCTAACATTTCCATTTGAGGAAATAACTAGAAATAGGGGTCATTTCCCAATGAAAGGACTCAGTGATATCATTGTGGGAAATTGTGTTCTACTTATAGGAACTAGTCTCTACAACCTACTTCTATCTGTACCCTGTATATTCCCTACCGTGTACAGCCATCTATTCCCTGGGCTGATCTGACTCTCTGTTATGTAACTCCAAAGAATAATTGTTCTAATTTAAACGTAAAGATGCATGATGGCCAGTCAATAAATTTTCATTATACACATTAATGATCCAAGTTATATTTAAGGTGGAAAAAGAATTGAGGATCCACCTGCAACCGTAACCATACCACATATCAGATAAATTGTACTGTACCTAAATACTTGATGGAATATCTCAAGAAACAATCAACTGGAATATCTCTCCTTCCAGGTTTAACCGTTTATCAAAATAAATTTTGTACGATGGCTTATAATCTTAGAGGGGTAACAAAAAGGGATATTTATTGAATCTTCTATCTCATGTGCAGGGACAAGCTCCAAAGAATCGAACATCAGCAGCGGCATGACTACCATTCAAAAGGAAAAGGCAACCCATTCGCCATGTGAACGGGTACACAGGATGTCAATTGCTATGCTATGTGAAAAGAAACTGAATTCGGAGTTTGAGGTATCAAATAATCTATTAATATATTGGACGACTACAAAATATTGACGTGGGGTTATTACAGGCGAGGGATACATTGACCACATTGGCGTAAATAACTCGCTTCGCAAATGATTGGTGCTTCATGTACTGTCCTGAATGCAATAAGAAATTCGAGGAAACAGGCAACGACAAGCACTGTCTAGAGTGCTTAAAATACACTCACTCGATCCCGATGTAATATTGTTTCTCTTTTACTTTTATGCAATCTGTTTATTGAAAAAAAAAACAATAAATAATTTGGACATGAAGTTACTGATGTACTAATCAACAGTTGGATAGATTGCGCTTGACAATGATGGTGACTGATGGGCCGGAATCAGCAATATTCCAAGGGAAAGGTGAAGTGGCAAAGGAATTATTGGGACATAAGGTGGATTACTTGATGCGGGTGAAAGAGGTATAAGTAATTTCCCCATGAGACTGGAACATGCAACTCAATTCACAAAACCGTGTTTGAAAAAATAATTCTGCAAAATTGGTGCATATTCAGCGTACAAAAATGAGAAATTTAAGCTTAAATGATAAGGATGCTACTTACAACCTATTAATTTTAAACCTGAGAAGGGAGTTCAACATGTGTCCAAGGTTCTTTATGAAGTCCTGCATCGCCAGATTTTATTCCAGGTGCAGATAGGAACATATGGATCTAATAGGGACAAGGGTTTTGAAGTTACCAAAGCATTCATCAAGAGAAAGTGCTTTGGCGCAATTATATGTGGAGGATTTAATGACAGAGGTTCGCATATATACTACCCCTATAAAACGTAATGGGTACAGATTTTAAACATTTCATTCTAATGAGTGTTACACAAACCGCAGGAACATCATGGCACGATGGAGAGTTTAAGTCTTCCGTCAAATACCAAAAATACTATTTGGAGGCTAGAAAGTCCTATTCTCCACCTATTTGGAGGATCGGGAACATGAAAATATCGATGACTCAGCTGGAATTAAAGATTTAACAGATGGAATGGGGAAAGTTGCTATGAAAGAGGAGTATGGAGAGACTTCTATGGAAGATATCGATTAGTTGATTTCACCGAGAAGGGAGCTACTGACAAATAACAAAATACTAGGAGTCGTCATTCATGTTTTTTTTAGTCTCTGCATTTTCTTTTAGTGTGTTTCACATTCTGCATTTCATTGTGTTGTGTCTCTCTTTTAGTGTGTTTCCCATTTGGTTGAGATGTAGTTCCCTTCTTTGATGGAATTTTAATATTAGTACCTTTTAGCTTTGATGGATCTTATTTATAACAGAAGTTCAATTCCAGGCGAACAATTGTGAAATCAGGGTTACATTGTCATCCATTTATTTTACAACACTACGTCAAGGGTTGATTTTAGGGCTAAAAAGTCATAAATAATCTTCTTTATATATTACCTAGAATTTAAAACTATGTTGGCGTGGGAATAATCGTTGTACCCACGATTCAACCAATTTTCAGAAATCTGGGTTGCTCATTCATGGCGCATAATGTAGGACCTATTTGAAGTCATACAAAAACAACAAGGGTACGTACTTCGAACTAGAATTGTATGTAGTTTGTATTGTCTCAAACTATGCCGACCATTTATCAAGAATCAAATGACTCTTATATAGTATATATGATTTATTTAGTTTTCATTATGACATCATTTTATTGATTAAGTTGTTAAGTGGATCAATGTCCAACCTATAATGTGTACCAGAAGTTGTGGAAAATAAACTACCAGTCTAACCAGATTCTGTCTATTTTGGTACCTAGAACGAGTTACAAACATAAAACCAATTTGTTGTTGTTGTGCATCAGTATGATATCTTCGATTAGCGTCGATTAGGATCAAGTCCAAACTTTATATTCAAACAGGTTTAGACTTGATACTATCGATGGAAAACTGTTTTTTTTTTCTTCTTCTTTATTTTGGGAAAACTTACACGAAAAAAAGATTTCTGAATCAATATCGCAAGAGTCTTTTTTTAAAAAATTCTTGGGATTTTTTTGATCATACAAGCAGGGTTTTTTTTTCCTTGGGAAAATAGGTTCATATTTCACTGGTAATGCATCACTATGATATCTTCGATTATCATCGATTAGAATGAAGTCCAAAATGTCTCTTCAAACAGATTTAGACTTCATACTATCAATGATAAATGTAAGGGTTCATATACGGAAGTCTGGGTTGGAAATATCTTCGGGATTGGAGATCGGAAGACCATAACAACGACGATATGATTTGTAAAAAAAAAAAAAAAAACCTTGGTTGTTTACCCGAGAGATGAAATCAGAGCAAATCTACGTGGCGGAAGGATTAAGGTTTAGCGTATTTGTCATAATGAAGATTGTATTTTGTTCCACATTAAAACGTGTAAGTTAGAAATGCAACTCATTTATATAATTTTATGGGATCAATGGTTATACGAGTGTTGATGGTGGTTTTTAAACAAGGGGTAAAATCGTAAAACCCCATGACCTAGTGTTACCCGCAACACATTAACTAAGAGCATTTAACTCAGGTGTAAATAATTAATAGGGGTATTTTTTTCAAAATACAGATTAGGTTTTCACACAAAACCCTAATTCCAAAACCAAGCCGCACACTCGCGCACCATGGCAACAATGCCAAACCAAGCCGCACACTCGCGCACCATGGCAACAATGCCAAACCAAGTCGCACACTTGTGCACCATGGCAACAATGCCAAACCAAGCCGCACATGCGCACCATGGCAACAATGCCAAACCAAGTCGCACACCGCGCACCATGGAAACAATGCCAAACCAAGCCGCACCTTTGCGCACCATGGCAACAATGCCAAACCAAGCCGCACTGCGCGCACCATGGCAACAATGCCAAACCAAGCCGCACACTGCGCACCATGGCAACAATGCCAAACCAAGCCGCACACTGCGCACCATGGCAACAATGCCAAACCAAGCCGCACATCTGCGCACCATGGCAACAATGCCAAACCAAGCCGAACACCGCGCACCATGGCAAGCGCGACGCCAAAACCAAACTACATACCGCACTCATTGGCAACCATGCCAAACTAAGCCGCTATGCCATTGGCGCATGCCAAATATAGCGCCCTAGGCTTGCAAAACGTGCAACAAGGTCAACATAGCCGTACGTGTCATTGGCACATGCCAACACGTACCAAAAGCCATATTTCCAAGCCGCTATGCCATTGGTGCATGCCAAATATAGCGCCCTAGGCTTGCAAAACGTGCAACTAGGTCAACATGGCCGTACGTGCCGTTGGCACATGCCAACACGTACCACAAGCCATATTTCAAGCCGCTATGCCATTGGCGCATGCCAAATATAGCGCCCTAGGCTTAAAAACCATGCAACCTAGGCCAAGTCGGCCACGCATGCCATTGGCACATGCCAACATGCTCGCCGGGTAGCTTTTCCTACCAAGGCCACGGCCCTAACGGCCACGCATGCCATTGGCACACGCCAACATGCTCATTTGGTAGCTTTTCCTACCAAGGCCACGGCCCTAACGGCCACGCATGCCATTGGCACATGCCAACATGCTCGCTGGTAGCTTTTCCTACCAAGGCCACGGCCCTAACGGCCACGCATGCCATTGGCACATGCCAACATGCTCGCCGGTAGATTTTCCTACCAAGGCCACGGCCCTAACGGCCACGCATGCCATTGGCACATGCCAACATGCTGTTGGTAGCTTTTCCTACCAAGGCCACGGCCCTAACGGCCACGCATGCCATTGGCACATGCCAACATGCTCGCTGGTAGCTTTTCCTACCAAGGCCACGACCCTAACGGCCACGCATGCCATTGGCACATGCCAACATGCTCGCTGGTAGCTTTTCCTATCAAGGCCACGGCCCTAACGACCACGCATGTCATTGGCACATGTCAAACACACACACTGGTAGCCTAACTTGCAAACCGTGCAACCTATCACCAAGGCATTCGAACATGCCATTGGCACATGCCAAACACACACGCCGGGGTAGCCTAACTTGCAAACCGTGCAACCTACCACCAAGGCATTCCGCACATGCCATTGGCACATGCCACACGCGCCACTAGCAGCGCCACTTGCACTCAAGGTGCAACCAACACTCGAGATATCAACACAAACTGGGGGATGCTTTCCAGGGTTTTGGTTTGCAGTCCTGACTTGCGGCGTACACTACGCTCACATTAAGAAAGCGTGAAAAGGAATAAAGCGGTCAAATAAATGAGGAAATAATGGTGAAAACGTTTTCACTCATAAACACCTTGCGGTTACCACATCCTCTCATTATTTCACCCTTTACTCTCTTCCTTCATGAGGCCATGGTACGTTTCAATCTCGACTTGTATAAATAGGTCTTACCTATTTCCACCAGACAACAAGTCTCGGTCGGGAGAAAAATACTACACTCTCGTAAAGGCAACTTTGCAAGCTCTCCCAAAAAAAGCTTTCATCGGATTTATTTTAGGTCTCAACACCTTTCTTTGCTTCCCTCCCCAAATCAACCCTTCTCCTCCACTTTGTGACCAAAGCAAAGTCCGGAACGGCCATTTCTTGGTTTAGGCCGGACTTGTACAGATTGATCTCTCGAATCTATAAAGTGCTCACGTGCAGCACATTTGTTTAGGGTTTGAAACAGTTTCTCACTCACCTATCGAATTTACCGAAATCGGAAGAAACGATTTTCACCTATAAACAACGAGTTATTTCTTTAGAAAAACGGTGCAGGACATACTAGGCCGATGTCATATACTTTTCTTCATTACATTATAATGTGGCAGTTATATTACAATGCGAACAATATTAATATATGTACAATATGGTATGTCTGAATTGGGAAATAATCGAAGATGAGGATTTGGTGCGACAATTATCGGATTTATTTTCTTACTTATCGGTTCCTTCGAGTTCTGTTATTGTTGCTTTCTTGGAAAAACTATCTTTGATCCACTTGGTGATAGTTGTATTACTCAATGAATAAATAGACAATTATGATGTCCGGTTCCGTTACGGCATGGGTAAAGATCTAGTACATAACTAAAGGAGAAGAAAACCTTTTATCTCCTCATGCCTTTTTAGTTTTAGGTTACAAAACAAACAAATGGGCTGGGCTAAAATAGAACGAGCCCAAACAGAATAGTAAACGTATTCAAGGCATTATACAAGCATACAACACATATAAATGTCCCAACTTTTTTGGTATTCTTTTGAAGCTGGTGATCTAGGAGCTTATTTGAGGCACAACCCTATCTTGAGCATTCTCTAATGAGCTTTTAATCATTTAGTTGTTTCTTTAATATAAGTTGACTAATTTCCAAAAAGGTAGCGTCATAGCGGAACTCTTCCTATGAAGAATCCATCGCATACCCATGGGAGGATTAAGACGACCTTTCGTAGATAGAGATAGCTTGAACGAGTCGTATATTTCCCACCAGTCGGAAACATCAACACAGATGATCTACATAGAAAGATCATTGGCAATACCTGATTTACGCTTTTCTTTTATCCCATTGAGACTAGCTGGTAGAGTTATGCGATCAACTACCAGGACAATTTGCAAAGCTTAAGACAGCACAATGACATCCGCATATAAGAAGAAAAATTAACCATATGCACAACTTGCCACTTGCATGTTGATAGGGAAGATAATCATGACTCAGACAACTCTGAGACTGAACTATGAATTTGTTGAGTCTTTTTCTAAGAGGTCTCTAGCAGAGATGAGGTGTGATGTTGCAGAAGACCATTAGGTTGTCCTCGTCTGAGATTATTTGATAATTTAAAGACTACCACCGGCCAGTCAGAAACATCAGCCAAAATTGGCAACTTGCTGGGCAACATCAGGAGCAGGTAAGGGATGTAAGACACGCCATCTACTAATACATAAGTAATAAATTTATTAAACAACTTGGAATGACTCACCAATTTAGTTGCAATTAGGATGGTTGACTACAAAAATGAATACTCATTGGCATCTTGAATATTTCTAAATTTTCATATTTGAAAAAGTCATTTTTGTGCACTGATAAAGGTATAAGTAGTATTAAGATCTTGGCGAGAAAATAAACAAAACTCATAAACCATGGCTCTTCAAGTTCTCCTAAAGTTTCAGTGTTTTGTGTTGTTACTGTGGATACACTTAGCATCTGCGGAACTACCGATCACTGGTTCTGACGTAATAACCAAGCCTGGTTGCCGAAGTCACTGCGGGAATGTTAGCATACCCTACCCATTCGGTATCGGTCCTGGTTGTTTCATAGACAAGTATTTTGAAATACGTTGTGATGAGAGCCTCCTCAATTCTGCTAAGCCAGTTTATGGTCCTAACTATGATATCTTAAATATATCAATATCTGATGGAACGATGACAACAGAAGTCTTCATAGCCAGGGATTGTCCAGATAACGAAACACCTACTTATTACTCGACAGCCGGGTTTGACAAATTCACCTTCTCTAATACAAAAAACAAGTTCATTGGTATGGGTTGCAATACCTGGGCATATCTAGGACAGGATAATGGTGCATCTGTTGGTTCGGGATGTTTGTCGATCTGTAATAAAACTGAAGATAGTACTGATGGGTCTTGCACTGGTGTTGGCTGTTGCCAGGCCTCTGTCCCAGCTGGATTACAAATATTAAACTTGAGAGCTGGAAGCATGTTTAACATAAACACCAGTGAAAGATTGAGTTTCAATCCATGCAGTTATGGTTTTTTAATTGAATCAAGTTCGTTTAATTATTCTTCGTCATATCTTAAGGATTTCAAAAGTTATGGAACTGGAACTGTTCCTGTGGTGGTTGATTGGACTGTTGGTTTTGAAACATGCGATGAGGCTGAAAGAAACCCGAGTTATGCCTGTGGACTCCATAGTGACTGTATCGTACCTGCAGGCAATAACACCCAAGGTTATCGATGTAAGTGTAAACGCGGCTATACAGGGAATCCTTATCTTAGCAACAGTTCTTACGGTGGTTGTCGAGGTAATATTTACTGATTTCTTCTGCTTGTAATTAATGATTTTGGTCTCACAATTGAAATGTATTCAACTGGCCCTTCTTTTTTGCCCGACAGATATTGATGAATGTAATATGCCTGGGGTGTGCAGTGGGCCCATGAGAGGTAAATGCAAAAACACAGAAGGGAGCTACAAGTGTTTGTGCAACAAGGGTTATAGTCTTAATGTTAGCAATGATATCGAGGACTGCATCCTCGATAGTCACAGTTCTCAGAATAACAACCTTAACAAGATTGTTTTTGGTAAGCAGTGCTTTAGACTTTTCATAGTATATTGCAGTTGTTTTTTTTTTTTTATTGGATGTGCTTTGGAAGACGGGGATTTCTATTAGGTTCTATTAACTTTTATTGCATGCAGGGGTATGCTTTAGCTTATTTCTTCTACTTGTAAGTCTTGTGACTGGCTTCTGGATATACTGGGGATATAAGAAACGAAAGCACATGGAAGTCAGAGAGGAATTCTTCAAGAAAAATGGTGGTTTGATTTTAAATCAACTCCTTGATGAGCGGGAAGAGGATATCGAGGCTAGTATAAGCGGAAAAGGAGAAAAGAAGCACCGATCAATAGCTACAATATACACTGAGAAGGAGCTAAGCAAGGCGACTAACAACTATCACGAAAGCCAGATTCTTGGACGAGGAGGGTTTGGCACAGTGTATAAAGGAACCTTATCTAATGGCGAAGTGGTTGCCATTAAGAAGACGAAAATAGTTGATATAAATCAAAATGAGCAGTTCGTAAATGAAATAGCTGTTCTATCACAAATCAATCACAAAAATGTCGTGCAGCTCTTGGGTTGTTGTCTAGAAAGCGAAGTTCCTTTGCTAGTTTATGAGTATATTGCTAACGGGACACTTCACCAACATTTACATGAACGTTGTGAAGGTTCCGCTACCCTTTCATGGGAAAATCGTTTGAGGATAGCCTCAGAAGTTGCAGGATCATTAGCCTACTTGCACTCTGAAGCTTCCATACCAATAATCCACAGAGATATCAAGTCGGGTAATGTACTTCTAGACTATGATTACAAAGCGAAAGTCGCAGATTTTGGTGGCTCGAGGTTGAATCCTACTGATGAGGCTCAGTTAAGCACAGTAGTTCAAGGTACATTTGGGTACTTAGATCCAGAATACATGCAATCAAGCCAATTAACAGATAAAGCGATGTTTACAGCTTTGGCGTTCTTCTGGTGGAATTGCTAACCGGTAAAGCTGTATTTTCTCCACACAGACCTGAAGAGGATAGAAATCTGGCTAGTTATTTCCTTTCTTCTATGAAAACCAACAGATTGTTTGCAATTCTTGATGAAAGTTTGGTACAAAATGATATTGAGCAAGTCAGCAGTGTACATGGGCACCAACAGATTCAAGAAATGGCAGAACTAGCACAAAAATGCTTAAGAATGAAGGGAGACAACAGACCTCCAATGAAAGAAGTAACAATGGTGCTGCACGGAATAACGAGGGTGTCATCTAACCACCCTTGGGTCTTGGATGATGATGAGGCAATAACTAATACAACAAGCAAAGAAGAACTAATGCTCCTGTTAGAGTTAGAATCAGCTGAATTACCATCTTACACAGATAGCATACCAACAATCGGTGATAGCAGCAAAGGTATATCAGCACGTTAATGTTTATATCTAGCACATCGAAAAACCCATGCATTGTGTGTTCCCATATTTTCTGTTGTTTCTGACATAAAAATTCTGTAAAACTCAGAGAGAAATAAGATTTAAATAAGTTTCGTAGACTAGTAGTTGTTCTAACTGCAAGGTAAATCTTGTTGGAACATGTAATTTGTAATGGGATGGAATTTTCTAGACAAGTATAGAAAGGTGTTAAAAATAAGCACTCTAGAATGTTCTAAAGTTAGCTAAGTCAGTAGTCATTTGAAAATATCAATTGAAGTATGTTCTAGTCAAAATGTTCTCTAGATAATTCTAGAGAAGGTCGGTCAAGTAAGTACCTTAATGTAAATGTAAAAGATGTAAAAGAAATGTGAGTGGGAAGAATCTTCTAGATAGGATGTTAGACTAGATAGTCAGAGATACTTCTAGAGTTAGGGAAGTCGGTTGCAAAGCCTATAAATAGGCAAGCCGTGTGTCATTTGTAAAGCAAGCAAGAAGATTAATAGAAGAGAAATTTCAAAGTTAGAAAGTCCTTGCTTCCACCTTCAGTACTAGAGTCCTAGGAGCTCTATACGAGCAACACACCGCTATGCTCGTATATCTCCGACAATACTATTCGGTGTTAAAATCATAAGAATTTCCAATATGATATGAGAGCTTCAAATATTCCACAAAATATCATTATAACATGGTATCGAGCGGGTTCGATCCAAATGGGCGTTGAAGTTTCCGCTACAAGCTGAAGGTGATAATTCCGCACAAATGAAGTTCAAAGAAGATGAGAAAACGCAAGGTACGTCTCAACTGTCCAAGTTCCCTACTTGTTTTACAACCCCCAATAAAAACTAGTTATCACTTGATTCTAAGTTACAAACAAAAAAAAAAAAAAAAAAAAAAAAATACATAAAAAAATACATAAAAAAATAGCAGCTCATGAAATTCAGTGAGTTAAAGTAGCCATTAGGAATGAAAATGTCTCTGTATGCCTAAAAATGAAAAGTAAGAAAACCAAGTTAGGGAGTGATTAAGCAAGTCAAAAATATGAATGCCTGTAAGGAGTGAAAGCCAAAGAGCTGCACAAATGTTCAAGTCTCCTCCTACCTTTAAAAATAAACAAAATAAAAAACGAAGAAGAAATTCCATCCTCGCAAAGAGATGCACCAAAGAGTGCATTTTCTAAAGAAAATTGAGGGAAGAGAGCATCAAAGAATGCCTCCTCAGATGACAAAGATGGCAAAAAAAAAGAGCCACCTTGTACAAATCTTCTACTCACAAAGTTGAGTGGGCGGAACCTCTGAACCTTGGATGCTAAGTACACAATGCAGGCCATAATAGTGCAACGCAAGCTATAATGGTGCAATACAAGCGATAATAGCACAACGCAAACCTTAATAGCAGTATTTTGGCAGAGGTGCAAGCTGAGTTGCATGTTGCGTTGTTGCGGGGCTTGAGTGCAAGTGCCAGATGCGAAGAGTGTGTGCATCAGACGCATGTCAGAGTAGAAGAGCAAGTTAGAGACGGTTATAAAGTGCTTTATAATCGAGTTTGGCATATCCTAACCGTTGAAGACAGGTGTGGCGCTATTGTGCAAGCCAGCACCACAGCTACTTGATTAAAAAGTGGAACGGCAGTTGGGGACCGCCCATGGACAGATGGTACATTCATGGGGGCGTGCAACGGAGTTTGCATACGGATTGGCCTTGGCTTCTTGGCATTATAAATAGCAAGAGAAGCTACACAAATAAAGTTGTTGTTCAATAGTTCGAGTGTTGAGGAACAATTTTGCAGTAGAGAGTGAGTTTGCTGTAGGCTTAGAGAATAAGCTTGTAAGTCCATTGGTTGGACGTTTTGTATCTTCCCATTAAGATAATAAAACAGAGTTTGTTGGCTTATACGTTTGGCATTGGTTCTTTGTTGATTTGATTATACTCCCCAATTATGTGAAGCATAAACATGGCAAGAACCTCTTGGTAGTATGGGCTACATTGTTTGGTAGAGAAAATCTGAGTAAGACTTCCGTTGCATACTCTTAGTAGAGTTGGCTGATTGCATTGGTGCAATCTTATCATTTGAAATACAAGTGGGTGATAAGAGATCACTTGAACCATTGTATTGTTAGGGTTATGCCTTCACGAAAAATTGCTTGGAGCATTTGAAGGCGTGACATATACCATATTCAGTCATAGAGAAATGATGCCAGGATGAATGAAGTTCGAAACAATTTAAAAGTTGCGCCTAACCTCCTTCACCATGATAATGTAAGTTGTGCCGGCAAAGAAAGCGAAAATGGTGTCTTTCTTCAAGAAGGATTAAGTACCTATGACAAAACATTAAGAGTAACTTAACAATTACAATGTATAGAGATGCTTTCGAAATGGTTCCATCTCTGAAAATTGTCAGTCACTTTAGAAGTTTATAAATCTAAACACAGGCCATGGAACCATTAAAACATGAATCAGAAACAGACATTCAAAACATGAATCGGATTAAAAACACAGGATTTTGAGATGAAATAATAAGAGATCAATGGCTTGGTTCTAGGGTTTTGGCTTTTATTACGAAAGTGGGAGCACAGGAAAGACTTGGAAACATATTATCCCATAGCAACAATAGGCACAAAATTTTCGAGTAGGAATCAGCGGTTCAAGGCACACTCGATTTGTATATTAGAATTATTGAAACAGAAAGTTAATCATGCTAAAAATAATGAACAATCAAGAATTAATGAAAGAGATTTCACATTATAGAATTAAATATCTAGAAGGCCGAAGACTCTTCTTGGTCACCATGTTTTTTTTTTTTTTAGGTTTTTTTTTCAACAGTGTCGATGGTGGTTTTTAGACAAAAGGTAAAATCGTAAAACCCCGAATAACCTAATGTCACCGGTGACACATTTATTAGAACATTTAATGCATATAGTCCGTAATTAATAAGGGGTATTTTTCAAATTAGGTTACAACGAGCAAAACCCTAATTCCCCTCCGTGCCAATGGCAAATCATGCCAGCCACACCTAGCCCAAGCTAGCCGCGCCATGCCAACTGCACTCTTCCTTGGCCCTAGCTATGCTAGTCACACCAAACGTGCCAAATCATGCGAACCATGCTAGCCGCACCTTCGTGCCAATGACAAATCATTCCAGCCACACCTAGCCCAAGCTAGCCGCGACATGCCAAACGCACTCTGCCTTGGCCCTAGCTATGCTAGTCACACCAAACGCGCCAAAGCATGCCAACCATGCTAGTCGCACCTCTGTGCCAATGGAAAATCATGCCAACCACACCTAAATTAAGCCGGCCGCGCCATGCCAAACACACTCGCCTTGGCCCTAGCTACGCTAGTCACACCACGCCAAGACAAGCACCTTTACATTGGCCCTAGCCACGCCATGCTAAAATGGCCCGCGCCTAGGCTTTGTAAACCGTGCAACCTAGGCCAAGTTGGCCACGCATGCCAACACGCATCGGGCGGGTAGCTTTCTTACCAGGTCGCGGACCTAATGGACACGCATTCCATTGGCACATGCCAACACGCATCGCTGGTAGCTTTTTCTTACCAGCCGTGACCTAAATGGCCACGCATGCCATTGGCACATGCCAACACGCACGCTTGGTAGCTTTCCTTACCTGGCCGTGACTCTAATGGCCACGCATGCCATTAGCACATACCAACACGCATCGCCGGTAGCTTTCTCTACTGTGCCGGACCCTAATGGCCACGCATTCCATTGGCACATGCCAACACGCATCGCTCGGTAGCTTTTCTTACTGTGCCGTGACCTAATGGCCACGCATGCCATTGGCACATGCCAACACGCATCGCTGGTAGCTTTTCTTACTAGGCCGTTGCCTCTAATGGCCGAGCATGCCATTGGCACATTCCAACACGCCGCTGGTAGCTTTCATTACCTAGTCGTGGCCCTAATGGCCGCGTGCGTGCCATTGACACATGCCAAACACGCATGTTTGGTAGCCTAACTCGCAAGTCCGCGGCAACCTAGGCCAACTTGGCCGTCGTGCCATTGGCACATGCCAAAACCACGCCAGTAGCCAAACTTGCAAACCGTGCAACCTACCACCAAGGCTATCCGCACATGCCACACACGCCACTAGCAGCCGGCATTGCCACTTACACTCAACGTGCAACCTACCACCAAGGCATTTCGTACATGCCACACACGCCACTATGCTTTGGCATTGCCACTTGCACTCAAGGTGCAACCCACAACAAAGGCATTTCGCACATGTCACACGCACCACTAGCATCTCCACTTGCACTCAAGGTGCAACCAACAATCGATACATCAACACAAACTAGGAGATGCTTTCTAGGGTCTTGGTTTGGTGGTCACAACATGCAGCGTACACTACGCTCACATTAAGAAAGCGTGAATAGGAATAAAACGGTCAAATAAATGAGGAAACTGTAACATTAAAGGAATCTTTCCTCTTTTGGTTAGACTTTTTGATTAATAAACTATCAGTGGTTCTATTCAGCCCACCAGTAAAACCCACTGGTCAAACCCACACTGAAATGGCGTTGATGTTGATTGACATTTTAAGATTCCTTTCGTTTCACCCTTGTGCTGTGTGTTTTCTTTTCTCTTTTTTTCCGCTGTGGGTTGGGTTGAAGAAAGAAGAGAATAACACTAGCAAACTGGAGAAGAAAGACGGAGATCGGTTGGTTTCGCAGCAATGCGAAACATCATCACTGCTTCCTCATCCAAAACCATAATCACATCTCGAATAATAACACCATGCGGTTACAACCTCCTCCCATTATTTCACCCTTTACTCTCTTCCTTCATGAGGCCAGGGTACGTTTCAATCTCTACTTGTATAAACAGGTCTTACCTATTTCCACCGAGATGACAAGTCTTGGTCGGAGAAAAACACAACACTCTCGGAAAAGGCAACTTTGCAAGCTCTCCAAAAGCTTTCATCTCTTGCAAGCTTTCGAAGATTTCACATTCTTATACAAGTCGAGACACTACTCTCCTGCAGGTATTCCGGTCTCAACACCTTTCTTTGCTTCCCTCCCCAAATCAACCCTTCTCCTCCACTTTTGACCGAAGCAAGTCTGGAATGGCCATTTCTTGGTTTAGGCCGGACTTGTATGCATTGATCTCTCGAATCTAGAAAGTGCTCACGTGCAACACATTTGTTTAGGGTTTAAAACAGGTTTCTCACTCAACTAATGAATTTACCAAAATCGTAGGCGGAAACGATTTTTACCCATAAACAAATGAGTTAGGTTTTTTTTTTTACCGTGGAAACAATTTTTTTTCTCTTTTTCCATGCAATAGTTGTCGAAAATTGAAGCCAACAGAGAAAATTTCTCCGCAATTTGGGGAGGAGAGAGAAATTTGAAGCAATTCTTCGAGGTGGGTGGTGTTCACTTTTAACATACGAGGGAGTTTCCGTCATTAACATATATACTCAAAGTCATGGTTATAAGAAATTCTTCAGTGTTAGAAGCTATCTACCTTTATTAACGGTCTCGTATTCATTATGTGTAACCAAAAATACCACCAAGGTGCCTGCTAGGGATAATCAATTGTCTAGTTTGTCTTCGCGAAGTCTTGAAGAACATTGTAAGTGATAGTTGCAACATTGCAGGGGAGGAATTGTGTGATGATTTGGCATGGAAACCGCAACGGGTTACTTGTAGTTTCCATTCCCAACGAAATTCTGCAATCAAGTCCATTGAGGCACCAACATCCATAATTGAAACCTCTTGAAAAGTAGCATCAACATGGTATACCATATTCATTCATAGAGCAATGATGCTAGGATGAATGAAGTTCGAAACAATACTAATTAGAGAAGACACTGTAGCTTTCTTGAAAAGGTTGAAAACTATCTCGCCAATAACAATGCTAATTGTGGCACAGTGACTTTTTATTTCATAGAATAGGTGTGGCAATTCAAAAGGGCGTTGGTTCCTAGTTGGTGGATAGACTACCAACAAATTTCGTATAAATAACTCTTTCTTTATTTTCAATAAAGGCCCTCGAGGAGGTGATTTAATAAATTTAGGTATATTTCGTATGGAATTTTCTCTCCATCAATTATTTTGAAGTATCTCGTCTTGTTTAAGATAACCGCGAAGAATTAGTGGTATTCACATCATACTATGGAAGATCATGATAGATCCAAAAGAAGATTAATCGTGATTAGTTTCATCGAAAGCAATGGAGTAATCATAAACTCGATATAAGAAAACATGCTTTCTCCGTAGCTCATCGCGGTGTTGAACGTGATATTTTAAATAAAATATTTTATTAATAATATGTAATCGATAAGGGTTAATTTAGCCATGTTGAAAATTTCAAAATCTACATTCAAGCTAAAATTATTAATCTTAACCGTACATCTTATTTTGGGCTATACATATATATATATGTCATCTTATTGATGGGTTTATCGAAGAGAGAGGTACAAACTTGGGTTCCTTGGAAATTTCCACCACCTATTTAGTTAGAAGGAGAAACTGATAATTAATCCAATGGGACTTATCCAATGTATTGGTCCACGTGGATGGGCGAACTTATGTTCTCACAATGGGGAAAATATCTGTGAAGATTGAGACGGCCAGATGTAGTTGGGACACTCGTCCTAATTGAGCCGGTCTCGGTGCATCACCAACCAAGCTTGATTCAACTAAAGTCGATCGTGGCCATCTTCGACATAATGGATATATTTCTAAGTGTTAATCTAACGGTTATATGTTCAAACGATTCAACGATCAGAGCACGAATGCCATGATAAAATTATAGATAATAAGTAATGATAAGAAGATATATGTGGAGATTTCGAAATGAAGGACATCAACAAATGATATGTGATTATTTTACGAAAGGATGTGTGTAATCTGATGAAAATTTTCAACATCGCTTTCGTATGCTGCAACACGTAGTTATTAGGCTTTTCGGAGAGTTTTGTCAAGTAAACCCCATATTCAACTATCAATTTGGTGCACGAAATGTACGAGGACATAGTTCAACAAAAGGTCACTACATCCTAAGGATTCTAGGTTATGGTATGGCAGCGGATGTCTCGCGATGATTACATTCATATGGCAAAAACAACAACATACAAAAGTCTCCAGTATATTTTGCTAAATTGTAGTCAACCATTTTGGTCCACGTTTTTACGAAAACCAACACAAGGTTATGTCGACCTACTACTAGTTGAAAATGCAAGTAAAAGCTTTCCTTAATGCTATTTAGCCTTGATTATATTCATTAAGTGGCATGGATGTCCTTATGCTTGGCAAGGTCGAATAAGGGCCATTATTCAAAACTAATTATTGCATTGGAAGTGGCATCTTATTATGATTGCTTTGGATATGGCATGCTTTTTTTGACTCCCAAATTAAAATAACAACATCAATATTTTTCATTAATCGCATTTGTTTGAATAACTGAAATATAAAAATGCACCAGCTGCAAATTTCAGTGTCAACAACAACAACTACAACACGGGATTTTTCTAGATATTACATTTTTTCAGCGTGGTCAACTTTAGTCCAGGGTGACGTCAAGATACCCGAACAAGAGAAGAACCGTGATAGAAGATATTCTAACAAGAAGCCATTAATCTAGCTCGTACGCACAATTTTATTGCCAATGAACTGCTATAAAATTTTCTAACCAAATGCAAACCGTAGCTAATCAACAACGTACATATGCAATTCACACTTGATTAATATATGCATCAACGGAAGTGTGTTTTGCTCCAAATTGGAGGGAGGTCTAATTCTTTACACTTGTGCTTTGTACATACTATCAAGCTTTTGATGGAAGACATTACCTAATGTGATACAATATATCATCAACTTGCTTATTACTTTTATGTTCCAAAATGATGCAACGGGTTAGAAGTCGGAAATAAAGAAAAACAAAAAATCAAGTTTTTCATACAAGTTTCAAACATCAATCTGTTAAGAGTTAATGTAATGTTCTTGTGCACAGGTGTTGAGTACAAGCTTTACTTAACATGCATCTTAGAATTCAGTTACTTTAGTCATATGAACAAGTCTTGTGTACAAGAAATATCTATCATGCATTTATTAATGCATCTGCTTTAGTGTAAGAAATGAATGGACAAAGAAGGTCCACATGTGTCTCTTTCCTTGGGTCATATATTGAATTTAGCCATAATGAATTTCGGCGAATTCTCAAAATGGGTACAAGTAAAAGATGCGGTTGTGCCCATTCTTGATAGCATCTGTTGAAGAATGAGGCCCCTCTTCATAGGAGGATTTTACTGCTGTAGAAAGTCATGCCAAAAAGGAATGCATTACTTGTGAACACGAAAAATACGTAAGCGTCTAGGTGTTCGCAAACAATCTCAGTGTGTGTTGAATAAACACCCTAAATTATGAATATAGCATATAATACATAGGTAGATGTTGATTCATTGATTCTAGACCCCACGGGTTTGTCATGATGTCATCAACAACCGAAATGGTGACTCTAAGAAGTGAATATATAAGTATAAATGTATGCAAGCTAAACGTAAAGGAGATAATGATTTACGTGGTTCAGCACTAAGGCCTACATCCATGGGTCTGGGAATATTTTCTATGAAGTAATCGACATAAGAATAATTGTAAGATGTGTTTATCAAACCCGCAGTTGATGCTCATACTTACATCTCACTGATTTCTCTTTTCTTATCCCCCTCCTCTTGTTTGGAAACCACATATATATAGCTGATTTTTAATGGGTCCCCTGAAGAGAGTTGTTGAAATCTTATCTTCTCGGATTTCAATGCATAGTCCGCGGACTTCCTTATCATTCCGCCTTCTATAATTCCTATGTTCATTACGTCAACTGGTGTTGATGGTGGTTTTTAGACAAGGGGTAAAATCAGAAACCCCATGACCTAGTGTTACCCGCAACACATTAACTAAGAGCATTTAACTCTGTGTAAATACTAATAGGGGTATTTTTTCAAAATACCGATTAGGTTTTCAACACATAACCCTAATTCCAAAACCAAGCCGCACCTTGCGCATCATGGCAGCAATGCCAAACCAAGCCGCATACTGCGCACCATGGCAACAATGCCAAACCAAGCCGCACCCTGCGCACCATGGCAACAATGCCAAACCAAGCCGCACCCTGCGCACCATGGCAACAATGGCAAACCAAGCCGCACCCTGCGCACCATGGCAACAATGCCAAACCAAGCCGCACCCTCGCGCACCATGGCAACAATGCCAAACCAAGCCGCATACTGCGCACCATGGCAACAATGCCAAACCAAGCCGCACTCGCGCACCATGGCAACAATGCCAAACCAAGCCGCACACCTCGCGCACCATGGCAACAATGCCAAAACCAAGCCGCATATCGCGCACCATGGCAACAATGCCAAACCAAGCCGCATCCTGCGCACCATGGCAACAATGCCAAACCAAGCCGCATACTGTGCGCCATGGCAACAATGCCAAACCAAGCCGCACCCTGCGCACCATGGCAGCAATGCCAAGCCGCTATGCCTTTGGCCCACGCCAAATATAGCGCCCTAGGCTTGCAAGACTTGCAACTAGGTCACCATGGCCGTACGTGCCATTGGCACATGCCAACACGTATCGCAAGCCATATTTTCAAGCCGCTATGCCTTTGGCCCACGCCAAATATAGCGCCCTAGGCTTGCAAGACTTGCAACTAGGTCAACATGGCCGCACGTGCCATTGGCACATGCCAACACGTGTCGCAAGCCATATTTCCAAGCCGCTATGCCTTTGGCCCACGCCAAATATAGCGCCCTAGGCTTGAAAGACTTGCGACTAGGTTAACATGGCCGCACGTGCCATTGGAACATGCCAACACGTGTCGCAGCCATATTTCCAAGCCGCTATGCCTTTGGCCCATGCCAAATATAGCGCTCTAGGCTTGCAAGACTTGCAACTAGGTTAACATGGCCGCACGCGCCATTGGCACATGCCAACACGTGTCGCAAGCCATATTTCCAAGCCGCTATGCCTTTGGCCCACGCCAAATATAGCGCCATAGGCTTGCAAGACTTTCAACTAGGTTAACATGGCCGCACGTGCCATTGGCACATGCCAACACGTGTCGCAAGCCATATTTCCAAGCCGCTATGCCTTTGGCTCGCGCAAATATAGCGCCTAGGCTTGCAAGACTTGCAACCAGGGTCACCATTGGCATGCTAACGTGCCATTGGCACATGCCAACATGTATCGCAAGCTATATATCCAAGCCGCTATGCCTTTGGCCCACGCCAAATATAGCGCCTAGGCTTGCAAGACTTGTAACTAGGTTAACATGGCCGCACGTGCCATTGGCACATGCCAACACGTATCGCAAGCCATATTTCCAAGCCGCTATGCCATTGGC
This sequence comes from Papaver armeniacum, assembly GCA_023531295.1. Classification (NCBI taxonomy): domain Eukaryota; kingdom Viridiplantae; phylum Streptophyta; class Magnoliopsida; order Ranunculales; family Papaveraceae; genus Papaver; species Papaver armeniacum. Next base: position 31,480 of record JAJJWW010004452.1, read on the forward strand.
CCACGCCAAATATAGCGCCTTAGGCTCGCAAGACTTGCAACTAGGTCAACATGGCCGTACGTGCCATTGGCACATGCCAACATGCTAGATGGTAGCCTGACTTGCAAACCGTGTAACCTACCACCAAGGCATTCCGCACATGCCATTGGCACATGCCAAACACACACGCTGGTAACCTAACTTGCAAACCGTGCATCCTACCACCAAGGCATTCCGCACATGCCATTGGCACATGCCAAACACACACGCTGGTAGCCTAACTTGCAAACCGTGTAACCTACCACCAAGGCATTCCGCACATGCCATTGGCACATGCCACACGCGCCACTAGCGGTGCCACTTGCACTCAAGATGCAACCAACACTCGAGACATCAACACAAACCGGGGATGCTTCTTTAGGGTTTTGGTTTGGCGGTCACAAGATGCAGCGTACACTACGCTCACATTAAGAAAGCGTGAAAAGGAATAAAGCGGTCCAAAATAAAAGAGGAAATAATGGTGAAAAACATTTTCACCCATTAAACCATGCTAAGTTTACCACCTCCTCCCATTATTTCACCCTTTTACTCTCTTCCTTCATGAGGCCTGGTACGTTTCAATATCGACTTGTATAAATAGGTCTTACCTATTTCCACCGGACAACAAGTCTCTGGCCGAGAAAAATACTACACTCTCGTAAAGGCAACTTTGCAAGCTCTCCCAAAAAGCTTTCATCTCTTGCAAGCTTCCTAAGCTTTCACTTTCTCGATACAAGTCGAGATACTACTCTCCTCAACACCTTTCTTTGCTTCCCTCCCCAAATCAACCCTTCTCCTCCACTTTGTGACCGAAGCAAGTCTGGGAACGGCCATTTCTTGGTTTAGGCCTGGACTTGTACAGCATTGATCTCTCGAATCTATAAAGTGCTCACGTGCAGCTGATAGGATCCGGAGATGCCTATATAATAAATAACCGCAATCGCACGGTGTCTAGCTAGTAGACAGAGGCAAGTACGGGTCGTTCCCACAAGGAGCGGTGGAAATACTGTAACCAATATCTCTAATAAAAATTAATCAGAAATGATGTTTTTGGATTTTTGAAAGAATAATAAAATAAAATAAAATAACTAAAGTAACAAAACGAATCAAATGGGAAAAATGGTAACCAGGGTTTAATGTATCCACCACTATTTCTATTCAATTACTGAAATGAAACATGATTCAATTATTTATTTTCCGTTCTATTGACATCACCTATTATATGTATTAGATCCGCAAATATCACTGGGACACCTTAAGCATGGCACATCAAAAGACTAAACCAAAGCATGCACCATCAAATTGTGTTAGCGAGAAAATTATACGAAACTAAATATTGATTCACAAATAATACCCGACTATTCTAAGCATACCCCATCAAAGGATTTAACCCAAGCATGAAATATCAAATAAGTAGACGAATATATTTTCGATCCTAACAATTATGCACAAAGGTTATACAAAACCGGTGAAGCAACAACCAAAGCATATTTCGATTAATCAATAAATAAAATCATGGAATTAACCAAATCAAATCATAATAGTCTTTGCTCAATATTATTCAAATCAAAATAGCCTAAAACTCCTTGTCGTTTCAACATAAACCTTAGTTACGATAAAACTAGCAAGACATAATCATGGGTTTCTCAAAACCCATCAAAAATAATACAAAATAGAAAAGATTAAACCGATATTGTCTTCTTCGTCTCTTGTTCTTATGCTCACTTGAGCGGCCACCTCCGTCTCTGTCTGTCACTAACAGAGAAAACCCTCAAGGTTCTTCCGTCCGCCGGCCTCCAGTTGCGGCTCTCAGCCGGCTATTGTCGCAACTCTAAACCGGCCTCCTCCTTTTGAGTTTCTCTTCGTGATCCTTAAGTAGGTTGGTCTTGTTCAGGAAATAAGGTTTAGCAGACATTGCCAAAGCCCAGTCAAAGAACAACTCTCACATTCGAAATCCACAAGACTACAAGCTAAAGACCAATTTGTCTTCTCCCCGAACTGTTATTCTCGTCACAACTCATTGTACAAGCCTCAGCAAACCCTCACTCCCAGTCAGACCAACTTAGCCACAACCACCTGAGAAAACCCATTCACCAAGAAGACTGCTTCAATTCACTCCGATCATAGCAGCCTCCTCCGTACATCTCCAGGTTACACCCATTTCGACAATGGCTTCTTTTATCTTTTCAGTGTCGTTCACTGCCAAGCAAAAAGACAAGCTTCTTACCTTGATACTTCCATACTCTTTTCAAAGATCGAGCACTAGTTCTTCCCTCGAACATCATCACCAGCCAACGCACATCTCTAATTCTCAGAATGTATACTCTTCTTTCTAACTTCACTTCAACTCAAATTCTCTATCTCACTGAGCACTCATCACAAGATCAACTCCATTCATGTTTTCATGCCTTCGTTCTCTTTCGCCTGTAGTTGTTGCAATAATGACCGCTACTTCTTTCGGAACACTCGGCCCATCGAATGCAATTCCCGCCACTCGCACAACGATCATAGCCACGTTTTTACAATCACCCGCACGTTCAGCCTCCTTGTCTTCTCAAGCGTCTTCTTCTTGTTATCATGCCACCACTAATTCGACCCACTTCTCTTCTCGCACTCGACCAATGCACCCGCTTTCCATCTCTTGCATTGATCGATTCATTGAACTACAAACCTCCCACTGTGGATCGAGCTAACCCTTGCAATCATCACCGTTTTAGCTGCACAAATCAATGGACGCAGCTCCTCTTTCTCCCCGTATAATACTCAAGCCAACACCAAGATCTCTTCTTCCGTTGCGCGATCACCACCAGCGTTCTTAATATTTCAAAGAATCTTACTTGTTGAGACTATTAGTCCCACATTGTATGGGTTTCTAAGATCCCCGCGGTTTATAATCCCTTAGGGCCTCTCCACTCATTGCCAATTGGTTTTGAGTTGGATGCCCGTATTCTCACATGGTATCGAGCAGGCTATTTGACATTGAGTCATTTGATCGCGCCTTTACTCGCGTCACCCAATTTATTGTCCACGTGTTAGCGAGGCCGAGGCTACACGTGAGGGGCGTGTTGAGACTATTAGTCCCACATTGTATGGGTTTCTAAGATCCTGCGGTTTATAATCCCTTAGGGCCTCTCCACTCATTGCCAATTGGTTTTGAGTTGGATGCCCTAAGGGATTATAAACCGCAGGATCTTAGAAACCCATACAATGTGGGACTAATAGTCTCAACACGCCCCCTCACGTGTAGCCTCGTTGGGTCTAACACGTGGACAATAAATTTGGTGATGCGGAGTAAAGGCGCGGTCAAATGACTCGTCGCAAATAGCCTGCTCTGATACCCGTATTCTCACACTTACCACTGTTCAGTTCGAGTTCTCTCTGCAGCCACCAATCTCTTCTCAGACTCGATCACAGCATCACTTTCTTAATTCCGCAGTGCAGCTCCACCAGTTGCACCTGCAACAGCTCAACCACGGCCAACTCCATTCCAACTACTAACTCCGCCGACTGCAAGCATCACCGGCTGATTCGAAGCTTCCATCCATCCTTATTCTCGTCCGCAGATCTTGAATGCATCAGCACCTTGGAAAACTCAACTCAGCTATCACACAGTCCATCCAGCCAACACATTCATTATCATATACACTCTCCATCTTCCTCTAGAAACACCAACCGCACTTCTTGCTTCATCGACAACCGATGCTCCGCACCTCAACTAGTCCATATTCTTCAAGCACCCTTGCAACCGATTCATTTCATACCCAACAAGTCGACACCACTTTCTAAGAAAATACCGCTACTGGACCATCCGAACGCCTCCCTTGCAAAATGCTTCAAATCATTCTCCCATTTAGTATGGATACGTCAAGTGTAAAGCAACAATTAATTTCGCCTCCACGTACCAGTAGCTCAGATGCCCCTTTTCGCAACTTCACAAGTTGATGCTTCTTATTTCGGAATTATAAGTTGCCATCCATAAGAACTGATGATGCATCAATCAACATTTCCAAACAAACCCCACCGATCCATATTATAGCCCGTCATCATTTTTGTATTTGCCTTGCTCGCACCATGGAAAATGAAGATAGTGTGAGAACCCACACAAACAACTTCCAAGATATCTTTGTCCAGCTCTACTCTTCTCAGCCCGAGGTGACGGCACCACTGTCCTATATAACTCTTCTTTCGAGCATTGTATGTTCCTGTGTGTGAGGAGGTGCCTTGAGTGGCAGCATTACCAATTTTAGTCCCAACCGCCATTTAAGCTCATGCTTTAACAGTTTATTTTCCGGGATGTCGGATCCGCTTGCACTTTCTACAAAAGCACTAAAATGGTATCATTAGTCAAAATATCGAGAACTAACTAATATAAATATGGGTATAATATGTAGCATATACGTGCTTATCAACACCCCCACACCTATATTAAGATTCGTTCTCTCAGACTTGCGAAGATTAAATTTAAAGGTTTAAACAAAAGCGAAAATAATAAACAAAAGCGAAAATCACTGGGCCTAGGATTCCACCGAATTCATATCAATAGGTTCAATTTATTTATTCTCAACAATTAAAGCTCAATAAACAAAATAACACCGACTCTTATTTTTGCCAAGGTAGACTCTCAAAAGATTAATTGTATCCCTAAGCATAGATTATCTAAACAAAGCATAACCTATCTAATTGAATAACAACTAATTTAATCGAGTCATAATTCTATTTTAATTAGTGCAAAAGTCAAATAAAGAATTAATTAAATTACCCACGTATGAAATTCGGCTTCCTCCGTCGACCCCGGTGTAGGGCTTAGCTACTCATGATGTAGACACACTCAAAATTCATTTTTATTGCCCAAATGGTGTTTACAAAGAAGAGAAAATGAGAAAATCAAATTAAACCGGAAATTTGCAACGTTTATAAGCGTTGCAAACCCACTCTTACGAAGAATAACAGTGGACTGTCGCAGAATGACAGTCTTATCTTTTCCATTTAAACGATAGTTTTTTTATTTGTCTTTGATGGTCTGTTTCTTCACGTTCTTCCTATTTTTTTCTTTTCACTGCAGATTACTCTGCAAAGACTTCTCTCGACCCCGTAGCCTCCCAATCGCTCGATGATCCTTCTCGCTCTCAGAAACTCTATTTAAACTCACAGACTTCAAAATCTTCAGTGAATTACTCCATGATATCCCGCAATAACTTTCATTATTCTCCTCGGGTATTATTTTCCTTTTCTATCATCTTCACGCGTCTCTTTTATGTTGATCCACTCCAACATGCTGGCAGCCCAATTTGTATTGAGTCAAACCCTTTGTAGCACACGCCACCTTCCAAAAATACAACCATAATCTCGATAATATTTCCCTTACCCTGTTTTCACGAGAATATCCCTTTTAATCTTCGCACCCTGATTTCCCGTGTCAAACACGTTGAATTATCATTCAAGCACGTATGTATTGATTAGTAACAGACTCTCGGGTCACAAACAAACTACCAAAAATGTCTCAAAAAAAAGTCCGAGAATGCTTCTCACTCTGTTTCATCGTGAGGAGACCATGTACTTTCCTTTTTTACGAGTTCGAACATGTTACCATCCCTGTTTTAGTGAAAACAAGATATTCCCAATAATCTTCCACGACAAAATCTCATGAAATCACTACCAAATCAATTCCAGGGATATACGCTGCTGTAACAACCATTTTCCCGCCAAAACATTTTCTTTCTGTTTGCTTCAAATCACCATTCTAGACAATTTTGATCCAGTCAAGCGATCATACCAGGCCTGTTTAGCCAAAAGGAAGATACCCATTCAATTTCAGCCATTAAGTCTCACTCCCGCGCCTCCAAAAGCCAAACCCTAATTCTGCACCTACTTTCCCGCCAAAAATTGAAATTCAAAAGGTTGAAGATGACTGCCCCTTATCCAATCCGGAGTCATTGAATAGCAATTAGGGTGCCTTAGTAATTGGGTGCCCCTTATCCAAAACGAAAGTCCGAATAACATGTGTCCTTCGAGGTACAAAAACCACTTTTCGAGCAACTTTTTCCATGCGAGCTTATTTGGCAAAAACACCTACAAACAAGTTTATTAGTGATAAAATGAGGCCTAGCTAATGTATTTATGGGTGAAACTGTGTCGCACTTTCGTGCTTATCAGCAGCACATTTGTTTAGGGTTTGAACCAGTTTCTCACTCACCTACCGAATTTACCGACATCGGCAGAAACGATTCTTACCCATAAAAGGTTGGTTATCGTCCGCTCTCTTCGTTGGTCATCGGACACGTGCCCTCCGAGCAAGACTAAATGCGAGTGGTTGGGACGGGCATCTGCCTGAGGCGCGGTGTCGGGTCTCAACCTTGTCACGCCTCGTGTCGGGTTGTATTTTTCCCGGCCGTTGATTATACTTTATCTCTTGATGAAATAAAGTGTAGCAGAGTAGCTCTTTGGTGTTACGTGGGATACCTTCCTTTGATGCTTCTTCATCTTCGACCGTCGAACTTGCGGACATGACGGCACGCCATCTTGATCCTAGGGATGCCCCTACGTGTCATCCATATCGTGTGGCCAAGGCCTCCACGTGGGCTTTGCTAGTACACGTGGTGAGGGAGATAAATAAGTGTACTTACATTACTGAAGGCACCCACCCACACATGATGGCTGCCAAAACTTGGTGCTTTTATATGTTTCTTCTTTTAGCGTCATTTTGTCAGACACGATGGTTGCGAAAATATTTTTCTAAATCATTTTAGGTATTTTTCGTCAAGTATGGAATGCTCTCTTCATCCATATATTTTTGCGTATCTGTCTTGTTTAAGATAACCGCGAAGAATTAGTGGTATTCACAACATACCATGGAAGATCATGATAGATCCAAAAGAAGATTAATCGCCGACAGTTTCATCGAAAGCAATGGAGTAATCATAAACTCAGATATAACAGAAAACATACTTTCTCGTATACCTATTGGGTTTGTCTCACGAACCAGAGCCGTATGCAAACTTTGGAGAAATCACTTGCAAAAACCAAAGACGGGATTCCTTTTCACAGGGCAGAATCTCCAAATCTGTTATGAAGATGAATATACCGAAGACGAAGAAGAGGTAAATGCTAAAAAGCTTTCTTTTGAGTCCCTCACAAAGGTTAACCACGGTTTAGGTCAAAGATATATACCTATTATATATGGGTCTTGCAATGGTTTGATTTGCTTTCCAGATATTGAAATGGAAAAACTAGTATATATTTGTAACCCCATGACAGGAGAATACATTTATCTTCCAGAAATGGATTTATTTGGAATATCAAATGCTGAGGTGTTTGGTGGATTTGGTTATTCATTATTAACTAATGAGTATAAGGTTGTTCAAGTTTACTACGAGACCATCGGATCCGTCGGAAGGGTTCAGGTTTACACCCTTGGTGGTGGCAATGGGTGGAGATACAAAGGAGAAATCCCTTACACTTTTACCCAAGGGGCTGTTTTTGCAAACAACTCGCTTTATTGGCTAGACCATAGTACAGAAATGCAATGCAAGAATACCATAGCCTTTGATTTAGCAAATGAAACGTTTAGTATCCTCCCGTTGCCACCATGTTTTGAACCTTTTGACAGTGTTCATTTCGTGTCGTTAAGAGGGAGTTTAGGTGTTTACCATGTAAAAACGACTTCGCCTTTTTATTTTAGAGGTCCTGATGAAGAAGATAGTTGTTTGGATATATGGACATTAAAGAAAGAAAAGAATAAGAAGAACAACAAAAAGAGTTGGGGGAACTCCACTGTGGACGAGAATGATGACTTGAACCCTTGGGTTTGGAGCCGGGAGTTCAGTATAAAGTATAAAACCTGCTTTGATCAACCGGAATTTGAACCATTTGCCATAACAACAAGCAATCAAATTTTGTTGTGGGAGAATTCTGGTGTCAAATATCTACTGTGTTATGACCCTAATACTCTCACTATAAAGAAACTGTATGATGAGTGTGTGACTGATGCTCAAGCTATTCCTCATATGAATAGCTTTGTCTCATTGAAGGATATTGGAGAGAGCCGGTCCAAGTGGTATGCTCTAGATGATGGGAAGCATCATGCACCCACTGCTAATACTATCAAAAGCAAAGTACTAGTCAGGAATATTCTTGGAACCAGCAATGGGTTAATCAAAAATCTCACTGTAGATTTAACAACAGCCATACTTTCTCATTTGCCTGTCGAGTGCGTCTCCCTGGGCAGGGCAGTATGCAGACTTTGGAGAATTCTCTTGAAGAAACCAAAGACGGGTTTTCTTTTGGAAGTTTCAGAACAAAAATACTCCGGAGAAATCCAGATCTTCCACGGATATATGGAGAAGGTAAGCATTCATGATGAACCAATTTCTTACAAGAAACTTGCAAAGATCGACCTTGGTTTAGGTCAATTCCAAAATATCCATGTAAAGCTGATAAAAAATGGGCCATTGAGACATAATATATTTGGTTCTTGCAATGGTTTGGTTTGCTTTCCTGTTCAAAAAGATGAAAAGAAGTGGCTTGTGTACATATGCAATCCAATGACTGGAGAATATATTTATCTTCCGGAGATGGATTTTGGTGAAATATCAAGGCCTAAGGTGTTGGGTGGATTTGGTTACTGTAAATCTACTAATGAGTACAAGGTTGTTCAAGTTACCTACGAGTACAGCGAATTCAACCAGTTGGGCAGGGTTCAGGTATACACCCTTGGTGGTGGCAGCGGGTGGAGAAACAAAGGAGGAATCCCTTATACTTGCCAAGAAAGATTGGTTTTCGCAAACGAGGCACTTTATTGGATAGACCGTATTGAAGATGAATGGAACCTCAGAGTTTTTCATTTAGCTGATGAGACGTTTGGTACGCTTCCAATGCCACCGTGTGACGGTCTTGTTTGCGGTTACAAGCATCTTATTGTGTCCTTAAATGGCAGCTTGTGTGTTTATCATGATACAGTTGAGAGGACTTCCGTTGATGAGGCAAAAGCTTATCGAGATATGTGGATAAGCGTACCGAGATATGTGGATGACCGTACTGAACGAGAGGAAGAAACTTATAATCACAAGGAAGAAAGACGTATAGATGTGTGGATATTAAAGAAAGAGCAGAAAAAGAAGAAGAAGAGTGAATGGTACTCCCCTGTGGATGAGAATGATGACTCCAACTCTTGGGTTTGGGTCCGGGAGGTCAGTATGAAATACAATTCTCAGTACCCTTTTTATCGGCGTAATGAACCATTTTCCATAACAAACAACAATCAAGTTTTGATGTGGGAGGATGGTAAACTGCACTGCTATAAAGCACTTATTTGTTATGACCCTAATACTGTCACTTTTAAGAATCTGTGGCATGATAAGCATCATCTATATCAGGTGGATGCTCAAGCAATTCCCCACATGAACAGCTTTGTTTCTTTGAAGGATCTCGGAGAAAAGTCTGCGAGGTACATTCACATTCCAGATGATTCGCCACCATAACCTCCAGGTCCAAACACTTTACTGTGTAAGTTTATGCATACAAGTCAGAACGTCTAGATTGCCACCAATAACCTGCAGGGCTAATAATTTTCTTCTACTTTTAAGTTTATTTCATTTCTTTGATTCCGGGTTTCTAAATTTTGGAATTCATTATTTTGATCAATTTAGCTAGCAATGCAAAATGATAGTAGTTTTTATGATTTTTTTTTGTTAGTATGTTGAATGCGATTAAGTCCTTAATAATGTTGTTGGATATTGCATCCTTACCACATATGGCGAGGAATGCGTCTGTGTGTATATGTATTTGTGAAACCTTTAGTGATTGCCTTGTGCTTCGTGCAGATTCTCCAACCTCCAAGCAATGCACTCAAAACCATCAGGCTTTAATCTGTTTTTCAGATTCCAGCAGGTCGAAAGCTTGTTATATTTGACAGATTTGAGATTGTTCTAGATTCTGATTTGATTATATTTCTCAACCAGATATCTATTATATTTAGATATTTAAGATTATTCTATATTGCTCAACCACATGGTCAGGGAGCTTTCTCTGTGATTAGTCCTGCTGCTGCTGTTTTCCAGGTTTGTTTTCTATGCTTTCTGCATGCATGCTTATTCTTATAGAAATTCTGGTAATATTTTGTTCTGATTAGGGTCGTTCTGCATGCATGCTTATTCATTCCATAAGAGAGTTAAGATAGCACCCAAATAACACATGACGTACATACTTAACCTCTGAAAGAAAAAGAAAAAAATATGCATGCAAAAAACATCCAAATTAAATAAAATAGTTCACAACATATTTTCTTTTTCCTTATCACAATTTGGACAAATTACCATCTTCATAAAAGTACTCTTTAAAAAGATTCATATGATAATCAGACTCCAAAGAAATAATCAAGGAAAAGCCACCGTCACTTCCAGGTGGGTTTGGAGCCAAAAGAGACAAACCCGCTAAACCAACCGTACCTAGACCAACATATAGTGGTTTTCCCCAACCAAAATCAGCTCCGTATATCGGCATTTTGAGCCAGCTTACGTTTCTAATATTGCAGCTCTGAGGACCTCCTCCCTTGAAGATAGAGAAATCTGGGTGTAATTCCAGATAATCAATGGCTGACCTTAAATACTCATTGTTTCCTAACGTCTTTATTGTCTCGTGTATAATATTGACAGCATAACTTAATGGTTTTGAGACAATATCACCTGAAATTGCTTTTGGTGCTAAATCAAATATGGGGTTCCCAAAATAACCATCCGGCAGAGGAGGACTTGAACGTGAACGACAATCTAAAGGGATTGATATCACGGTTTCTTGATCGTCTTTCAGTTCACGGGCTTTGCATGCACAGCGCCATATGTGACCTGCAATGACTTCGTAGGTACTGAACCGAAACTCGCCCTTATTGCATTTGGATTTGAGTACACTGGCCTGCATGTTTGAGATATTGAGCTTGGCAACTGCAATTTTAGGTTTTGATAACGGTGGTATGTTCATAAAAGTTGGTTTATTATATTCAATATGTGGGAAAGATACTATTGGCGGGACACGAGCTCGTAGTACGGTTCGATCGAAGAACGGGACAGACTTCATGTCGTTTACTCCTCGGCATAAATCGGACCACGCATTGATGAAGTTAAATCCGCAGACTCCACCCACTACTATATGGCTGGTTGATGTACTTAGACATACACCACCGCACTTGAAATGGGTTACCTGAACCAGAAGAGGTGGATACGCAGAAATGTCGTTGCTATAATCAGGATTAGGACTCAGAGGCATAAGTTGTTCATTAGGAGTGAAATCGCCGAGGTCTTCGATAAGTGAATCTGTTTCTGCCTCTATAAAGATTACACCTTCACCAGTGCAATGGATTTCTGCTCTACCTGCTTCATTTCTCTTCAATCTCCCGGCCATTGGGTAGTAAGTAACAAGAACTTTGCTTAAACCATCCTTTAGTACCGTAGAATTAAAGAAATCGCAGGTTGATGCTGGACGCCTATAGAAAGAGACAGTTTGTACGTGTATTGGTGATAGTTGGTCGATATTTGACGTCCACAAACACACTTTTGGTGTTTCTTCTGCCGGTTTAACAATAGATGATTCTTTCACTGTAACTTTTAGCATACTGAGGGGCAAGAAATGCACCTTCATGCACAAGAAAAGGGGGCTTAGAAGATTAGTAAGAAATTTCAAAAATCATAAATCGAAAAACTTAGGGGAGAAACAACATAAGAAATTCAAGAAAAAAGAACTCACACAAAACGAATTTGAAATTGCTCTGTCGCGTAATTAGTCTCTCTTGGTATTTCGCAACTATGGTGTGTAATTGTTGAACAGTTTTTTGATTATCTCTCTGTAATAATAGTCTGTATCTTGGAAAATTGAACCAATTTGTACTCTTTCTGTACTTGCTCGCAACGCTTTTACAAACTCTCATTGAAAACAAATTAATTAAAAAAATATTTGCATTAATGACCCCTCTGGCAATCTTCCCCAACTGTCAAAAACAAAAAACAAAAAGATCATAACATTAATATCAAGATTAGTGGTATTAATTACTCCATCCATACCACGCGGAATATTAGGAATAATAATAAGTCAAATAATCAAGGTCAATAAAAGTCTTGTGTACTGTATTAAATTCAGTATAAATACTGTCTGTATATGTATTGTCGGTATCTTTGTATTTTTGGGTAATAATAAGTTTCTTTACTTCATAGTATTTTCAACTCTGTTATCTTTCATGGTATCAGATTGGTTCTGATCCAACAATTTTTCTTTCACATCTTCATCAATCAACAAGAACAACCTTCTCAAATATCTTTTCTTGATTGATTTTTCAAACAAATTTTTCAACAAATTTCATTCATCAATATTTCTCTTCATCTGGATTCAAGATTACAACCTAATCTTGAAATTACTCCGATCTTTTGCAAAATTGTGTTATGCCAGTCAATACAAGGCGTAGCAAGAATACTTTAAACAACACCAACGTTCTCAATCAAACAGATATGGCTTCCGCTACATGCAACTCCGATTCTGGTAACTCTGTGAATTTCACTTTACCTTTTACCAATATTTCGAATTTTGTTTCTCTCAAATTGGATAATACAAATTTCTTATTATGGCGTGATCAATTTGAGTCTATTTTGATAACTACTGATCTTTATGGTCATGTTAATGGGGATTTCCAAGAGCCTGAGGAGAAGATTTTAATTAATGGTATTCTTAGTTTAAATCCAAAATGGGTTCAGTGGAGAAGAATGGATCGATTTGTTATAAGTTGTTTAAAAGCAACTTTTACAGCATCTATTTCTGGTGATGTCTTAGGTTTAACTACTGCCAAAGATATTTGGGAGCTTCTTGATAGTACATTCAAAACCCAATTTCTTGCTCGTAAAAATATGTTAAGACACCAATTGTATGGAATTAGAAAAGGAAATCTGTCTATTTCTGTGTATTTGCAAAAGATTAAGGGCATTGCAGACTCTCTTGCTGCTATTGGTGAAAAAGTAAGCAACTCAGACTTATTGATGCATGTGTTAAATGGATTAGGCAGGGATTATGATAATTTTGTGATTTCTGCTCAACATAGAGAAAATCCTTATAATTTTGGTGAACTTAAGGCAAGGTTAATTACACATGAGCAATGGCTTCTTGATCAAGCACAGGACAGTAATGCTATTTTTGATACTCAACATCAAACTGCATTTTATGGCAGAAGTGGTGCTAGTTCTAATTATAACTCTCATTCTGGAAATAAGAAAAAGAATGGTTCTGGTGCTCCTTATGCAAACAATAAGTCAAATTTGAATAGAAATGCTGGTGTTGGAATTAGTGAAGCTAGACCTAGTGCTGGAAATGGCAACAATAGTGATGCTAGAAGAGGTCAGTGGGATTTTTCTCAGGTTGAATGTCAAATATGCAGGAAAAAGGGTCACTATGCAAGCAGATGTCATTTTCGATATTATCCTCCTCCTACTTCTGGTTTTGTGGGTGTCACTGAATCTCATACTCAAGGAAATAATGACATCAACAACAATACTTCTACTGAGTTTACTGGTCTACATATGAATACTCAACCAGTTAATGATGATCCTTCTTCATCTACTTCATGGCTTTCAGACTCAGGTGCTTCTGCACATATGACTGGAGATCCTTCACTTCTTAAAAATACTACTTCTTATAAAGGCAAGGGTGGAGTTATTATTGGCAATGGTAAGTCTTTACCTATAGCTCTTTCTGGCAATTCTAATTTGCAAGTATCTGCTACTAGTTTTAAGTTACAAAACATATTACATGTACCATCCATGAAACACAATTTGTTATCTGTAGGACAGTTCACAACAGATAATAATTGTTACTTCAAACTAGATCCTAAGGGATATGAAATCAGGGATTTGACAACTGATATGCTTTTGGCAAAGGGGAATATAGTCAATAATCTTTATCCTATCACTTCCTCTAATTTTCATCATGCTTTATCTGCTTTACATGCTTCTTCTGAATTATGGCATAGTAGATTAGGTCATCCATCCTCTAAAATAATTCATCAACTTAATTCATCCAAACACATTGTTTTAAAATCTTGATTCTTCTAAAATCCGTCATCCTTGTCACCGGCTAAAATTAAAAGACCGCCTTTTTCCACTTCCCGATTCTCATGCATCTTCCTTTATCTTTGATTCATTGTGATGAATGGGGACCATCCTGTGTCTTCTTTGCAAGGGTATAGGTACTATATTCTTTATAGATGATTTTAGTAGGTTTCATTGGATTTATCCAATGGAATCGAAATACGATGCTTTAAAATGTTTCATTCATTTCAAAACTTTTAATCGAAAATTTATTTTCTACCAAAATTTTAAATTTTCAAACCGATGGAGCTAGTGAACTTATTAAAGGTTCATTAGGTACATATCTTACTACTAATGGTATTAATGTTAGAGTGTCTTGTCCTAAAACCACGAGCGAATGGCCTTCTTTGAAAGAAAGCACATGCACATTACAGAAATGGGAAATACTATTTTGTTTGTTGCATCTTGTCCTAAAAAGTTAAGGTTTGATGCCTTTTTGACTGCAACTTATCTAATAAATAGAACTCCTACTCCTATTCTTCAACATAAATCTCCTTTTGAGGTTCTTTATAAAATTGTACCTGATTATACTTTTCTAAGAGTTTTTGGTACAGTTTGTTATCCTTTTTTAGGTCAATCTAGACAAGATAAACTCTCTCCAAAATCAGGATGTGTATTTCTTGGTTATAGCTCTTTACATAAGGGCTATAAATGTTATGATCCAATTCTTAGAAAATTACATATTTCTAGGAATGTTATCTTTGCAGAAAATGAATTTTACTATGCTACAAATTCCTTGTCATCCTCTTCTGTTGATGCTTCACCTCCTGTTATTACTGAATTATCCACTGATGCAATTGCTTCTTGTTCACCCACTACTATTACTACAAGATCTATGAGAGGTATTTCTAAGCCAAAACTTTATCCTGATCATGTTATGCATCTTTCTGTCAAACATCCAATTCCTTGTGCTTTTATCCTGATAAGGATAAACATCCACTTGTTACGATCAGTAGTTATTTTTGATAACTACTGATCTTTATGGTCATGTTAATGGGGATTTCCAAGAGCCTGAGGAGAAGATTTTAATTAATGGTATTCTTAGTTTAAATCCAAAATGGGTTCAGTGGAGAAGAATGGATCGATTTGTTATAAGTTGTTTAAAAGCAACTTTTACAGCATCTATTTCTGGTGATGTCTTAGGTTTAACTACTGCCAAAGATATTTGGGAGTTTCTTGATAGTACATTCAAAACCCAATTTCTTGCTCGTAAAAATATGTTAAGACACCAATTGTATGGAATTAGAAAAGGAAATCTGTCTATTTCTGTGTATTTGCAAAAGATTAAGGGAATTGCAGACTCTCTTGCTGCTATTGGTGAAAAAGTAAGCAACTCAGACTTATTGATGCATGTGTTGAATGGATTAGGCAGGGATTATGATAATTTTGTGATTTCTACTCAGCATAGAGAAAATTCTTATAATTTTGGTGAACTCAAGGCAAGGTTAATTACACATGAGCAATGGCTTCTTGATCAAGCACAGGTTAGTAATGCTATTTTTGATACTCAACATCAAACTGCATTTTATGGCAGAAGTGGTGCTAGTTCTAATTATAACTCTCATTCTGGAAATAAGAAAAAGAATGGTTCTGGTGCTCCTTATGCAAACAATAAGTCAAATTTGAATAGAAATGCTGGTGTTGGAATTAGTGAAGCTAGACTGGTGCTGGAAATGGCAACAATAGTGATGCTAGAAAGAGGTGGTGGGATTTTTCTCAAAGTTGAATGTCAAATATGGAGAAAAAGGGTCACTATGCAAGCAGATGTCATTTTCGATATTATCCTCCTCCTACTTGGGTTTTGTGGGTGTCATGAATCTCATACTCAAGGAAATAATGACATCAACAACAATACTTCTCATGAGTTTATTGTCTACATATGAATACTCAATTGAGTTAATGATGATCCTTCTTCATCTACTTCATGGCTTTCAGACTCGTGTGCTTTTTCGCACATATGACTGAGATCCTTCACTTCTTCAAAATACTACTTCTTATAAAGGCAAGGGTGGAGTTATTATTGGCAATGGTAAGTCTTTACCTATAGCTCTTTTTCCGGCAATTCTAATTTGCAAGTATCTGCTACTAGTTTTAAGTTACAAAACATATTACATGTACCATCCATGAAACACAATTTGTTATCTGTAGGACAGTTCACAACAGATAATAATTGTTACTTCAAACTAGATCCTAAGGGATATGAAATCAGGGATTTGACAACTGATATGCTTTTGGCAAAGGGGAATATAGTCAATAATCTTTATCCTATCACTTCCTCTAATTTTCATCATGCTTTATCTGCTTTACATGCTTCTTCTGAATTATGGCATAGTAGATTAGGTCATCCATCCTCTAAAATAATTCATCAACTTAATTCATCCAAACACATTGTTTTAAAATCTTCGGATTCTTCTAAAATCTGTCATCCTTGTCAGCTGGCTAAAATTAAAAGACCGCCTTTTTCCACTTCTGATTCTCATGCATCTGTTCCTTTATCTTTGATTCATTGTGATGAATGGGGACCATCCCCTGTGTCTTCTTTGCAAGGGTATAGGTACTATATTCTTTTTATAGATGATTTTAGTAGGTTTCATTGGATTTATCCAATGGAACTGAAATCTGATGCTTTAAAATGTTTCATTCATTTCAAAACTTTAACTGAAAATTTATTTTCTACCAAAATTTTAAATTTTCAAACTGATGGATCTAGTGAACTTATTAAAGGTTCATTAGGTACATATCTTACTACTAATGGTATTAATGTTAGAGTGTCTTGTCCTAAAACCACAGAACAGAATGGCCTTGCTGAAAGAAAGCACATGCACATTACAGAAATGGGAAATACTATTTTGTTTGTTGCATCTTGTCCTAAAAGTTACGGTTTGATGCCTTTTGATTTGCAACTTATCTAATAAATAGAACTCCTACTCCTATTCTTCAACATAAATCTCCTTTTGAGGTTCTTTATAAAATTGTACCTGATTATACTTTTCTAAGAGTTTTTGGTACAGTTTGTTATCCTTTTTAGGTCAATCTAGACAAGATAAACTCTCTCCAAAATCTGTCAGATGTGTATTTCTTGGTTATAGCTCTTTACATAAGGGCTATAAATGTTATGATCCAATTCTTAGAAAATTACATATTTCTAGGAATGTTATCTTTGCAGAAAATGAATTTTACTATGCTACAAATTCCTTGTCATCTTCTTTTGTTGATGCTTCACCTCCTGTTATTATTGAATTATCCACTGATGCAATTGCTTCTTGTTCACCCACTACTATTACTACAAGATCTATGAGAGGTATTTCTAAGCCAAAACTTTATCCTGATCATGTTATGCATCTTTCTGACAATCTAAAGGGATTGATATCACGGTTTCTTGATCGTCTTTCAGTTCACGGGCTTTGCATGCACATCGCCATATGTGACCTGCAATGACTTCGTATGTACTGAACCGAAACTCGCCCTTATTGCATTTGGATTTGAGTAGACTGGCATGCATGGTTGAGATATTGAGCTTGGCAACTGCAATTTTAGGTTTTGATAACGGTGAGATGTTCATAGAAGTTGGTTTATTGTATTCAATATGTGGAAAGATACTATTGGCGGGTCACGAGCTCGTAATACTGGTTCGATCGAAGAACGGACAGACTTCATGTCGTTTACTCCTCGGCATAAATCGGACCACGCATTGATGAAGTTAAACTGCAGACTCCACCCCACTACTATATGGCTGGTTGATGTACTTAGACATACACCACCGCACTTGAAATGGGTCACCTGTATTAGCATAAAAAAATTATTTTGCATAATTTGTTTATTGTTAGTTTCCTAAATCGGAACCCAGATGATTTACCTGAACCAAAAGAGGTGGATACGCAGAAATGTCGTTGCTATAATCAGGATTAGGACTCAGAGGCATAAGTTGTTCATTAGGAGTGAAATCGCCGAGGTAATGAAAATTCATCTTCTCCACTACCGCCCTAAGACACTAACACCCATTAAGCCATTATTACGCCACGAGTCACTGCCGTACATAAAACTTTTCATGGATCATACTTCTTACAAAGTTTCCAAATCATATTACACAAAATTGTTCCTATAATGGAATCAAACAAAAATTTTATCATCGAGTTTCTCTAGGTTTGAACCAAATTAAAACTTAATTTGTCTCCATTGAAAACAGAACATAACCGTGTTGAGATTATTAGTCCCACATGGTTGGGTTATTTAAGATCTTGCGGTTTATAATCTATTAGGCCTCTCCACTCATGGCCAATTGGTTTTGATTTGGATGCCCGTATTCTAACATGGTATCGGAAGCGGTGCTATTTGCGGAGGTCATTTGGCCGCGCCTTTACTCCGCGTCACCCGATTTAAGCGTCTCACATGTTAGACCCAACGAGGCTACACGTGAGGGGCATGTTGAGATTATTAGTCCCACATTGTCTGGGAATCTAAGATCTGCGGTTTATAATCCCTTAGGGCCTCTCCACTCATAGCCAATTGGTTTTGAGTTGGATGCCTCTCCACTCAAAGTCGTTACCCATTGGTTCTCTCCACCGAAGTTCAGCACAAAGACATTATTCCCACTTGTGCTTCTCGGGCATCCAAATACCCACACTTTGGCGTCGTTTATGATCTTGAGCTAAATGCATTGCTTCAACAAGGAACATGGATTCTAGTTCTCGACTAGCTTCTATGAATGTTCTCGGAAATAAGTGGATTTTTACGATAAAACGTAATGCCGATGGTACTATTGCACGTTACAAAGCTAGACTCTTTGCGAAGGGGGTTTAATCAACAAAATGGAATTGATTATACTTCTACTTTCCAGTCCGGTGGTGAAGTTTGCAACCTTACGAACTGCATTATTGCACTTGTTGTCTCTCGCAAATGGGAAATTCGACAACTTGACATTAATAATGCGTTTTTAAATGGAGTTCTTGATGATGAAGTGTATATGAATCAGCTGCAAAGGATTCGTTGATTCTTCTCATCCTACTCATGTGTGTATGCTAAGAAAATCCAAAGTAAAACAACTTGCTGTATCATTACCTTGATATGGTATCAGAGCAGGCTATTTGTGTCGAGTCAGTTGACCGCACCTTTACTCGCGTCACCCGATTTAATTGTCCACGTGTTTGTAAGACCCGCCGAGGCTACACGTGAGGGGGCGTGTTGAGATTATTAGTCCACATGGTTGGGTTATTTAAGATCTTGCGGTTTATAATCTATTAGGGCCTCTCCACTCATGGCCAATTGGTTTTGAGTTGGATGCCCGTATGCTAATAAATCGATCAAGATAAACTAAGATTAAACTCTAACTTTTTCTAAAATAAATTAAAATTCGTGACTAAGATTAAGTTTAAAACTACCATTAAAACTAAAACTAGATGACCGCTGCCACGGTGGGACGGCCGACCGAAAAAATTGACACAAAATTAAAATTTATACTCACAATTTAGTTCCGCCGTTATGGCACGGAGTCGGATTCGTAAAGCCAAATTCTAACGATTATAGAGATGTTAAAAATGGTTACTGTCATGTCCAAACATGACCTTTCTTTCAACGAAAAAAAATAAATAAAAACATGGCCACCAGAGCAGACCAAATTAACAACAACAAGCCATGTACATATGACATTTTCTTTAAAGTGGAGCTATCCTACATGCGTGTCATAATGGTGAATTAACAGGTATCCTACTTTCACGGAACAGCAAAACTTCTCTATTTCCTAAAGGGTAATATGGTACTTATACTTTCCTAGTTAAAACCACCTCTTAAATTTTACTGTGGCTGTTATCTCCTACAAACTACCTATCTCTTTTTCTATTCCAGCTCCATGGCTGCACCACCACCTCCGTCTGTTTTTGTTTAATGAATTTAAAATCAAAATCAAAATATAATCAAATCCCACAAACAATTGCTCAGGTTCATTGATTATGAATTTTTTATGGTACTGTTAACTTTTCCACTGTCAAAGTATTTGTTTGAGCGGGATCTGTGAGTCTGATTTATCCTTCTACATTACCACTTTTCTGCAGTTGAATCAATGAATGCAAAAATGAAGACGCGTAGTATTTCAAATTGAGTGGATTCGAGAAATCGGGTATGACTCACTCGAGTCGATAAAAGCTTAAGAAACCTCTGCTAGCTTTATTTTTTTTTACAGAGATCTGAATTTCTTCAAATTAATTGAATTAAGAGGTATCATTTCTGCAATTTGTACTCTGTATGGTTCCTCTTGTATCAAATTGAGGTATGAAATGTTTTAATCGAATCAATTTTATGACTTGGTGAATATTCGCGGGTTCAATTTTTTTGAACATTGAATAAATCGAAATGAAATTGATGCAGTTCTATGAGATCCAAGAATTTGAGATTTTTCTTTGCCTTGATGTATTTAATCTCGAATTTCTTATAATTTTAATTATCATGAAATTTGGTCGTGGTGGTGATGGCGTTCTTTGGTGAGAAGAGAACGAAGGAAGAGATAGGTGGTTTTTAAAATTTGTTGGTGATGGTATTGGATACGGTTTCTAATAGTGATGATGGTGCTCCTGGAATTGATGGAGGTGAAGGAAGAGGCCGGTGGTGGTGACAATTGAAGAAGATGAACCGGATGTTGAGAATGTAATGTTGGTGGTGGTGTTGCTTCCTTCTTTCGGGTGTAATGGTTTGTGTATGATGATTAGGTGGTCTTTGCTGGTTACGACTGAATAGCGTAAAGAGATGGTGGTGAATGAATTACAGAGGAAGAAGAAGAAGGGAGGAAAATGAAAATTTCGGAGGTGGTGGGATTCGACCCCAAGACCTCTTACTCGATTCCAGTATTTAGCTTTTTTTTATTTTATAAAGATGCCTCGCCATTGTATTTATTTACGTTTGTGCAAAGGAGGAGAAAAATTAAGGAGGGGCACTGTTGTCTTTTCATCGTTGAACCAAATCAAATCTTTTGTGTTTAATTGGAAAAAAATATCACGCTTCACATTGACACAAAGTCACCATATAAGTCCTCTCCCCGCTCGGTCGGCCTAATTAAATCCTAATAATCTCAATAAGATTAAGATGTCATAGTTAGGAAGAAGGTGTGTTTTTATCACCCACTTCAAACTAAGGCTGAGTTTGGTAATGCTTTTTTTTTTCAAAAGCACTTTTAAAACCTATATATGTCAATAAATTTTGAAGTTGTTGTTTGGTAAAAAAAAACTAAAGTGCTTTTATCCAAAGCACTTCCCAAATTCCTCAATTTTTAAAAAGCTGGGGAGGAGGAGCTTTTAAAAGCTACAAAAACATAAGTTGTGGTCCCACATAAATTTAATGCTTGATTTATCTTTTTATCCCTACTTTATTTTATAAATGACAAAAAGTTACCCTTAAATTTACATACAATCAATTTTTTACTATTTTTTATATTGCATTCTTTAACTATTATTATTTTTTATTATTTGAACTATTTTATATACCATTTATTTAATTTGTCAACAAAGTAGAAATAAAAACAAATATTAAATAATTACTTAATTTTAGTTTCATTTTTTGCTTGAATAATTGTCAACAGTAAAAATAAAAACAAATATTAAATAATTAATTAATTGTTAAGTAAAATAATTTCTTAATAATCATAATGATAGCGGTAATTAGTATGAACATTAATATTATATAGTAAAAAATTAATTATTTTTACACCCAATAAAATTGAGTAAAACTACCATGAGAGCATCTCCAATGCAAAGGGTAAAGGTCTTAATATTGAATGACACCTAGGATTTAAGACTTTTTGTACCAAAATTCCACCTCCAACACAAGGGTCAAGGTCATAGAGATAGATGACATGGCTAAGTGGGGGTAATAGAGAAAGTGTAAATAAGACTTTCACTATGACCTTGGGTCTTAAAGCCACATCATTATTTTGTCTCTAAATTCAAATAATGTTTGTTAGATAATACCTTAGGGGTTGGAGATCAACTTGAGGTGAAAAAAATTGCATTAATTTGTTTTTGTCATTTAGTAATGACCCACACATAAAAATGTGTTAATAAGACCTCCACATAGGATGACCTTGACCCTATGCATTGGAGATGCTCCGAATGATATGTCACTTTTTTTGTCATTTGTTACAACAACAATGGTTGAATCCAAATTTTACCAAACACATTTTGATTATTTTTTAATCACTTCAATTTTAATTAATATTTTACCAAACGTCTAACTACTTTTTTTCTCAAAGACAAGACAAAGAACGCTGCAGCATAAAAGTGCTTTTACAAAAGCCGCAGCAATACCAAACTAAGCCTAAGTGGATTTTTTTTTTTTAGCATGAGTGGTACTTAGAAAAAACGGGGGTGGTATTTAGCTAAAAAATTCTTTTATTCCGGACCCGCTTTTTCACTCTCTTTCCGCTCCCCTTTTCTCAGAGGCGAGGAGAACTCCAGATTTGCCATGATTTTAGCACAAAAACCAGAAATCAGGACCTCTACTTCTAAATCTTGAAATCCTAAACATAACCCATATACTAGAAACCCAGATCTGTCATTTTTTCAAACTTTGATATTTTCATAATCCTAATTTCTTTTGTTCCTAGAATCGACAACCAACAATCAAACTGAGTTGATTGTTTTTTTTTTGTTTTTTTTTTTGATTTTGACCTAATACTCTGGTTTATCAATTAATAAAAAAATTCCAATTTGATGTCTGTTATTTTGTATTTTTATAGTATCAGTTATGGTAAAGACTATGCAGAGTGGTTATATGAGTAGGCAATAATTGTAAAAATGAAGCATGAATCAGAATCTTAGATTGATTTAGTGTTTGTATGAGTAGTTAATGTTGATTTAGATGTAATGAATCTTTTTAAAGATCCTCATTCTTTGTCAGAGTTGGGTTCGGTAATGATTTTGGTTGTCATAAGGAATTGGGTTTGTGGGTTTGAGGTTGGTAATAGTTGATCAAGTTCACTTCATAGTTCATACTCAGTTTTCGGTAATGAGGTTGATATAATTCTAGTGGAGAAATGCATTTTGAAGTGGTGTTGCTTTCAGAGTTTTCATACAGGTTTGTGGGTTTGAGGTTGGTAATAGTTGATCAAGTTCACTTCATAGTTCATACTCAGTTTTCGGTAATGAGGTTGATATAATTCTAGTGGAGAAATGCATTATAGTGTACTTTTTCTTGTATATTGGTCTGTTGTTAGTTACTGAAAATGAAGGTACTTTTTCAAATGCTTCTGCAAAACTGAAAGGTAGTGTTAAATTGGTTTTTCCAAGTTTCAAAGGCGGTGAAGATCCTATTAGTTGGTTGTGTAGAGATGAACAATATTTTTTCCTTCATGAAATTCCTGAAAGTGAAAGAGTTTCATATGCTTCTTATCATCTTGATGATGATGCACAAATCTGGTATCAAATATTAAAGCACAAGCTGATTTATGTCACTTGGGAAGATTTCAAACCGCTCTCCAAACTCGTTATGGTCCGAATAATTATCTTGATTTCTTCGGAGAACTTAGTAAGTTGCAGCAAACTGGAAGTGTTGAAGACTACCAAAATTAGTTTGAAAAGTTAGTAGCAAAGTCTGGTTTAATACCTCAAACAAGGCAAGTAAGTTTGTTTGTTAGCGGGTTGCGAGAATCCATTCGAATGAAGTGAGGCAAATAAACCAACTACACACTGTCCGAAGCAATTAGGTTGGCACGTCTATATGAGGCTCGTGATAAGTCACAAGTGTTTGGTATTACTCCAACAAAAACTCAAGGAAAGATTCCAATAAAGCATTTAACTATTATGCAGTTACTAGAACGCAAGAAGCAAGGACTTTGCTTCCATTGTGATGATATGTTCAAGTCGGGACACCACTGCAAGAAACTGTTTATGATTACTCCGGTTATTCAAGAGCTTGATGGAGATCATGTCATGGAGACTGACAGTCCATAGCCTTGAGGACAAGGCTAAACTTAAGGAGGAAGGAGTTGATACGGTTATTATTTTAATTGTTTTCATTTATTTGAATTACGTTTATGTTATATCAGGTCAACAGGTTTAGAGAATAAATAGGAGTTTACTTGTTCTACTGTGAAAGTGTTTAGTTTAGTTGGGAGTCCATGTCAAGTAGTTTAGTTGGTTTTGAATCCCTAGTTTGTAGCATCTAGAGGGTTAGTGGGATAATGCCATATCTTTGTAATCTATTTAAGATTTGAGAATGAATAGAAAAGGCATCGATTGAATTAAGTTATTAAAAGAGATTACACTGTGTGTTATCTTGGACGGAAGGCTCGTCCAGTAAGCCGGAGGTAAAGCTCCTCAGTAAGCTTGGACGTTGGGTTCATCTATAAACCTATCTATCTTCACCTTTCCACCCTATCTTCCATTATCATTCACCTGCACTCTTTCTCCTCAGCCCATTACACCATATCTTAAATTATGTATAGTTAGCGTCCATTTCCATTGCGTCGAAACATGCCTATGTTCCATTAGGACACCAAATGATCCATTTCCTTGTAGGATCATTAATCCTAAACTTTGAATGGAGTCTTAAAAGTGGGGTCACAACATATACCTTGGACATGGGTGAAAACATGGGGATGGCACTGCGGAAGGCCGTTCCCCTTAAGACAGTACCAAGACCCCTTAATTTGTAGACTTGCAACGGTATTTTACTGCTGTAAAAAGTCATGCCAAAAAGGAATGCATTACTGAAGGCACCCCCACCCACACATGATGGCGGCCAAAACTTGGTGCTTTTATATGTTTCTTCTTTTAGCGTCATTTTGTCAGACATGATAGTTGCGAAAATATTTTTCTAAATCATTTTAGGTATTTTTCGTCGAGTATGGAATGCTCTCTCCATCAATTATTTTGGAGTATCTGTCTTGTTCAAGATAACCGCGAAGAATTAGTGGTATTCACAACATACCATGGAAGATCATGATAGATCCAAAAGAAGATTAATCGCCGACAGTTTCATCGAAAGCAATGGAGTAATCATAAACTCAGATATAACAGAAAACATACTTTCTCGTATACCTATTGAGTTTGTCTCACGAAGCCGAGCAGTATGCAAACTTTGGAGAAATCACTTGCAAAAACCAAAGACGGGTTTCCTTTTCACAGGGCAGAATCTGCAAATCTGTTATGAAGATGAATATACCGAAGAAGAGGTAAATGCTAAAAAGCTTTCTGTTGAGTCCCTTACAAAGATTAACCACGGCTTAGGTCAAAGATATATACCTATTATATATGGGTCTTGCAATGGTTTGATTTGCTTTCCAGATATGGAAAAGGAAAAACTAGTATATATTTGCAACCCCATGACAGGAGAATACATTTATCTTCCACAGATGGATTTCAGTGGAATATCAAATGCTGAGGTGTTTGGTGGATTTGGTTATTCATTATTAACTAATGAGTATAAGGTTGTTCAAGTTTACTACGAGACCATCGGATCCGTCGGAAGGGTTCAGGTATACACCCTTGGTGGTGGCAATGGGTGGAGATACAAAGGAGAAATCCCTTACACTTTTACCCAAGGGGCTGTTTTTGCAAACAACTCGCTTTATTGGCTAGACCATAGTACAGAAATGCAATGCAAGAATACCATACCCTTTGATTTAGCAAATGAAACGTTTAGTATCCTCCGTTGCCACCATGTTTTGAATCTTTGAAAGTGTTCATTTCGTGTCGTTAAGAGGGAGTTTAGGTGTTTACCATGAGGATGCAGATCCGTGGTATATTCCATATCATGATGAGGAAGATAGCTGTTTGGGTATATGGACACTAAAGAAAGAAAAGAAGAAGGACACCAAAAAGAGTTGGGGGAACTCCCCTGTGGACGACCCTTGGGTTTGGAGCCGGGAGTTCAGTATAAAGTATAAAACCTTCCGTGGTCAACCTGAATTTGAACCTTTTGCCATAACAACAAGCAATCAAATTTTGTTGTGGGAGATTCGGAAGGATTATCGTGTCAAATATCTACTGTGTTATGACCCTAACACTCTCACTATAAAGAAACGGGGTGAGTATGTGACTGATGCTCAAGCTATTCCTCATATGAATAGCTTTGTCTCATTGAAGGATCTTGGAGAGAGCTGGTCCAAGTGGTATCCTCTAGATGACGGTAAGCTTCATGCACCAATTAATATCAAAAGCAAAGTACTAGTCAGGAATATTCTTGGAACCAGCAATGGGTTAATCATGAATATCAATGTAGATTTAACAGCAACCATACTTTCTCGTTTCCCTATCGAGTGCGTCTTGCTGGGCAGAGCAGTATGCAGACTTTGGAGAATTCTCTTGAAGAAACCAAAGACGGGTTTTCTTTTGGCAGTATCAGAAGAAAAACGCTCCGGAGATATCCAGATCTTCCACAGATATATTGAGGAGGTAAGCATTCATGATGAACCAGTTTCTTACAAGAAACTTGCAAAGATCGACCTTGGTTTAGGTCAATTCCATAATATCCATGTTAAGCTGATAAAAAATGGGCCTTTTAAGCATAATATATTCGGTTCTTGCAATGGTTTGGTTTGCTTTCCTGTTCAAAAAGATGAAAAGAAGTGGCTTGTGTACATATGCAATCCAATGACTGGAGAATATATTTATCTTCCGGAGATGGATTTTGGTGAAATATCGAGACCTAAGGTGTTCGGTGGATTTGGTTACTGTAAATCTACTAATGAGTACAAGGTTGTTCAGGTTACCTACGAGTACAGCCAGTTGAAGCAGTTGGGCAGGGTTCAGGTATACACCCTTGGTGGTGGCAGCGGGTGGAGAAACAAAGGAGGAATCCCTTATACTTGTCAAGATAGATTGGTTTTCGCTAATGAGGCACTTTATTGGATAGAGCGTGTTGAAGATGAACGGCACATCAGAGTATTTTATTTAGCAGATGAGACATTTGGTACCCTTCCAATGCCACCCTGTCGCGATCTTGTTTGTGGTTACAAGCGTCTTATTGTGTCCTTGAATGGCAGCTTGTTTGTTTATCATGATACGGTTGAGAGGATTTCCAACGATGAGGCAGAAGCTGATCATATTCTTTATCATCACATCATGAGTGATGATCGAGTACGAGAGAAAGAAACTTATATTAATCGCAAGGAAGAAAGACGCATAGATATGTGGATGAGAATGATGACTCCAACTCTTGGGTTTGGGTCCGGGATGTCAGTATGAAATACAATTCTCAGTACCCTTTTTATCGACATAATGAACCATTTTCCATAACAAACAACAATCAAGTTTTCTTGTGGGAGGATCGTAAACTGGGCCACTATAAAGCACTTAAATGTTATGACCCTAATACTCTCACTTTTAAGAATCTGTGCGATGAGACGTATCATCCAAAAGAGGTGGATGCTCAAGCAATTCCCCACATGAATAGCTTTGTTTCATTGGAAGATCTTGGAGAAAAGTCTGCGAGGTACATTCACTTTCCAGATCATTCGCCACCATAACCTCCAGGGCCAAACACTTTACTGTGTAAGTTTATGCATACAAGTCAGAATGTCTAGATTGCCACCAATAACCTCCAGGGCTAATAATTTTCTTTTACTTTTAAGTTTATTTCATTTCTTTGATTCCGGGTTTCTAAAATTTGGAATTCATTATTTTGATCTATTTAGCTAGCAATGCAAAAATGATAGTAGTTTTTATGGATTTTTTTTTTTTTTTTTGTTGAATGTTGAATGCAGTCAAGTTGGGACAATTTTTCGTCATAAATTTGAAGTCCTTATTAATGTTGTTGGACATTGCATCCTTACCACATATGGCGAGGAATGCGTCTGTGTGTATATGTATTTGTGAAACCTTTAGTGATTGCCTTGTGCTTCGTGCAGATTCTCCAACCTCCAAGCAATGCACTCAAAACCATCAG
Source organism: Papaver armeniacum (assembly GCA_023531295.1). Taxonomy (NCBI): domain Eukaryota; kingdom Viridiplantae; phylum Streptophyta; class Magnoliopsida; order Ranunculales; family Papaveraceae; genus Papaver; species Papaver armeniacum. Next base: position 59,481 of record JAJJWW010004452.1, read on the forward strand.
GCTTTAATCTGTTTTTCAGATTCCAGCAGGTCGAAAGCTTGTTATATTTGACAGATTTGAGATTGTTCTAGATTCTGATTATATTTCTCAACCAGATATCTATTATATTTAGAGATTTAAGATTATTCTATATTGCTCAACCACATGGTCAGGGAGCTTTCTCTTTGATTAGTCCTTCTGCTGCTGCTTTCCAGGTTTGTTTTCTATGCTTTCTGCATGCATGCTTATTCTTATAGAAATTCTGGTAATATGGAACAACAAAAACCTTTGAACAAGACACACTTAACCTCTGAAAGAAAAAGAAAAAAATATGCATGCAAAAAACATCCAAATTAAATAAAATAGTTCACAACATATTTTCTTTTTTCTTATCACAATTTGGACAAATTACCATCTTCATAAAAGTACTCTTTAAAAAGATTAATATGATAATCAGACTCCAAAGAAATAATCAAGGAAAAGCCACCGTCACTTCCAGGTGGGTTTGGAGCCAAAAGAGATAAACCCGCTAAACCAACCGTACCTAGACCAACATAAAGTGGTTTTCCCCAACCAAAATCAGCTCCGTATATCGGCATTTTGAGCCAGCTTACGTTTCTAATATTGCAGCTCTGAGGACCTCCTCCCTTGAAGATAGAGAAATCTGGGTGTAATTCCAGATAATCAATGGCTGACCTTAAATACTCATTGTTTCCTAACGTCTTTATTGTCTCGTGTATAATATTGACAGCATAACTTAATGGTTTTGAGACAATATCACCTGAAATTGCTTTTGGTGCTAAATCAAATATGGGGTTCCCAAAATAACCATCCGGCAGAGGAGGACTTGAACGTGAACGACAATCTAAAGGGATTGATATCACGGTTTCTTGATCGTCTTTGAGTTCACGGGCTTTGCATGCACAGCGCCATATGTACTGAACCGAAACTCGCCCTTATTGCATTTGGATTTGAGTACACTGGCCTGCATGTTTGAGATATTGAGCTTGGCAATTGCAATTTTAGGTTTTGATAACGGTGGTATGTTCATAAAAGTTGGTTTATTATATTCAATATGTGGGAAAGATACTATTGGCGGGACACGAGCTCGTAGTACGGTTCGATCAAAGAACGGGACAGACTTCATGTCGTTTACTCCTCGGCATAAATCGGACCACGCATTGATGAAGTTAAACCGCAGACTCCACCCACTACTATATGGCTGGTTGATGTACTTAGACATACACCACCGCACTTGAAATGGGTTACCTGAACCAGAAGCGGTGGATACGCAGAAATGTCGTTGCTATAATCAGGATTAGGACTCAGAGGCATAAGTTGTTCATTAGGAGTGAAATCGCCGAGGTCTTCGATAAGTGAATCTGTTTCTGCCTCTATAAAGATTACACCTTCACCAGTGCAATCGATATCAGCTCTACCTGCTTCATTTCTCTTCAATCTCCCAGCCATTGGGTAGTAAGTAACAAGAACTTTGCTTAAACCATCCTTTAGTACCGTAGAATTAAAGAAATCGCAGGTTGATGCTGGACGCCTATAGAAAGAGACAGTTTGTACGTGTATTGGTGATAGTTGGTCGATATTTGACGTCCACAAACACACTTTTGGTGTTTCTTCTGCCGGTTTCACAATAGATGATTCTTTCACTGTAACTTTTAACATACTGAGGGGCAAGAAATGCACCTGCATGCACAAGAAAAAGGGCTTAGAAGATTAGTAAGAAATTTCAAAAATCATAAATCCAATAACTTAGGGGAGAAACAAGAAATTCAAGAAAAAGAACTCACACAAAACGAATTTGAAATTGCTCTGTCGCGCAATTAGTCTCTCTTGGTATTCCGCAACTATAGGGTGTATAATTGTTGAACAGTTTTTTGATTATCTCTCTGTAATAGTCTGTATCTTGAAAAAATGAACCAATTTGAACTCTTTCTGTACTTGCTCGGGAAAGCTTTTACAAACTCTCATTAAAAGAAAATTAATTAAAAAATATTTGCATTAATGTGACCCTCTGACAATCTTCCCCAACTGTCAAAAACAAAAAACAAAAAGATCATAACATTAATATCAAGATTAGTGGTATTAATTACTCCATCCATACCACGCGGAATAGGCAAAATCTCTCTGATTGGTGTCTGGAAAGCCAGTATTAGTTGGGCATAACTTCCGGAGCCTACCCAGCTATGTTGTAAAAGGCGCTCAAACCATTGGGACTGCGCCTGGGAAAAAAAGGCTCCCATGCACCAAAATAAAGCTTACAATGTAATTTTCTATATCTCGGGTGCTCTAGGCGCTCGCCTTAGGCGCCTAAGCGCTAGGCGCCGCCCAACGCCTTTTACAACATAGCTACTCCAGTCATCTCGACTATCCCACACTGGTGGTCCAGCCCCAATCTCCAACAATAGAGTCCATTTTTGGCATTTCCTTATTTTAGTATTTCTCTTTTCAGTTCTAGAGTTATTTTAAGGTCTTTGATTTATGCCTATATAAACAGGCCATCTGTTTGTGTTAGACATCTTATTATATTACACAAATTGTGTATACCATATTGGTGCTGGGCGAAATTTTAGAAAATCTTACAGTACAAACCTAGTCCACTGTTTTAGGGTTTCCACAAATTGTGTATATATATCTTAGAAAACATCAAGTGATTAAAGTACAAGGCTTTGGGTTTCTAGAATTCAGATCCTGCTGGTTCTGGAGTTTCTGAGTAAAGCTTGGGGTGGAAAATATGGGAGTTTATACTTTCGAATGCCGGAGCTGCGATGGAATATGGAATGGAAATCAATACCACGGCGATCTCAAAGCATCAGCTGAATCTACTTACGATTTACAGAGGAAATTGGTTAAAACAGTGCAGTCTCACGATTCTGCTGGCCAGGTAGTTCAATCTTCTTTCTCTTTGATTAGTCCTTGTGCTGCTGTATTTCAGGTTATCGTTGGGGTTCGTCCTAATATTATTGCACCAGAGACCAAATCAAGCAGTAGTGGTACAATTAAGAGGATTACGAAAGCAGACCGTAACAAGATAAATTCATGTCTAAAACTCTTTGAAAACCTTTGGTTAAACGAGTCGAAAGATAAGAATTTCGCCTTCTCTCCGTTCTCAATCTTTGCTGCTCTGGGATTATTGGCTTGTGGTGCAAGTGGTGAAACCTTGAAGCAAATATTAGAGTTCCTCAATTATAAATATCTTGAAGATCTTAGCTCAGCTAGCACTAGTCTTGTCAACGAACTAGTTAGTAATAATGGAGAAGGTCCCAAGCTTTCTTTTGTCAATGGAATTTGGGTCTCAAATTCGCTTACCTTTGATCCTGTTTTTAAAGAGACATTGCGTACATCCTTTAAAGCAGAAACCGAATCTGTTGATTTCGCAATGGGGGAAGTAGCTCGGTCTAAGGTGAACAAATGGGTTGAAACTAAGACAAATGGCTTAATTAAGGATATCCTTCCAGAGGATATCATCCATCCCGGAACAAAGCTTATAGCTGCAAATGCACTGTATTTCAAAGGAATGTGGGAACCGAATCAATTTGATGTCTCGCTAACAAAGGAAAAAACCTTTTATCTCCTTGACGGGAGATCAATCCAAGTCCCATTCATGTTTACGTTGGAAGATCATCTATTTGTTTCACGTTACAATCACTTCAAAGTTCTCAGGCTCCCATACTACACAACTTTCGAAGTAGCGGACGGAAACAAAGACGGTGGCGGACATAACCAGAGTAGTACTCAACGTTTCTCAATGTATATAGTGCTACCCGATAGACAAGATGGACTTGGCGAGTTGATACAGATGGTGAGTTCTGATTCAGCTGGTTTTCTGGATAGATATCTCCCAACTAGTCATGTTGCAGTAAACAGATTCATGCTTCCAAAGTTTAAGGTATTGTTTGATTTTGATGCAATAAGAGTTCTACCGGAGATGGGGTTAGTATTGCCTTTCGATGATAATGCCGAATTGGATAATATGTTGATGGGTGAGAACTTCCATGTTACGCATGTCTTCCACAAGTGTTTCGTTGAAGCTGACGAAAAGGAACTGAAGCTGCTGCTTCTACCGTTGAAATTGACGGGTCGATAAGTTTGTTTGACGACGATTCCCCCTCGAGGAATAGATTTTGTGGCGGATCATCCTTTCATGTTTCTCATCAGAGAGGAGAGAAGTGGCGTAGTATTGTTCATGGGACATGTTCTCAATCCCTTGATAGATTCATGAGCACTTTGAAATTGAATGTTCGATTAATCCTTTAACATATCTATATACTTGAGCATTTAGATTATAAAATTGAATGTTCGATTAATCCTATGATATTAATGCTGCTTGCATGCACAATTCAATTAAACAGTGGTTTACTTGCTTACTGCTAATTAATATACTACTACTTTTATAGCTTTTGGAACTAAAAAATTTGTGGTAGGTCATGTTACGTATTAATAATGCCATAATCGAAGTGATCTAGCTGTAAAATATATCATATTCTTAACTCTTAGATGTGGAAAACTAATGTTACAAGTGGAAGAAGCTCAAGAGGCAACACATGTGATTCAGAAGATCGACATTTCAGCATCTATACTCAACAGGCAACACATGTGATTCAGTTATTCATGAGTTACCAGAGAAAAGGTTTTGTAAATTCATGACTGGAGAGGGGTATTAATTCCCATCATTTAAAACAGAAATTTAATTGGGAAAATTGGGAATATGTCCCGTTTTCACTGATGCGTTTTCATCAAATAATTGAAAAAAATTAAGAAATCTATCCCATGCCGTCTAAAAAAGTGTTAAGTAGTCAATACTGAGCACATGTGGGTTTACACGTGAGATTGAAAGACTCCCTCACCTTAAATGAGAACTACCTAACGGACTCCAAACCCTCTCTCCGCTTCTCCTCTTTAGTTTTCCTACGCTAAAAAACAAGCAAACATCTCTCTCTAACCAAAAAAAAATAAGTCTTCGATTTCATCCAATCCCTTAGATCTTCTTTAAATATAGTGTTTTGTTACCACCATAATGTATCGTTTAATCAGCCATTACCAAAGGAAAAAAAAATCAATCAAACCCTGATGGCAGACAAGATACGTTTTCTTAACATCTTCTTAAAGAATATTATTCATGTTATTTTGCTTGTACTGAACATACTAGAAAAAAGTTCTTCACTGCCATGAATTTCGTTCTGCTTTAAAAAGACATAGAAGCACTCTTTTATGAATTAGGGGGTTAGGGCTTTTGAGATTTTGCTGTTATTATTGTAAAAGAAATTGCAATTAGGGTTTTTTAATGGAATCAAGTTCTAGTTGTTTGATATGAATGTTATGTTTTGTGGATTCAAGCAGAATATTATGTTTTTTTTTATACTTGTAGTTGATGATGATGGTTACTTGTCAAATTGATGGATAGGTTCTCATTGATCAGGTAAATTTAATTAGTTTTGCTTAGAACCCAGTGCATCATTCATCAAATACCTTTTCGCAATCATAAGACCTGGAAGTTCTATAATCCACTCGGCAAAATAAAATAGAGTATTAGCTGAGGTTTTTCATTATGACATGGATCCTCAGAAAATGCCTACAGCTATTATCAAGAGATAATCAGGTCTCAAAGATTGCATTTTCATCATTGGATTTATGCATCTGGCTTATGTCGTTCTGGTTTTGCGCATCTTCCTCGGTTTCCAATACTTTCTCTTCTTTTTTATCTTTGTTTCAAACATCACTGGAGTTCCAAGTACCGCATCATCTGATGGATTGTGCGTCTACATAGAGAAACAAACCATGAGTAAACGATAAATACATAACCTACATCACTTAAAGTAGTAAAGTAGAAACTGGAGCAAGAAGTCCAACCTCTGCAGAACGAGCCAACGCTCTACCCTCGAGACTTTGCAACCTTGCTTCAAGCTACTCAAGAACATTCGTATCAGAAAAAAAAAGTTCAAAAGACGAACTTTGGATGTACATAAAACTGAACTCCTAAGTCTGTTACCTTGTTACGAGTCTGCAGACCCATAGTGTTATCTTCAGCGTCTCCCAAAACATCATATCTGATGGCCAATGCAATCTTGGCAGCCAGAGTTCTAGCCATCTTTCCCTTGTTTCTAGGGCTAGCTTTGCTAATCAAAGGAGAATTGTAGATGATACGCCCATATTTAGGTGTAGCATGTTTATTCCTTCGAGCTCTGCGGAAAGCCTTCTCTGCACCATAAAGCTGAATTGTGCTTCCAGGTTGTTTAGCAAGGTTCAGCGAGCCACCAGCATGAGCAATGAGTCGTGCTCCAACAACATCGCCAACAAGAGCAGTAAGATTTGGAGAAATGGTGTTCATTTTGGTTTTCAAGTCATCATAGAGCTGATCCCTAGACTCCGAAAGAGACAACACTTGGTCACAGAGCCCATTGATATTGATGAGATCCAGTTCATTGAGATCACATCCAATGGATATGGCTGCTGCCGCTTTCAGTTGAGTCTCAATCTCTTCAGGTAGGATCTAAGGGAAACGTAATTAATACAATGAACAGAACAACATCATAACACATGGTACATTTTCGGTTTATGCGATCAGTAGAAACGCTATACCTCACTAAAGTCGAGAGTCGCAGCATTTGTTCGGCTTCCCATCAACTTCACTACTTTGGCATACAGGACATTGTCTGATACAATGTTTGCAAGCTCTGGAAAGTGATCATCGTACAAATTCGACACCGTCATTCCATACTTATTAACCATTTTGTCAAGCTCATCGAATAAACCAACAGCCTCGGTGAACTTGGCATCCATCTATACACAAGAGGAATAAGCCAAGTTACACCATGTAACAAAAAGACATACTCCATACTTGAAAATAGGAAATAAAAAACACGATAATGCGTCAGAACAACTTTAGTTTACCAAACAATTATCCAGAGTAAGTCCTGCTAGGGCGCTTAGCTAATAATAAAAACGCCCAAAGCGCAAAAATGTGAGCAACTTTTTTCCTTCTACCTCTCGCCTCAACCAACATTGTTGGCAACCAAACATATTATAGAGGCTAAAACCATACCTCTTAAGTTCACATGTTGCAATACGTGCTGAAATTAAGGGGATTTACCTTTTCTGTAGGTCTATCCATCCTTTGAGACACATCCAAACTCTTATTAGAGCTGAATCTTGAACAGGAAGCCCTGATGAAAAAATCCAGTAAACCGCCTAACGATAGCCCTCATCAGCTCCATCTTGGAGTTGTTATGCAGGACAATCAATTTACTGTAACAACAAAAATACCAAATAAACCCTTCGATTAATAGAAAAACAAACACCAACATTACACCAGGCACCAGCAACAAAAACACAAAACTTATTCACATGCAGAGAATCATGATTAAATATCATACAGATTTATAGAGATACAAATACGATCCTACCTATGTTTACCTGAATTCTATAGAAGCTATTCGAGTATAGGACTGACGTGCAAAAAAAAAAAACATAACAACAGAGAGAAACAAAAGAAGAAGAAAAAAAGTAAAACGTTGAATTCTACCTGAATCTTCTGTTCGCAAACTTCTTCTACAAATCCTGCGAAATATATGAGACTTCTAGAAATCCTGTGAAAGATATGAGAACATGATAAGAAAGATATATATGAAGATGTTTATGTGATACAATCTATATTCTTGGGTATTTATCTTTAATAACAACTCTTTTCGGTGCAACTACATAAATTTCGGCTTTTATAGACGTTAAGTTGAAGACAAGTTAGGTTTAGCTTACCTACGATGGGGCTAAAAATAGGCTCTCGGGCTCAGCTTTGGCAAGGCAAGGAAAGGATATACCAAGCAAATGCAAGCCATACTTGCATACTTCCCAATTCCCAATTCCCCTCGTGAAGAGTTCAGTTGAGGTTAAATTTGTTGATTTGTGGAATAGACAAGTCAAGTTCTTATACATGCAGGGGTTAACAAGTTATTAAACTGATACATCCAACTGGGATAAGGCTTTCGTCTGTTCTACCAGCAGCGATTTGTTGGACCATTTGGAAAACTCGAAATGCCATAATTTTTGAAGATGCTACTGCTACTGCCGACGATGTTATTAAACAAGTGAAAATTCAGTCTTTCTTATGGTGTTCGAAGTCAGATGATCTTAGGGATTTATCTTTAAACGATGCACTCTTAAACTGGGACTCCTTTTTTGTTTTTTAGTTCTATTTGGGTTTTTTATAATCTTTTTTGTCTAGTAAGGGTTTGTCGGTTTAGGATCTTCTGGTCCTGTTTTGGGTTGTAAGCTCTTCCGAGCCTTTCTTGCTTACCCCTAGTAGGCGTTCTATAAAAAATTTACACTTGCTGATCAAAAAGAAAAAGGGAAACTTGGAAATATGCCCCAAAATCCGGTGTAATCTTGGGAATATGTCCCAAGATTCCAGTTTTGGGTAATATGCCCCAGCCGTTTATATTTCTGTCCAAAAATGTTAGTAGTCAATAACTCGTCCTTGACCGGTCAACATCTCGGCGTATGAGATGCCATAAGTTGATAAAATGACATTTTTGAGCTTACTTTATTTTTAAATAAAAATCTTTTTTCCCGTGCTTATATTCGATTGTCAGCTCGACGTATTGAGCAGCTGTATTCATTATCTAAAGAGCATATAATGAAGAGATTTTAATCTAACAAATTTAACCAAACAAGCCACAAATAAGTATTAGCTTCTTCTTTTCTCCACGTCTTTTGATCACTATTAGAACAAAAAAGAAGATGACCTTCCATAATCCATGAACTGTATGAGCTAATAAAAGCTATACCACCATTATTGAATGACAAGTTCTTGTAATTGATGATGATTTCTTCTTAAACCGATGAAAGGGTACTTCTTAATAATGTTAAATTCTAGTTTTCTAAGTTTGATTTTACCATTTTCGACGTTTAGGGTTTTCAGATGTAATTAGGGTTCATATGTGAAATTGGGGATGATTTTATGGAAATTAAGATGGCTATTGATTGTGGCGTTAGTTATTGCTGAAGGAGGTGGACTTAATAATCTAATTGAATTTCATATGCTTAATTTCGAATTGATCTACAGTGATCTTCAGGCTTCCTCGAACTAGCTAGCTGATGTTGTTTAGGTTAATGGTGTTCTGCAACATCGATTCTTGGTCTGGGAAAGACGATAAAGAAGATGGTCTGAACTTATGCATGTGGTTTACACATGCGTTGGAAGGATGTAAATGTATTTATTTACACGTGTTGTCTCGCATGTGTACATACATTGACTACTAACATTTTTGGACGGAAATATAGACGACTGGGGCATATTACCCAAAACTGGAATTTCGGGATATATTTCCAAGATTACATCAGATTTTGGGGCATATTTCCTATTTTCCCAAAAAAAAAAAGTGGGAATGTTATTTATGCCCCTAGTATCCATGGGCTTTGCACAAACACCCTTGTGGGTATCTTTCCAACGGCTCAATATCCCGTAACAAGCTAAAGTCCGTTTTTAACCTTCAGCTTTTATTATGTCCGAACGATATAGGTTAGTTTTGAATCAGAGACGAGAGAAACGAGCAGAGCAGAGCAGTTTTGAATTTTCGATTGAATTTTTGAGAGAGAAACGAGCAGAGCAGAGCAGTTTTGAATCAGAGACGAGAAGAGCAGATTTGAATCTCAATTTGAACATGCAATTTCAAATTCGTTGAAGATTATTTGTTCCCAGCTACGTTGTTGAAGATTATTTAGCTGAATCTGATTATAAATTTCAAATTCGTTGAAGATTAGTAGCTGAATCTGATTATAAATTCATGATTTGAATTTGATTTTGTTCTTCATCGAATCGAAAACGATTGTTCGAGTAATTTTTAAAACCAAAACCTAAAGTTGGTAGTTGTTCGACATTTGAATTAGGAAAATCTATTTTGCTCGAGAGAAATCTATTTTTCAACTCAAATCAAAAGTTGTGGATGAATCATTGAATCAAGATCGATTCAAAGATATTACGAAGCTCGATTCACTATTTGATTTCTTCTAATTATTTGATTTGTTCTAGTTCAATCTCGAGAACAGGTAAAATATACTCTGTTAATTTACTTTTTTTTTTTTCCGAATCATGTACTGTTGTTCATATTCTATTTGATTAACCATTAATTTGGCATGTGTGAAATTGAATATTGTTTTTCAAGTTTTTTATGTAGTCATTAAGCATGATTTATGTTGACCAGGGTATAAGCCAGATTGTAATGAGTTTTTTAGGTTATATTGTTTTTTGATTTTTGTAATGGTGATACAACAATGTAGTAGTTGAATCTGTTAGGTCATATTGTTAGTTGGTTTTGTGATAAATCAATGTAGTAGTTCTACCTGTTTACAATTGCCTAGTGAATTCAGGCAATGTTTTCAACTTTTTCCACCATTTGCCTTGATATACTTCTCACGAGGGACGCAGCCCCGAGTGATTTGCGTCATGACCAGATTTTAAGCTACAGGACATGCTGAATCACATATTCAATCTAAGGACAAATTGTAGCTTGTCAACCTGTTTATATAGAATGTCGTTGTTATTGAATCGCAGGACAAATTGTCCAAGTTTTTTCCAATTATGAAATCAACTTGTGGTAGTTGCTTCTAGTTGTGGAAACAACTTGGGTTGGTTGCTTTCAATACTTTCTATAAACAACCTGTGGTAGTTGCTTCTAGTTTTGGAAACAACTTTGGTTTGTTGCTTTCAACTTGTATCTTATTATCCTTTTGCAATTTACTGATTTTTTTTCTCTTTGCAAGGTAAATATGGTTGTCGCAGAGAATCAACTTTTGCAACTTAAGCATCTCTCATGTTATCTATGAATCAACTACCTTCAAGGAGATGCAAAGTCTTGTGTTGCGTTGTTGGAGTATTCTTTCTCAAGTCCCTTATGTGATTCTTTCTGATGTTAATGGTGTACTTCAAATCGTTCGGTCTGATTTAGATTTGAATTTTCTTGTTATATACTGCCAAGCTAAGGAAATACAAGTTTTGAAGCTCAGTGTTCAATTCGAAACTCCTTCTTCTTCTTCTTCTTCTTCTTCCTCATGTGTTGCTTCTTCTTCAGCTTCTTCAAGTTGTGTTTCAACTGAAGGTTTGGCATTTGTTGAAGACACGAATGATGATGTTTCAATGAACCAATTATCCACAAGAGAACCAAAAAAATGTGATGCTTGGGCTGGAATTCTTACCGGTGTTGGTCAGATGTTTGAGGGAGGGAAAGATGAAGTTGTTGATGTCTTGTTGAAGTATCAAGTGGAGAGTGGGTACAAAGTCAAGCCTGAGAAGACTGATCGGAAGCGTTATAGAGTTCATTGCCTTTTCAAAGAAGAAAAAGGATGTAAGTGGAGGTTTCACTCTTCTTTGGCATTCAAAGGCGGCCATGCTTTTAAGTGCAAGACTTTTATATCGGAGCATTCTTGTGGTTTGGCTTGCTCGATCCTTCAAAGCTTCGAACGACGAAGACTTTTATAAAGAACATTATAAAAGACGATATTAGAGTTTCAGTAAGCAGAAAACAAATGGGCAGACATTCAAGATTTATTTTCGGGGAGTATCAAGTTGACCTTACCTACCATCAAGCATATCGTGGACTGAAATTTTGCAAAGAATGTATTTGGGGAGATGATATCAAGTCTTATTCTGATTTCTTGTGGTATGAAGAAGCAGTCAAGCGTTATAATCCCGAAGCGTCATCAACTTTCGGTTTAATGTGAAAACCGAGTTTGAGAGGTTTTTCATTTCTTTCGAAGCTTGCATCACAGGGTTCAACAAGTATTGCCTTCCTATGCTGATAATAGATGCTACATTTCTTACTGGAAAGTTCAGGGGTGGTCTTATGGTAGCTTGTGGGAAAACTGGAAACCAAGGTATTATGCATCTTCTTTACTATTTTATTTTTATTTTGTGTTGTTTTTATGACAAACCTTTTGGGTAGAAAAGTTTTGTAGCCAATTGTATGTAATTGCACAACCTCAACAAACCTTTTAGGTTTAGATTTTTGTGAACAAACTCGACAACTTGTGAACAACCTCAACAAGAATGAAAACAACTAGCACAAGTTGCCTCCAAAATATAGAACCAACTTGTTCCAGTTGCTTCCATATTCGGAGACAACCTTTTCTAGTTGATTCCATTCTTTTGGAGACAACTTGTCGTGGTTTCTTCCACTGTGTAATTCGAAACATGCTACTCATTTTTTGTGTTAATTTTTTTTTAATTTTTTTATTTTACAGAGATATTTCCAGTTGCCTTTGGGATTGTTTCTGGCGAAAATAGTGATAATTGGCGCTGGTTCCTGGAAAATTTGAAGGGAATTGTTGATGCTGATCGTCCTTTGACCATTATATCTGATCGTGGAACTGGAATTTTGAACACTGTTCCTGAAATCTTTCCGAATGCTTTTCACTCGTATTGCTCGTACCATATGAAAGGCAATATTCCAGTTGTCAAAGGCAAGAGTAGACAGACTGCTATTAAGTTGTTTGAGCAATGCTACAAAGTCTTTGTCACCAAGGAGAAATTTGAAGGCAGTTTCAAGCATGGTCAATCGAAGATGTTCTCTGTTATTAAGTGGATGAACAAGATCCCACCGAAGAATTGGGCTGCTCATGAGTTTCGGGAAAGGTATGGAGAACTTACATCCAATATAGTTGAAAGCTTTAATGACTTGATTAGGCACGAAAAAGCATCAAAGCCATCGAGTTGATTGAATGTATTCGTGCTCGGACAATGGAGACAATGTGGAAGAGGAAGGTTGAAGCTAGCAGCTGGACTACAAGACTTACCCCTAAGATGCAAGCACGGTTAGACAAGAGGATAACTGACTGTCGTAGATACAAGGTGCGTAGAGCTAGTGAAAAGGTATTTGAGATCATAACTAGTACTGCGAAGCATACTGTTGACTTGGACTCGCAGACCTGTACTTGTCACTGGTGGCAAAAACACAGCTTCCCCTGCAGTCATTCGGTGAAAGCTATGGTGCAGATTGGCGAGGAGGAGGTGTACAAGCACATCTCACCTTACTACACCACTGAATGCTACAGAGGTTTGTACTCAAAACCTATCTATCCCATCCCTGATGGTGACAAACCCTGATGAGATTTCTCGTACCAAATACGTCATGCCTCCCCTGTTGGACCACAAGTTGGAAGGCCAAACTCGTTCAGAACGCAGATTACCGTGAGAAAATACGCAAGAAGAGAAGGTGTGGTCGCTGTGGAATGCTTGTATACCATAATCATAGAACATGCCGTAGTGCTCCATTGGCTCCTCGCCCACCAGTATTCAAGAATCAGTCTAGGATTGGAAGGTTCTACAGGATGATGTTCCTATGAAATCTCTCAACTGCATTTGTTTCAGTTTGTTTTATGTTTTTCTGAACCTTTTCTTTCATGCTTTACCGAACTTTGTGATTCATGTTTATGTGAACTTGGTTTGTCTTTAATCGATTTGTACAACTTTTATCCCGCATTTGTTATGAAATCAGTTATTGTTCTTTAGTTTGTTGCGTGGTCTGTAATTTTTATTTTTTTTTTTCATGGAAATTTTGTTGGTTATGGTTCTGATTTGAAGGCAAGTTGTTCTAGTTGAAGGCAACTTTTACTAGTTGCTTCCTTTTTATGGAGACAACTGTTGGTACTTGCTTCCATGTTCGGAACAACTTGTGCAAGTTGCTTCCACATATGGAGACATCTTTTTGCTAGTTTCTTTTCATGTGCTTACTGAACTTTTGTGATTCATGCTTATATGAACTTGGTTTTGTCTTTTTAATTGATAATGTTACATTCTTAGTTGTTCTGCAGTTGTTATGAAATGATTTTGGTCTATAATATTTTTTTTGTCTTTGTTGGTTATGCCCACAGATTCTACACGTTGCTTCCACTTTATGGAGACAACTTGTTATTAGTTGCTTCCATTCTGGGAACAACTTCTACAAGTTGTCTCTCTGTATTTTTTACCTATGCAAACCTGTAACCATATAGAAACATTGCAATACTGAAAATAATCAAGAATGGAAGGGTTTACAAATGATTTTTTGGTCTGTGATATGATTTGTTTTGTTGGTTATTTTCTCAGTTTCTGCAAGTTGCTTCCATTTTAAGGAGACAACTTGTTCTAGTTGCTTCCATTTCTGGGAACAACTTCTGCAAGTTGCTTCCATTTTATGGAGACAACTTGTTCTAGTTTATTCCATTCTGGGAACAACTTACGCAAGTTGTCTCTCTGTATTTTTTACCTATGCAAACCTGCAAGCATATAGAAACATTGCAACACTGAAAATAATCAAGGGAAATAATCAAACCATTCAAACTTTAACTAGACAATATTTTAAGAAGTGTACTTTAATTAGATAATACCAACATAATGTTAACAACCAATAGTAATCTGTAGTTCAATCAGAATAATACTAGATAATACTAACAAATTAAATAATACTAACAAATGTAGTTCAATCAGATAATTCCAGGTAATACTAACAAGTTGTCTCTGTCATTTAGTATTACTGGGAATATATCACAATATGACTAAACACAGGCCATGGAACCATTAAAACATGAATCAGAAACAGACATTCAAAACATGAATCAGATTAAAAACACAGGATTTTGAGATGAAATAATAAGAGATCAATGGCTTGGTTCTAGGGTTTTGGCTTTTATTACGAAAGTGGGAGCACAGGAAAGACTTGGAAACATATTATCCCATAGCAACAATAGGCACAAAATTTTCGAGTAGGAATCAGCGGTTCAAGGCACACCTGACTGTATATTAGAATTATTGAAACAGAAAGTTACTCATGCTAAAAATAATGAACAATCAAGAATTAATGAAAGAGATTTCACATTATAGAATTAAATATCTAGAAGGCCGAAGACTCTTCTTGGTCACCATGGTTTTTTTTTTTTAGGGTTATTTTTTTTCGGCAGGTGTCGATGGTGGTTTTTAGACAAAGGGTAAAATCGTAAAACCCCGAATAACCTAATGTCACCGGTGACACATTTATTAGAACATTTAATGCATGTTGTCAGTAATTAATAAGGGGTATTTTTTCAAATTAGGGTTACAACGAGCAAAACCCTAATTCCCCTCCGTGCCAATGGCAAATCATGCCAGCCACACCTAGCCCAAGCTAGCCGCGCCATGCCAATCGCACTCTGCCTTGGCCCTAGCTATGCTAGTCACACCAAACGCGCCAAAGCATGCCAACCATGCTAGCCGCACCTTCGTGCCAATGGCAAATCATTCCAGCCACACCTAGCCCAAGCTGCCGCGCCATGCCAAACGCACTCTGCCTTGGCCCTAGCTATGCTAGTCACACCAAACGCGCCAAAGCATGCCAACCATGCTAGTCGCACCTCTGTGCCAACGTAAAATCATGCCAGCCACACCTAACCCAAGCTGGCCGCGCCATGCCAAACACACTCTGCCTTGGCCCTAGCTACGCTAGTCACACCACGCCAAGCCAAGCACCCTTACATTGGCCCTAGCCACGCCATGCTAAAATGGCGCCCACGCCTACGCTTGCAAACCGTGCAACCTAGGCCAAGTTGGCCACGCATGCCATTGGCACATGCCAACACGCACGCCGGTAGCTTTCCTTACTGTGCCGTGACCCTAATGGCCACGCATTCCATTGGCACATGCCAACACGCATCGCTGGTAGCTTTTCTTACCAGGCCGTGACCCTAATGGCCACGCATGCCATTGGCACATGCCAACACGCATCGCTGGTAGCTTTCCTTACCAGGCCGTGACTCTAATGTCCACGCATGCCATTAGCACATGCCAACATGCATCGCTGGTAGATTTTCTTACCAGGCCGTGACCCTAATGGCCACGCATGCCATTGGCACATACCAACACGCATCGCTGGTAGCTTTTCTTACTAGGCCGTTGCCCTAATGGCCGAGCATGCCATTGGCACATGCCAACACGCCCGCTGGTAGCTTTCATTACCTAGTCGTGGCCCTAATGGCCGTGCGTGCCATTGACACATGCCAAACACGCACGCTGGTAGCCTAAATTGCAAGCTGTGCAACCTAGGCCAACTTGGCCGTACGTGCCATTGGCACATGCCAAAACCCACGCTGGTATCCAAACTTGCAAACCGTGCAACCTACCACCAAGGCTATCCGCACATGCCACACACGCCACTAGCAGCTCTGGCATTGCCACTTACACTCAACGTGCAACCTACCACCAAGGCATTTCGCACATGCCACACATGCCACTAGCAGCTCTGGCATTGCCACTTGCACTCAAGGTGCAACCCACAACAAAGGCATTTCGCACATGCCATTGGCACATGTCACACGCGCCACTAGCAGCGCCACTTGCACTCAAGGTGCAACCAACAATCGATACATCAACACAAACTAGGAGATACTTTCTAGGGTCTTGGTTTGGCGGTCACAACATGCAGCGTACACTACGCTTACATTAAGAAAGCGTGAATAGGAATAAAGCGGTCAAATAAATGAGGAAATAATGGTGAAAACGTTTTCACCCATAAACACCATGCGGTTACCACCTCCTCCCATTATTTCACCCTTTACTATCTTCCTTCATGAGGCCAGGGTACGTTTCAATATCGACTTGTATAAATAGGTCTTACCTATTTCCACCAGATGACAAGTCTCGGTCAGGAGAAAAACACAACACTCTCAGAAAAGGCAACTTTGCAAGCTCTCCAAAAAAGCTTTCATCTCTTGCAAGCTTTCGAAGCTGTCACATTCTCATACAAGTCGAGACACTACTCTCCCAGAATTATTCTGGTCTGAACACCTTTCTTTGCTTCCCTCCCCAAATCAACCCTTGTCCTCCACTTTGTGACCGAAGCAAGTCTGGAATGGCCATTTCTTGGTTTAGGACGGACTTGTACAGATTGATCTCTCGAATCTAGAAAGTGCTCACGTGCAACACATTTGTTTAGGGTTTAAAACAGTTTCTCACTCAACTACCGAATTTACCAAAATCGGCGAAAACGATTTTTACCCATAAACAGCAGGTTATGTTTTTTTTTTTTTACCGTGGAAACAATTTTTTTTCTCTTTTTTCCACAGAATAGTTGTCAGAAAATTGAAGCCAACAGAGAAAATTTCTCTGCAATTTGGGGAGGAGAGAGAAATTTGAAGCAATTTGCTGAGGTGGGTGGTGTTCACTTTTAACATACGAGGGAGTTTCCGTCATTAACATATATACTCAAAGTCATGGTTATAAGAAATTCTTGAGTGTTAGAAGACTATCTGCCTTTATTAACGGTCTCGTATTCATTATGTGTAACCAAAAATACCACCAAGGTGCCTGCTAGGGATAATCAATTCGTCTAGTTTGTCTTCTGCGAAGTCTTGAAGAACATTGTAAGTGATAGTTGCAACATTGCAGGGAGGACTGTGTGATGATTTGGCATGGAAACTGCAACGGGTTACTTGTAGTTTCCATTCCCAACGAAATTCTGCAATCAAGTCCATTGAGGCACCAACATCCATAATTGAAACCTCTTGAAAAGTAGCATCAACATGGTATACCATATTCATTCATAGAGCAATGATGCCAGGATGAATGAAGTTCGAAACAATACTAATTAGGAGAAGACACTGTAGCTTTCTTGAAAAGGTTGAAAAACTGTCTGGCCAATAACAATGCTAATTGTGGCACAGGCAGCTTTTTATTTCATAGAATAGGTGTGGCAATTCAAAAGGGCGTTGCCCAGTTGGTGGATAGACTACCAACAAATTCCGTATAAATAACTCTTTCTTTATTTTCAATAAAGGCCCTCAGAGGTGATTTAATAAATTTAGGTATATTTCGTATGGAATTTTCTCTCCATCAATTATTTTGAAGTATCTGTCTTGTTTAAGATAACCGCGAAGAATTAGTGGTATTCACATCATACCATGGAAGATCATGATAGATCCAAAAGAAGATTAATCGCCGACAGTTTCATCGAAAGCAATGGAGTAATCATAAACTCAGATATAACAAAAAACATGCTTTCTCCAGAGCTCATCGCCGGTGTTGAACGTGATATTTTAAATAAAATATTTTATTAATAATATGTAATCGATAAGGGTTAATTTAGCCATGTTGAAAATTTCAAAATCTACATTCAAGCTAAAATTATTAATCTTAACCGTACATCTTATTTTGGGCTAGACATATATATATATATATGTCATCTTATTGATGGGTTTATCGAAGAGAGAGGTAGAAACTTGGGTTCCTTGGAAATTTCCACCACCTATTTAGTTAGAAGGAGAAACTGATAATTAATCCAATGGGACTTATCCAATGTATTGGTCCACGTGGATGGGCGAACTTATGTTCTCAAAATGGGAAAAATATCTGTGAAGATTGAGACGGCCAGATGTAGTTGGGACACTCGTCCTAATTGAGCCGGGTCTCGGTGCATCACCAACCAAGCTTGATTCAACTAAAGTCGATCGTGGCCATCTTCGACATAATGGATATATTTCTAAGTGTTAATCTAACGGTTATATGTTCAAACGATTCAACGATCAGAGCACGAATGCCATGATAAAATTATAGATAATAAGTAATGATAAGAAGATATATGTGGAGATTTCGAAATGAAGGACATCAACAAATGATATGTGATTATTTTACGAAAGGATGTGTGTAATCTGATGAAAATTTTCAACATCGCTTTCGTATGCTGCAACACGTAGTCATTAGGCTTTTCGGAGAGTTTTGTCAAGTAAACCCCATATTCAACTATCAATTTGGTGCACGAAATGTACGATGACATATTTCTGAACAAAAGGTCACTACATCCTAAGGATTCTAGGTTATGGTATGGCAGCGGATGTCTGCGATGATTACATTCATATGGCAAAAACAACAACATACAAAAGTCTCCGTATATTTTGCTAAATTGTAGTCAACCATTTTGGTCCACGTTTTTTTACGAAAACCAACACAAGGTGATGTCGACCTACTACTAGTTGAAAATGCAAGTAAAAGCTTTCCCGGAATGCTATTTAGCCTCGATTATATTCATTAAGTGGCATGGATGTCCTTATGCTTGGCAAGGTCAGAATAAGGGCCATTATTCAAAACTAATTATTGCATTGGAAGTGGCATCTTATTATGATTGCTGGATATGGCATGCTTTTTTTGACTCCCAAATTAAAATAACAACATCAATATTTTTCATTAATCGCATTTGTTTGAATAACTGAAGTATAAAAATGCACCAGCTGCAAATTTCAGTGTCAACAACAATAACTATAACACGGGATTTTTCTGGATCTGACATTTTTTCAGCGTGGTCAACTTTAGTTCAGGGTGACGTCTAGATACCTGAACAAGAGAAGAACCGTGATAGAAGATATTCTAACAAGAAGCCATTAATCTAGCTCATACGCACAATTTTATTGCCAATGAACTGCTATAAAATTTTCGGAACCAAATGCAAACTGTAGCTAATCAACAACGCACATATGCAATTCACACTTCACAATTCACACTTGTGCTGTACATACTATCAAGCTTTTGATGGAAGACATTACCTAATTTGATACAGTATATCTAAGGCTGCACACGGTTCGGTTAGTTGCGGTTATAGGTAAAACCGTTGGCCTAACCGTGTGTAGTGCGGTTACCATATTAGAAACCGCAACCGAACTGTTCAGTCTGCGGTTCGGTTTAAAACCGAGCCGAATCGTCCGGTTCGGTTACGGTTTTTATCGGTTTTTCACCGATTCAAAATCCATAAACAGAAAGACGATACTGTTCTTCATCTCACCCATTTCTCAATCATATTTCATTACATAGATGTATAATAAAAATCAAATTTTAAGATTATATACATATGTAGATCTATTAATTACAAACCCAATTTAAAGATTTTAATTACACCACAGGAATGAAGATTACAAATTCTGTTGTGAATCACTATCATATACCAAAAATGTATACAAGAGGAACCCTAAATTTCAATTACAACACATGAAACGAAGCTTTGATAAACCAGGGCGATACTTAGATACCCTAAAAATATTTAGAGCAGTAATGGGTTGTTGTTGTCCGTGTAGAAAATGGAGGGGATTTTGAGAGTGGGGATTTCATTCACTAAAACTCCGTTAAAGTTGTTTGAGTTTTTGGTGTTGGCAGGGTTTTTGGTGTTGGTAGGATGATTTGCAAGAGATGCTTGCAAGTTTATCACTCTGTTTTCTTCTCTAATCTTCTTCATCTTGTTTTCGGAGGTGGTAGATTTACTGCGAGAGAGAGGCAGAGAGAGGCGACTGAAGTTGTGGAGAAGGGAAATTAGATTTAGGGTTACAAGCTAAGTAGTATATATATTATCTGTTGACGGCTAGGATCTACCACACACAAAGGATCTACGGTCTAAATTAATCGGTTAATCGGTTCGGTTAGGGTGCGGTTATTGGTGGAACCGTTAGCCGAACCGAACATCTAACGGTTATTAAAATTAAAACCGTGACCGACCGACCGTTGGATTATCGGTTCGGTGCGGTTGCGGTTCGGTTATTGCGGTTACGTTTCGGTTTGCGGTTACGGTTCGGTTTCTGTTCAGCCCTAAGTATATCATCAACTTGCTTATTACTTTTATGTTCCAAAATGATGCAACGGGTTAGAAGTCGGAAATAAAGAAAAACAAAAAAATCAAGTTTTTCATACAAGTTTCAAACATCAATCAGATAAATAAATCCGAGTGTTTTAGTGCCGGGAAAATTAGTTCAAAATTCTGCAAGTGATCCACCAGTCCAGGAGTTACGACATCAGAATTGGTGTTAAAGGAAACGAAGCATTTTCTCTGGCCTTCGTTTTACTGTTAGCTTCTAGGAATTTGACTATACGTACATGCCGATACACACTTCAACTTAGAATGTATAATAAATTTGATACAAACAAAAACAAATCAACTGTGAAAAAAAAAAAAATAATCATACGCTAAATTCTTTGATGAGGCAGGGTTTTGGGAGCTCATTGGGTGCATGAATCAGCTACACAATTTGTAGACTTGCAACGGTATACACTACCTATCCTTCACTGCCTTATCTCCGGTGTTCATGTGTGGGATCCTGCCTTCACTGCCTTATAAATAGCCATGTCTTGGCTATAAAATTCTTCACCACAGCAATTGCTTGTGCATCGCTTTCTCTTTTAGGTAGTCCAGACCTTCAAATACCTGCAATATATATAACGATGATTTTTGGTCAACACCATGGATACAGGAATTAATGGGTGCATAAGTTGTTAACACAGCAATATCGACTTAAACCATTGAGTTTGGGTAACACCATGTATAGTTAGCGTCCATTTCCATTGCGTCGAAACATGCCTATGTGCCCAGGGCTTCCATTAGGACACCAAATGATCCATTTCCTTGTAGGATCATTAATCCTAAACTTTGAATGGAGTCTTAAAAGTGGGGTCACAACATATACCTTGGACATGGGTGAAAAATGGGGATGGCACTGCGGAAGGCCGTTCCCCTTAAGACAGTACCAAGACCCCTTAATTTGTAGACTTGCAACGGTATTTTACTGCTGTAAAAAGTCATGCCAAAAAGGAATGCATTACTGAAGGCACCCCCACCCACACATGATGGCTGCCAAAACTTGGTGCTTTTATATGTATCTTCTTTTAGCGTCATTTTGTCAGACAAAATATTTTTCTAAATCATTTTAGGTATTTTTCGTCGAGTATGGAATGCTCTCTTCATCAATATATTTTTGAGTATCTGTCTTGTTCAAGATAACTGCGAAGAATTAGTGGTATTCACAACATACCATGGAAGATCATGATAGATCCAAAAGAAGATTAATCGCCGACAGTTTCATCGAAAGCAATGGAGTAATCATAAGCTCAGATACAACAGAAAACATACTTTCTCGTATACCTATTGAGTTTGTCTCACGAAGCAGAGCAGTATGCAAACTTTGGAGAAATCACTTGCAAAAACCAAAGACGGGTTTCCTTTTCACAGGGCAGAATCTGCAAATCTGTTATGAAAATGAATATACCGAAGACGAAGAAGAGGTAAATGCTAAAAAGCTTTCTTTTGAGTCCCTTACAAAGATTAACCACGGTTTAGGTCAAAGATATATACCTACTATATACGGGTCTTGCAATGGTTTGATTTGCTTTCCAGATATGGAAAAGGAAAAACTCGTTTATATTTGCAACCCCATGACAGGAGAATACATTTATCTTCCAGAAATGGATTTATTTGGAGTGTCAAAGGCAGAGGTGTTTGGTGGATTTGGTTATTCAGCATTAACTAATGAGTATAAGGTTGTTCAAGTTTACTACGAGACCATGGGATCCGTCGGAAGGGTTCAGGTTCACACCGTTGGTGGTGGCAATGTGTGGAGATACAAAGGAGAAATCCCTTTCACTTTTAAGCAAGGGGCTGTTTTTGCAAACAACTCGCTTTATTGGCTAGACCATAGTACACAAATGCATTTCAAGAACATCATAGCCTTTGATTTAGCAAATGAAACGTTTAGTATCCTCCCGTTGCCACCATGTTTTGAATGTTTTGACAGTGTTCATCTCGTGTCGTTAAGAGGGAGTTTAGGTGTTTACCATGTAAAAACGACTTCGCCTTTTTATTTTAGAGGTCCTGATGAAGAAGATAGTTGTTTGGATATATGGACATTAAAGAAAGAAAAGAAGAACAACAAAAAGAACTCCACTGTGGACGAGAATGATGACTTGAACCCTTGGGTTTGGAGCCGGGAGTTCAGCATAAAGTACAAAACCTGCTTTGGTCAACCGGAATTTGAACCATTTGCCATAACAGCAAGCAATCAAATTTTGTTGTGGGAGATTCAGGAGAATTGTGGATTCAAATATCTACTGTGTTATGACCCTAACACTCTCACTATAAAGAAACGGTATGAGTATGTGACTGATGCTCAAGCTATTCCTCATATGAATAGCTTTGTCTCATTGAAGGATATCGGAGAGAGCCGGTCCAAGTGGTATCCTCTAGATGACGGTAAGCTTCATGCACCTATTAATATCAAAAGCAAAGTACTAGTCAGGAATATTCTTGGAACCAGCAATGGGTTAATCAAGAATCTCAATGTAGATTTAACAACAGCCATACTTTCTCATCTGCCTGTCGAGTGCGTCTCCCTGGGCAGGGCAGTATGCAGACTTTGGAGAATTCTGTTGAAGAAACCAAAGACGGGTTTTCTTTTGGAAGTTTCAGAACAAAAATACTCCGGAGAAATCCAGATCTTCCACGGATATATGGAGAAGGTAAGCATTCATGATGAACCAATTTCTTACAAGAAACTTGCAAAGATCGACCTTGGTTTAGGTCAATTCCAAAATATCCATGTAAAGCTGATAAAAAATGGGCCATTGAGACATAATATATTTGGTTCTTGCAATGGTTTGGTTTGCTTTCCTGTTCAAAAAGATGAAAAGAAGTGGCTTGTGTACATATGCAATCCAATGACTGGAGAATATATTTATCTTCCGGAGATGGATTTTGGTGAAATATCGAGACCTAAGGTGTTCGGTGGATTTGGTTACTGTAAATCTACTAATGAGTACAAGGTTGTTCAAGTTACCTACGAGTACAGCGAATTCAACCAGTTGGGCAGGGTTCAGGTATACACCCTTGGTGGTGGCAGCGGGTGGAGAAACAAAGGAGGAATCCCTTATACTTGCCAAGAAAGATTGGTTTTCGCAAACGAGGCACTTTATTGGATAGACCGTATTGAAGATGAATGGAACATCAGAGTTTTTCATTTAGCTGATGAGACGTTTGGTACGCTTCCAATGCCACCATGTGACGTTCTTGTTTGCGGTTACAAGCATCTTATTGTGTCCTTGAATGGCAGCTTGTGTGTTTATCATGATACAGTTGAGAGGACTTCCGTTGATGAGGCAAAAGTTTATCGAGATATGTGGATAAGCTTACCGAGATATGTGGATGACCGTACTGAAACTTATAATCACAAGGAAGAAAGACGTATAGATATGTGGATATTAAAGAAAGAGCAGAAAAAGAAGAAGAAGAGCGAATGGTACTCCCCTGTGGATGAGAATGATGACTCCAACTCTTGGGTTTGGGTCCGGGAGGTCAGTATGAAATACAATACTCGGTACCCTCATTATCGGCGTAATGAACCATTTTCCATAACAAACAACAATCAAGTTTTGATGTGGGAGGATGGTAAACTGCACTGCTATAAAGCACTGATTTGTTATGACCCTAATACTGTCACTTTTAAGAATCTGTGGCCTGATAAGCATCATCTATATCAGGTGGATGCTCAAGCAATTCCCCACATGAACAGCTTTGTTTCTTTGAGGGATCTCGGAGAAAAGTCTGCGAGGTACATTCACATCCCAGATGATTCGCCACCATAACCTCCAGGTCCAAACACTTTACTGTGTAAGTTTATGCATACAAGTCAGAATGTCTAGATTGCCACCAATAACCTCCAGGGCTAATAATTTTCTTTTACTTTTAAGTTTATTTCATTTCTTTGATTCCGGGTTTCTAAAATTTGGAATTCATTATTTTGATCTATTTAGCTAGCAATGCAAAATGATAGTAGTTTTTATGGATTTTTTTTTTTTTGTTAGTATGTTGAATGCAGTCAAGTTGGGACAATTTTTCGTCATAAATTTTAAGTCCTTATTAATGTTGTTGGACATTGCATCCTTACCACATATGGCGAGGAATGCGTCTGTGTGTATATGTATTTGTGAAACCTTTAGTGATTGCCTTGTGCTTCGTGCAGATTCTCCAACCTCCAAGCAATGCACTCAAAACCATCAGGCTTTAATCTGTTTTTCAGATTCCAGCAGGTCGAAAGCTTGTTATATTTGACAGATTTGAGATTGTTCTAGTGTGAGCACGCAAATCGGGCGTCGGTTCCACGTGATCACAAACAATCTAATACGAGCTGAATACGTGCACTGAGGTGTGTGAAGTGTATAATATCCCTAGGTGGATGATAACTCATAGATTCCAAACCCCTATGGTTTGTCATGATCTCGTCATCATTCCCCAAGGCAATAGATCTGAGATACGAGTATATATGTGAACTATCAGTACAAAAGATAAAAGAGATAAAGGTTTACGTGGTTCAGCACTAAGGCCTACATCCACGGATCTGAGGTGATTTACTATAAGATAAACAGTTACAGAGATGATCACCAAATCTGGTGATCATCGATCACTAGATCTAAACTCTCACTTACTTCTCCCTATTCTCTCTCCTCCCTCTCCTTTTTCGTCCCCTCCCTTCAGTGGAGGGGGATACATATTTATAGCTAAATTTGGTGGGTCCTACTGACAATGAGCTGTCGAGATCTTATCTTCTTGTATTCTGTGCACGGCACGCAGACTTGGATATTACCCCGCGGGCATGAGCCGCGGACCTCCATGTCACCCCGCGGCTTCGACTATATCCCGACTCATCCCGCTGTTCAACCCTTGTTTCAATCGTTGGTCGTTCGACACGTGTTCTCTGAGCTACATTAAATGCGGGTGGTTGGGGCGGTCCAGTCCATGGCGAGTGGTGTCAGTCCTCTTGTCATGTCTGTGTCAGTTGGACTGCTTCTGATCGTTGATCATGTCCTGCCTCGTGATGGGTCAAGGCCATCCTCTGGTGCTACACGGGTCTATCTATCTCGGGTGCCCCTTTATTTCTGACCGTTGGTCTTGACAGACGGCACGTTGTCTGAGTGCCACGGATGCCCCTATGTGTCATCCTTTGAGCAATGTCATCCACGTGGACCCTGGTAGTGCACGTGGCAATGGAGATCAATAAGTGTACTTACAATTTGCCCCTCTTCTTGCGACTGGGCGTTTGGTTTTTGTTGGAAGAAGAATCGTGTGGTACGTTTTTATCTCCCTCATAACTTCTCCTAAAAAGGTGCTAACTGCATTTATTGTGCACGTTTCCCACGTCCAGCCATAACTGCCCTTTGGGTAGTGGTCGGTCTCTTCTGGTTCTATAAAAAAAGAGGAGAGTGAGAGAATGTGACTTTAATTCACATTCTCTGTTTTATTCTTTGTTCTTTTGTCTTCATCTTCTTAACTTCCTCTGACACCATTGTTGCTGCTGTTGCTGCTGCTGTGGTGGTTGTCATTGCTGCTACTGTGGTCGTTATTGTTGCTATCGCCATCGTTGCTGCTGTTGATTCATTCTGTAGTTCAGGTATGATCTTTGTATCCCGTTTAATTATCATCCCTGAGTCTGTCGAGTTTCTGATTTCTGATGATGCGTTGATGATGGGTTTAGGTTTAAGTATATCCAGGGATTTAAGAGTTAATGCCACTGAGTTGGGTGTTTCGCCTGCTATGTTATTGATTTTATTTCTTCTTTCGAGTTTGGACGATAATCTGAGGGTTTAAGTAACTGTTAGATGAAACCTAGGGTTATCTTCTTTTATACTGCTGTTCTTGAGATTTTCTTGATTTTTGATCTTCCATGCCTCTGATTTGAATTCCTATTCGTGTTTGTGCTCTTAGATATGTCCGATCATCCACGGGTTCCTTACCAAACCCCCCCGTCAAGTCCTCATCGATCTCCCCGGAATGATCCCATCGTAAGGGGTGGAACTTCGCCTTCACTTCCCCATGGTAATCCTCGGGATGGACGAACATCTTCATCCTATGGTCAAAGACCTTCGCTAAAAAGGGGTGATCCTCCGTAGGGATCTAGATATGCCGCGAATCACCCTAGAGGTGGGTCTCCTAAGCAGCAGAACACGCGTAATGAGCCTTTGGACGTGCAGCCCCTCCGCACTAAGCTTCCGTCGCGGACTAATCCACCTGTCTCCAGTTCGAGTAAGTCAACTAAAACTCTTACTTCGAAGAGAAAGGCTGCGGAGATAGAGTCTTCGGGAGATTTGGTTCCTCCTAAGAGGAAGGCTGCGGGTTCTCATGAGGATGCTACGGAAGAAGCTTTCGAGGAAGACTCTCTCGTTACTTTCCGTCCTTTATCTCTCGGGTAATAAGAAGTTTACCTTCCGACACATTGATCTCGAGGCCTTCAAGGTGAAGCATGGTCTTGACATTTTCGTGTTCGTTTTTATGTCTGCTGATAAAGACATAACTTATGAGATGGTTACCAATTACAAGTACGATGCCTTTCATTTGCTGACCACCGTGGGTGCTTTCGAGGACGGTTTGATGCTACCCCTGTATAAAGCTGGTGATGATTTCTATTACCGGGTCCTGTCTAGCCGCGATACTGCCAAGCAAAGTCATAATCGCGGGGTGCAACAGTTGACAGGAAACTATCTTCGCCATCTTCGTGAATGCTATCTTCGTAGTAAGGGGAAAACGATGATGACTTGCTATGCCCCTAGATTAGAAAAGGAGAAAGGGTGGTATACTCCTGAGAATTTTAATAAATCCTTTGGAGATTATGTTAACAGGAATACTCGTAAGCCGTGGTCTGTGAGTCTACGGAACATTACTTCTGTTAAGGGGGAAGTTCGCCTTTTGAGCGAGGTCAGTGATTCCAAGATGGCGAGGATTCCTGGTGCCGAAGGTCTTCCTATTCCTGCTGAGGAGAGGATCAAGCGTGATCACGACTATGAGTGGTCTGCCACTGTTCTTGAAATTGTTGGCCCGTGGGCCTATGGTTGGGTCCCTGGTCCCCGTGGTTGGCGACCCTCTACTGTTGGCGTCTTCCTCGCGAAGCTTCTCCCGCTCGTTACGCTCATTCACGCCTTGGCGGATGAGTTTTGCCGGTATGGATTTTGTTTATAGTCGTGATGTTGATGATGCAGAAGATGAAGATGTCCCTGATGCTAATCTTCCTCCGCGGAATACTGATGTTGTTAAGGTGCGTCGTTTGTTTTCTTCGTATGTATGCCCCTACGTTTTCTTAAATAATGTTTTATTATGCCAAGGAAAGGTGATGGCAATGGTTCTTTTATCATTACGTGTTGTAGGTGTGTAGAGGTAAGAAGATTAATCCCAAGCAATCATCGAATTCTCCCACCGAGGGTTCCTCTCATTTCGAGGATGTAAATAGTCCCGTGTGTGGCGATGAGGACTCTTCCGATAGGGAAGAGCGGATTGAGACTTCTCCGCCTGTTCAAGAAGGTGATGGTGATCGGGCAGTTGACGGTGGAGGTGATGATCCGGCCACTGGTGGTGGTCAGGGTGATCCGATTGTTAGTGGTGGTCAGGGTGATCCAGCCACTGGTGGTGGTCTAGGTGATTCGGCTACCGGTGGTGGTCAAGATGACCCGGCCATTGGTGGTGGTCAAGGTGATTCGGCCACTGGTGGTGGTCAAGGTGACCCGGCCACTGTCACTGGTGGTGGTGTAGGTGATTCGAATGCTGGTGGTATTGGTGATTCGGATGCTGGTGGTATTGGTGATGGTGGAAATCATGCCGGGGGGGTTACTAAGTCCGGCGTGAATGTGATAGATAAAGGTAAGGGACTTGTTCTTAGTAGTAGTGACAAGGATGGGGGTGCTTGTTATGAGTTCTCCTTTGGTAAGGTTTTATCCGGGGGAACGGTCATTTGACATGTCCACGGTTATGGGGCTTGTTTCGGACTTCACTCTGCTTCCAGCTGGTGATGATTGGAGTGTTCTCGAGGATAGCTGTGTTGGTGGCCCATCCGGCAGGTCTGATGCTGGGGTTTTGGTAGTGCCCTCCGAGGATTTTGCTGGTACCTCCTCCGCTGTTGGTGGTGCCTTGGTGCAAGGTAATGTTGGTGTCGCTCATGGTGGGAATACCTCGGACTCTCCATTAGATGATTTCTCGCGATCCTTAGCTGCGGATGGCGATGATGCTGTTTTGGCATGGCTGCGAAAGAAAAACTTGCTGGTTGTTCCTCATCCCCCCGTGATTGAAGGGGAAAAAAGTTCGGATGCTTTTACTCGTAGGTACATGGAGTTAACCCCTGAGGAAGCGGTAGATCGAGGATGGGGTAAAAATCTCGTAACTAGCGGGCTTGATCTTGTGGTGGATCCTCCCCCTACCGTTGCTGATATGATGGCTATTGCTGATGGGTATCAGTACAGTTACCCCCAGCAACGGTTATTGGAGGTTTGTCCTGTTCTTTTGATCCCTGATTTCGTTCGAATATAATGTGAGCTAACTTCCCTCATTTTGCTAATAGATGATGAGAAGTGAGTATTGTAATCACCAACTTTACCGGCTCTTCAAGGCTAAATCTCTCAAGCTGGAGGGGAAGCTTCGACATTGTGAAGAGACACTTTCAAGTGTCGAGGCTTCGGTCTCCGCTAAGGATGAAGAAATAACCGAGCTAAAGGGTTTGCTCAAGCGTAAGGAGCAGCAGGGCACGGAAGAGGCTCAGCTACGTTCTGAGTTGGCTCTGGTTAAGGCCAAGTTAGCTGTTGCTGAGAAAAATTCCTCATCCATTTCAGGTCTGCGCTCCCTCTTTTTTGGTAGTTTCCTGCTCCTTATTTATTCTGAGTTTTGTCTTTCTTCCCTCCTCCCGCTGTACTATCTTCAGTGGGTGGAATCCCTGAATTGTTGTGGCTTCGGAGTGAGAGGACTCGTCAAAAGGGTCGCATTGCTGAGTTAGTTGAAAAACTTAAGAGTGAGTCGGTTAAATGGAATGCCCGCGCGGATGTTCATAACGTGATGGTCGAAGAATGGCGTAAGAAAAAGTATTGCTTGGTAGATTTGCAAAATCGAAATAACCATGACCGCCATTTGTTCAACGGGGCTCTTTTATGGACGCGGGATAATCTTGCGCAAGCCCGCGGGCAGATTTCCTCCTTGGAAATTAAACTTAATGTTCTGGAAGGCGAGCTGCGGCAAGCGCGGTCTTCTCATCCCTCGGATGTGCGGACCTATATGCAGCGTTTGGCCAAGGAGAGAGACGATGCTAGAGCAGAATGTAGTGCTCTCAGTAGTGCTCTGTCCGCGTCTCGAGCTGATGTGGCTCGTCAGGTTGAACGTGAGAGAGACTTAGAGGTGACTATGTATCGTCTCAACAAGGGGTTGGAATTGAAGAATGATGAGGTTAATCGACATCGTCATTCGGGCTCGATGCTTCGAAATGACCTGAGCGCAAGTCGTATGCTCATAAACTGCAGTAGATTATGATAAGTTATCAAATGAATATGACTATGCCGCAGAAGCGAGGGATTCCGCGGTTGATCATTGTGAAGGTATTCGTCTTCGTCATCGAGTGTGCTTTGTATTGTAACTGTCATAACTTACTGTCTTCTTTTATTGTTCGTAGAGCTCCAAGTACAGCTTAAAGCTGCAGATGAAAAGTTTGCCGAAGCTCAGGCTAAGGTAGTTCAACTGGAGGGTCAAGTTAGCTACCATCGCGGTCTGGCCTCGTCTCAGGATGAAACGTTGAAGCAAGCTAATCAAAGGATAGACCAGCTTTGTGCTTCCTTAAATCAGGCTGAGATGAGGAGCGTAGCCATAGGTCTTATGGCCCGCAAACAACTGGCCGAAGAGATTAATAAGATTCTTGGTGAGATTGAGCTGGATCTTAAGAAAAACCATGGGTTAACCAAGAATTATACTCGGCGTCCCGTACCCGCACTCCCATAAAGTTCTTCTGGGCCCTCCTCGGGTGGTAGTGTTCCTTCGTCGCTGAAGGATAAACCTGCGGATAACACTCCTACTCAGTAGACCGTAGTTAGTATGCTAGGGATTGATCTCGGTTGCTTATCCTTTTTTGGCGTTTTTGTTATCTTGCCTGCTGGGCTTGTAATCAACTGTATGTATTAGATCAAACTTTGGTGTCTAAATCTGACTTTGAATTTTGTTGAATTTATGTCTACCATCTTTAGATATAATGGAAAATTCCGTAGTGTTTGTAACCCGCGGAAAATTCCGTAGAGTTTGAATTTTGAGTTTGATAAAGTGTATTGTTCGTGCAACTCCGTGGGTTGGTATCCCCGGAATCGTCTTGTGACCTTGCACCCCGTCCAGCTAATTCCTTAGCCAGGGGATCACTGGACGGTGGGGGTCTGACCGACGTTTATGGATGCATTCCATTAAGTTCGCGGTTTGTAATATTGCACGGATATCTCATTCTGTAGGAAGTCGCCTCCTGGTCGTACACTTATAGACACTTACAGAGGAGTTCTGAGAGATTGCATATGTATGCTCCGATATATTGTATGTGTGTGTTTTGCACGGGATATTGCCCGGTATATTGTAGTGGGTATGATCCATGCTTTGTGCAGGATATCCCTCTTACTAAGTATAATGTCCACTCCTAATAATAGTAATTGTGTACAGCGATTTACGTGGTTCGGCCTTAAGGCCTACGTCCACGGGGTAACAATTGCGTCGATATTTCATTAAGATGTGACATGGTTTTCAATGTACATTGTGCACGTAGTATATACATGTGGTTCATAGGTTGTGGGTTTTGAATAAATTGAAATGTGCGCGGGTAATGAACGGGATATGATATTTGAAATGAAAACTTGGATTGATTGAAAAGCTAAGGTGCGTTACTCCTTTGTCAGAGATAGAAACATGTGGATTAGCAGGTCCATTTTCTTCTTCTGAAATGCGCACGCAGGTGATTGGTCATGGGTAGTATGGCTTGAGGTATTTGGCGTTCCACGGATGCATGAGGATTTCCCCTTTCATATTACGCAGATAGTAAGAGCCATTTCCTGCGATGTCATGTATTACGTAGGGTCCTCCCCAAGTTGGTTCTAATTTTCCCCATTTTTTTTTTCTCGCTGGTATTGGGGAATGGTCCTCAACACATACTGCCCTTCTACAAAATTCCTAAATTTCACTTTCTTGTTATATTCTCTGGCCAGCCTGCGTTGGTAGTTTTCCATTCTTTGCAGTGCTGCTTCTCTTCTTTCTTCGAGGTCGTCGAGCCTTTCCAACATCATGTCCGTGGTGAGATTCTTTTCCCAGGCTTCTGTTTTTGTAGTTGGAAGTAGAATTTCCGCAGGGATTACTGCTTCTGCTCCGTAGGTGAGTAGAAATGGGGATTCTCCGGTAGCTGATCTTCGAGTCGTCCGATATGCCCATAGAACGTTATGCACTGTTCACACCATCGTCCTTTGTATTCATCTAGTGTTTTTTAAGAATGAGTGCCAAAGTTTTGTTTGTGGCTTCGCTTGTCCGTTGCTTTGTGGGTATATGGGGGTGGATTTGTTTTTCCGAATCTTGAAGGTGTCGAACAAGAAGTCAATATTCTTTCCTTGTAGCATTTACCGTTGTCGGAGACTATCTCTCATGTGGGATGCCAAACCTGCAGATGATATTTTGAAAAATAAAAGTGAATACGTCTGAATCCCGAATTCTTGCCAGTGCCTTTGCTTCTACCCATTTGCTGAAATAATCCGTTGCTACTATTAGGAATCTTCTTTTCCCCGTCCCTGATATGAGTGGGCCTACTATGTCAATACCCCACTTTCCGAAGGGCCACAGACTATCAACCGAATTCAACTTTGTGGCTGGGGCGTGGATTCGTTTACCAAACCTTTGACATTCTTCGCACCTTTTCGCCATTCTGGCTGTATCTCGGATCATGGTTGGCCAGTAATAGCCCTGCGTCTTTTCCTTATCTGCTAGGGATCTCATTCCGCTGTGATTCCCCGCGTCTCCTCTGTGTATATCTTTTAAACGACATGTCCCTCTCGATCGGGATAGGCGGCGACGAAGTGGTCCGAGGAATGATTTTCGGTATAAGGCTTGGTCTCTTAGCTCGTACATCCCTGCTCTTGACTGCACCTTCCTAGCCTGTTTGGTGTCCTGGGGGAGTTTCCCTTCTTTGAGGAAAGAGTGGATTTCTGATCTCCAATCTTCCTCCTGACTATAATCGTCGTCTTCCTCCGCTTGTCGTGTAATGTCCTCGTTCTGGAAATCATCGAATATGTATTCTCCGACATCCTCGTCAGAGATATCTTTCTCCTCAGGTTTGCGTTGGTTAGCCGTGCATGTTTCTGGGAGTTTGATGGATGGTTCGTACACTCTTGTTACCTTGATTGCTTTGACATCCTCGTTTTTAAGCATGGACGATATATATGCCAGAGCATCCGCATGTCTAAGTTCCTTTCTGCGCAGATGTCGGAAACTGATTTTTGGTATTTGGGAGGCTAATGTTTGCACGAGAGCCATGTATGCCATTAGTGTTTTGTCGTACACATTGTATTCGTAGCCTATTTGCCGTATGATCAGTTGTGAGTCGCTTGTCACCCGCACTTCTTGTATCCCTAATTCAATTATCAAGCGGAGAGCATGGATCACCCCTTCATATTCGACAATGTTATTGGTATGGCCTTCGAATTCCAATCTGAATGCGTGCACAATTCTGTCCCCCGTGGGTGTGGTGATGACGATGCCTATCCCCGCGCCCTCTCTATTTTTGGAGCCATCAACAAAGACTTCCCACTGCCGCGGGTTCACTGGCTCAAAAATATTATTTGGTTCTGGTTTTTCTATTTCTGGGGCGCTCATAGCCTTCCATCCTTGTATGCGTACTTCTTCTTCATCGTCCAAAGGCAGGTCTGCTAGAAAGTCTGCCAATACCTGCGATTTCTGGGAGTGTTGGAGCTCATAGTGGATGTTGAACTGGTCAAGGTACGTGCTCCATTTTGCTATTCGTCCTACCTTTCCTGCCCCTTTGAGGATGGTCTCTAAGGGTGCCCGACACGGGATCCGTATGTCATGTGTTAAGAAGTACGTTCTCAGTTTTACAGTAGACCATACGACGGCTAGGATTAGCTGTTCGATTCTCGTGTAGTTTCGTTCTGCGGAATTCAGGGTCTTGCTGACGTAGTAGATTGGTTGTTCCTCCTTCGTACGGGTTCTGACGAGCACTGCGCTTACTGCGTTGTCTGTTGCTGCAATGTAGAGCGCCAAAGCTTCCTCGGGGTTCGGTTTCTGAAGGATGGGGATTTCTGCTAGGTATTGCTTAATGCCCAAAAAAGCTTCTTCGCATTCTGTCGTCCATTCAAATTTAGTGCCTTTTTTCAGTATGTTGAAGAAGAGTTTGCACCTATCCGAGGATCTTGATATGAATCTTCCCAGAGCTGCTAGGGATCCATTGAGCTTTTGTACCTCTTTGAAGTTCTTCGGAGAGGGCATGTTTGTTATGGCTCGGATTTTTGCGGGATCTACCTCAATCCCCCTTTTTGTCACCAGGTATCCAAGGAATTTTCCTGAGGTCACCCCGAAAGTGCATTTTTCCGGGTTTACCTTCATGTTGTGCTCTCTCATAGCTCCGAAGATGTCCTTCAGGTCCTGGTGGTGGTTCTTTCTTACTCTGCTTTTTACGAGCATATCGTCGACGTAAACCTCTAAAGTCCTGCCGATCCATGGCTTGAAAATAGCATCGACCATCCTTTGGTACGTTGCTCCCGCGTTTCGGAGTCCGAAGGGCATTCTTACGTAACAATAAAGACCATGGGGTGTGTAAAATGCAGTGTGTTGTTGGTCCTCTTCTGCTAAAAATAGTTGGTTGTATCCGGAATATCCGTCCATGAATGACAACTCTTCGTATCCTTCAACTGCGTCGACTAGTTGGTCAATGCTGGGTAATGGATAACTATCCTTGGGGCATGC
Source organism: Papaver armeniacum (assembly GCA_023531295.1). Taxonomy (NCBI): domain Eukaryota; kingdom Viridiplantae; phylum Streptophyta; class Magnoliopsida; order Ranunculales; family Papaveraceae; genus Papaver; species Papaver armeniacum. The sequence goes on from JAJJWW010004452.1 coordinate 93,998, forward strand.
TTTGTTCAGGTTGGTGAAGTCGATGCAGATTCTGACCCCTCCATTTTTCTTTGGTACTATTACCATGTTGGAGATCCAAGTGGGGTATTTGACTTCTTTTATAAAACCGGCTTCTAATAGCTTTCGTAGCTCCGTTTCCACTGCTTTGTGATGCTCTGTGGCCACCTTTCGTATCTTTTGTCGTACTGGGGGTGTGCCAGGTTTAATGCGCAGCTCATGCTGTACTGTCTTTGGGTCTATTCCCGGCATATCGGATAGTTTCCATGCGAAGATGTCTGCGTATTCCTTTAGCAGTGTTATCAGCGAAGCTTCGCGTTCTCCGTCCATTAGAGTTCCTATTTTGATCTTTTTTGGATTCTGCTCCGTCCCTATGTTGATCTCTTTCACTGCCTCCAAGGATGTGAAAGTGGGCTTTGGTTCCCCCAGGTGGGGAACTTTCTTTAATTGCTATTTGTGGCCTCAGATTCTTCGCGCTGATTAACCTTTGATGTTGAGGCCTCCGTGTTTCCTACAGAGTTCTCTTTAGACAAGCTTTTTCCTGAGATTTCCTCCAGATATTCGTCGATGGCTTTATCTTTGGATATCGCCTTGCTCCGAGCCTTGCGGGTTTTCCTTTTCTCATCTTCTTCGTTGTTGAGTTGTATTTTCATCTCGTGGCACTCTTTTACAGAAGCTTGATCACCCTTTATCTCCATTATTCCTAGGGGAGTGGGAAATCTAAGGTATTGATGGTAGGTAGCTGCGACTCCCTTGAGCTTGTGGACCCATCTTCGTCCAATAATGGCATTGTAGGGCGAAGGCGTGTTCACCACGCTAAAGCGAGTGTCGACTTTCATGGGGCCTGCATCCACTTGTAGGACAATATCCCCCAGGGGCTTCGTAGCCGTGCCATTGAACCCGTAGATGGTGTAGTGTGAAGTCGGGGAGTTGCTCATCGTTAAGCTCCATGCGTTTGAATGTATCGTAAAACAAGACATTTACGGAGCTTCCTCCATCGATGAGGATTTTCCTTATGTTGCATCCTGCGATCGGCAATGTGAGGATTAATGGGTCATTGTGATCTTCCATGTCGTCTTCAATATCATCGGCTTCAAAGATCAGAGGTGCGTTCATCCACTCCTCATGCTCTTCTACTTCCTTCCCATTCATATTGTAAAGCTCACAGTAATCTTCAAATTGCTTTCTCAGTCGTTTTCCTATTTGTGCCGTTAGGGTTGGCTCTTTGCTTTCCGAGCAGGATATAGAGTTTAATGTGCGATTGCCCTCAGGTAATTGGACCTTTTTTGCGTTTGGCTCTATCTTCCATTCCAAACCTTTTTTCACATATTTCTTGAGATCCCCTACATCTATCAGCTTTTGTACTGCTATCTTGAGGTTTTTGCATTTTTCTGTCGTGTGTCCGTAGAAGCAGTGGAAGTCGCAATACTCTTTAGATTCTGCCGAGGCTGGTGGTTGTTTCCCTTTAGACCAGGGCCAGTCTAAGTCTTCGCGACCCTTGATCTCCTTTAGTATGCGCGGATAGCTGGTGTTGAGTTTCGTGTAGACTCGGTCTTCGAATTTTCTGCCACTCCTTTTGTGATCGTCTTTTCGATCCTTGTGGTGTGGGCTGGGCCTGTCTACTAGTTCTGCGGAATTTGTCCGTGGGGTTCGTTGTGCCTGCGCTCTAGGGTTATCTTTTTGGATTTCTTCCAGCCTCGCATGTTTTTCAATGATTATCCTTAAATCTCCCTCAGTGGTTGGGGAGGTACCGTGGATCTCAACAAACAACGGGCTCATCCTATCAAGCCCCCATTTGTAACAGTTAATACTCACCACGGGATCCACATGTCCGATGGCCTGACATACTTTGTGCCATCTATCCGTGTACTCTCGAACGGACTCCCTGTACTTAATTGCAAGCGAGAAGAGTTTGTCCATCCCTGTGTTCACAACTTTGTTGTACATGTAGGTGGCCAGGAATTTTTCGGTGAGCTGATCATATGAATCAATGCACCCTGGCTTGAGGTTATCAAACCAAGATAACGCGGATCCTTTCAGGCTTGAAGGGAAATATCTGCAAAGTATAGCCTCGTCGTAGTCCCATCTGGCCATTACCCTGTTATAATATCGCAGATGAGCTTAGGGGTCAGCGGATCCGTCGTAACATTCAAAGGTCGGGACCGGACATTTTTGCGGAATGGTAGCCGTAGCCAACTGTTGTGCAAGGGGAGTAGTATTGGCTTCCTTCATAATCTGTTCTAGTCTTCCACCTCCTTGCCTGGTCTTGAGTTGATTGATCTCTGCTAGCATTTCCGCGCGGAGGTTTTCCATTGCCAAACAGTGCTCTTCTTGAATGGGAGACCGTGTCTTTCTTGTGGGTTGTGACGTTGTGGCCTCCTCCGTGTCGTAGTAGTCCCGGGATATCCGGTTGGTAGTCCGGTCCGACCTTCTCTGCTCCGCCTCTCTTTGGGGTATCCTTCTTGATTTAGTTTGTTCTTTGGGATGTTTTCGAAGATCGTCCCTCGATCCCGGTTCTGCATTGAGTTAGCTTCGTCGTCTTGATTTGCTATTTTGAGCTTCGGAGGATCTTCTCTCTTAGTTCTTTGGTTTTCTTGAGCTAACAGGCTACCGCATCCGCGCACGTTAGTTGATTCCTCCGTAGCTCCTCCCGGTTGTGCCAATATTTTAACATTTGTTTGGTTTGATGCTTGATTGGGGATTCCTTCCTGTAGTTGAGCTTGTCCCTCGGGGATCGTGGTATTGATTTCTTCCATCAACGGCATGCCTGGCTCGATTATTTCGTTGGATCTTGCCGGTAGTTGTTCATCTCGTTCATTGTCCGGCGGCATTCCGTAGGGATGGTTCTGGATCACTGATTCGGCTATAGCCTCCTGAGGCTCGGCTGGCCTGGTTGCGGCTGTTACTTTGGAAGCGATCACTTGAGAAACCCCCTTGCTCGGTGCAGCAGCTCTCGCGGCCGCAGCCTTCTTTGCATGTTGTCCACGTGCTTTCCGCTCCGGTTTGCATGTTGTCCGCGGCTGTGCGTCCTTCGCCCTTTTGTCTGCTCCTTGTTATTGCTGGTGTTGTTCTTGGAGTATTTCTTGGAGTTATCTTTGTCTTTCCAGTATCTTTGTTACTTTCCATTGCAATAATCTGCACAAAGGACATGGGAGGTAATCCGAGACCCAAAAGTCCGCGGGTTAGCCGTTAGTTTGACTTCATAAACTAGATTTCTAGAGGTAATGAGTATATTCGGGTTAGTTTGGTGACTAGTACGAAAGACATAGATGGATGCGGATTTGACCGAGATAAAATCCATGGGTCGTTATTTGCGAAAAGGCCCAAATCTTTTGGTGGAAACTTTGTTTGAAATTCCAGTTAAAACCTAGATGTATTGGTAGAAAACGTAGTAGTCTAAGAACAGGTCTGTTGGCTAAAAATGAGAAACGAGTCTAAGAACAGGTCTGTTGGCTAAAAATGAGAAACGAGTCTAAGAACAGATCTGTTTGCTAAGACCCAGATCTGTTTGTTTAAAAGTCATATAATGCTCAGATCTGTTGGTAGAAAACACAGCAGACATAAATGTGTGCGAAAAACGAATCCAAAAACAGATCTGTTTGCGTTTTTTTTTTTTAAATAAATTTTTTGAGGTTGAGGCTGTGAAATCACAGGAAAAGATAAATCTTTTTACCGGGACAAGGGTCCCTGTTTCTAGCGCCAAATTGTGAGCACGCAAATCGGGCGTCGGTTCCACGTGATCACAAACAATCTAATACGAGCTGAATACGTGCACTGAGGTGTGTGAAGTGTATAATATCCCTAGGTGGATGATAACTCATAGATTCCAAACCCCTATGGTTTGTCATGATCTCGTCATCATTCCCCAAGGCAATAGATCTGAGATACGAGTATATATGTGAACTATCAGTACAAAAGATAAAAGAGATAAAGGTTTACGTGGTTGGCACTAAGGCCTACATCCACGGATCGAGGTGATTTACTATAAGATAAACGATTCTGAGAGATGATCACCAAATCTGGTGATCATCGATCACTAGATCTAAACTCTCACTTACTTCTCCCTATTCTCTCTCCTCCCTCTCCTTTTTCGTCCCCCCCTTCAGTGGAGGGGGGATACATATTTATAGCTAAATTTGGTGGGTCCTACTGACAATGAGCTGTCGAGATCTTATCTTCTTGTATTCTGTGCACGGCACGCAGACTTGGATATTACCCCGCGGGCATGAGCCGCGGACCTCCATGTCACCCCGCGGCTTCGACTATATCCCGACTCATCCCGCTGTTCAACCCTTGTTTCAATCGTTGGTCGTTCGACACGTGTTCTCTGAGCTACATTAAATGCGGGTGGTTGGGGCGGTCCAGTCCATGGCGAGTGGTGTCAGTCCTCTTGTCATGTCTGTGTCAGTTGGACTGCTTCTGATCGTTGATCATGTCCTGCCTCGTGATGGGTCAAGGCCATCCTCACGGTGCTACACGGTCTATCTATCTCGGGTGCCCCTTTATTTTTCGACCGTTGGTCTTGACAGACGGCACGTTGTCTGAGTGCCACGGATGCCCCTATGTGTCATCCTTTGAGCAATGTCATCCACGTGGACCCTGGTAGTGCACGTGGCAATGGAGATAAATAAGTGTACTTACATCTAGATTCTGATTTGATTATATTTCTCAACCAGATATCTATTATATTTAGATATTTAAGATTATTCTATATTGCTCAACCACATGGTCAGGGAGCTTTCTCTGTGATTAGTCCTGCTGCTGCTGTTTTCCAGGTTTGTTTTCTATGCTTTCTGCATGCATGCTTATTCTTATATAAATTCTGGTAATTGGGCCGACCGAGCGAAGCGAGGGAGGTCCTTTATATGACCACTTTTTTGTAAATCTAAGTGATCAATTACCACAAAAAGATTGAGAATGGTCCATGCTGAAAAACCAAAAATATCCCTCTCTTTTAGTCCAATTACTATAACTCCTTATATATACTATTTTTTTAGGGGTATAATTGGAAAGCAAACTTTAATATAACATATCAAAAAATCCGTGCCTTGGAATTTTACGAATTTTATCTTGTTGGAAAGCTAATAAAAAAATCTATCCAACGAGCACAAACAACAATATCAAATTTAGAGTTTTTACGAAAAATTCAGAGGTATTTATCATTTTAGGCACAATTTTAGAAAATTAAATGTATATTCATTATGCAAAACCACCACAAAAGATACATAATACTTTATGTAGCAAAATTTTGGTTTATGCATCAACTAATTTTCCGTTCCAACTAATAAAACGATGTACTCCCTCCGTTTCAAGATAAATGATACTTTAATTTTAGGCACAATTCTCGAAAATTGAATGCATAGCCATTATGCAAACCACCACAAAGGATGCATAACACATTATGCAACCATATTTTGGTTTATGGATCGACTAATTTCGTTTCTGTAAAAGTGATACTTTCACAACCCTTTTCAGGAAAAGTGAAACTTTCGCTCCGTTTCGGGAAAAGTGATACTTTCGCTCCGTTTCGGAAAAAGTGATACTTTCGCCCGGTTTCAGAAAAAGTGAAACTTTTTCTGAAACCGGGCGAAAGTATCACTTTTTCCGAAATGGAGCGAAAGTATCACTTTTTCGGAAACGGGGCGAAAGTATCACTTTTTCAGAAACGGGGTGAAAGTAATCGCAGACGAACCCCATGTTCTGATTCTTTTTCGGTCGGCCCTCCCACCGTGGCAACGGTCGTACTAGTATTTTGTTCTGATTAGGGTCGTTCTAATATGGAACAACAAAAACCTTTGAACAAGACACACTTAACCTCTGAAAGAAAAAGAAAAAAATATGCATGCAAAAAACATCCAAATTAAATAAAATAGTTCACAACATATTGTCTTTTTCCTTATCACAATTTGGACAAATTACCATCTTCATAAAAGTACTCTTTAAAAAGATTAATATGATAATCAGACTCCAAAGAAATAATCAAGGAAAAGCCACCGTCACTTCCAGGTGGGTTTGGAGCCAAAAGAGATAAACCCGCTAAACCAACCGTACCTAGACCAACATAAAGTGGTTTTCCCCAACCAAAATCAGCTCCATATATCGGCATTTTGAGCCAGCTTACGTTTCTAATATTGCAGCTCTGAGGACCTCCTCCCTTGAAGATAGAGAAATCTGGGTGTAATTCCAGATAATCAATGGCTGACCTTAAATACTCATTGTTTCCTAACGTCTTTATTGTCTCGTGTATAATATTGACAGCATAACTTAATGGTTTTGAGACAATATCACCTGAAATTGCTTTTGGTGCTAAATCAAATATGGGGTTCCCAAAATAACCATCCGGCAGAGGAGGACTTGAACGTGAACGACAATCTAAAGGGATTGATATCACGGTTTCTTGATCGTCTTTCAGTTCACGGGCTTTGCATGCACAGCGCCATATGTGACCTGCAATGACTTCGTAGGTACTGAACCGAAACTCGCCCTTATTGCATTTGGATTTGAGTACACTGGCCTGCATGTTTGAGATATTGAGCTTGGCAACTGCAATTTTAGGTTTTGATAACGGTGGTATGTTCATAAAAGTTGGTTTATTATATTCAATATGTGGGAAAGATACTATTGGCGGGTCACGAGCTCGTAATACGGTTCGATCAAAGAACGGGACAGACTTCATGTCGTTTACTCCTCGGCATAAATCGGACCACGCATTGATGAAGTTAAATCCGCAGACTCCACCCACTACTATATGGCTGGTGGATGTACTTAGACATACACCACCGCACTTGAAATGGGTTACCTGAACCAGAAGAGGTGGATACGCAGAAATGTCGTTGCTATAATCAGGATTAGGACTCAGAGGCATAAGTTGTTCATTAGGAGTGAAATCGCCGAGGTCTTCGATAAGTGAATCTGTTTCTGCCTCTATAAAGATTACACCTTCACCATTGCAATGGATTTCAGCTCTACCTGCTTCATTTCTCTTCAATCTCCCGGCCATTGGGTAGTAAGTAACAAGAACTTTGCTTAAACCATCCTTTAGTACCGTAGAATTAAAGAAATCGCAGGTTGATGCTGGACGCCTATAGAAAGAGACAGTTTGTACGTGTACTGGTGATAGTTGGTCGATATTTGACGTCCACAAACACACTTTTGGTGTTTCTTCTGCCGGTTTCACAATAGATGATTCTTTCACTGTAACTTTTAACATACTGAGGGGCAAGAAATGCACCTGCATGCACAAGAAAAAGGGCTTAGAAGATTAGTAAGAAATTTCAAAAATCATAAATCCAATAACTTAGGGGAGAAACAAGAAATTCAAGAAAAAGAACTCACACAAAACGAATTTGAAATTGCTCTGTCGCGCAATTAGTCTCTCTTGGTATTCCGCAACTATAGGGTGTATAATTGTTGAACAGTTTTTTGATTATCTCTCTGTAATAGTCTGTATCTTGAAAAAATGAACCAATTTGAACTCTTTCTGTACTTGCTCGGAAAGCTTTTACAAACTCTCATTAAAAGAAAATTAATTAAAAAAATATTTGCATTAATGTGACCCTCTGACAATCTTCCCCAACTGTCAAAAACAAAAAACAAAAAGATCATAACATTAATATCAAGATTAGTGTTATTAATTACTCCATCCGTACCACGTGGAATACGCAAAATCTCTCCGATTGTTGTCGGAAAGCCGATATTAGAGCATCTCCAATAGAATATGGGTCTCTAAAAATATTGAAGCCACATAGGATTTTAGAAACTCTAAACAAAAAAAACCTCTCCAATGGTGGTTGGATATTAACCTCATGTGGAAGTTTGAGTTTGGAAGATAATATGGGTTTTAGAGACTCTCATCCATACCCACCTCATCACTATTTGTTTTTATTTTATTTATTTTGTTAGATTTTGTGGATTAGCTTTCTACAAATAATTGACAAGTGTTTCAAAATAGGTATGGATACAACTACCACTGCCACTGGAGATGTTTATCAAAACCAAAAAAATTATTTGATTCTATGTTGGGCATCTTTTTTACACAAATCCTTTATCTTTGGGCATAACTTAGTTGGTAAATATCTATACACCATTGGAGATGCTCTTAGTTGGGCATAACTTTTGGAGCCTACCCAGTCATCTGGACTATCCCACCGGTGGTGTTTCTTCTGCCGGTTTCACAATAGATGATTCTTTCACTGTAACTTTTAACATACTGAGGGGCAAGAAATGACCTTCACGCACAAGAAAAAGGGGTTAGAACAACATAAGAAATTCAAGAAAAAAGAACTCACACAAAACGAATTTGAAATTGCTCTGTCGCGTAATTAGTTTCTCTTGGTATTTCGCAACTATAGGGTGTGTAATTGTTGAACAGTTTTTTGATTATCTCTCTGTAATAATAGTCTGTATCTTGGAAAATTAATTGAACCAATTTGTACTCTTTCTGTACTTGCTCGCAACGCTTTTACAAACTCCCATTGAAAACAAATTAATTTAAAAAATATTTGCATTAATGACCCTCTGACAATCTTCCTCAACTTTCAAAAACAAAAAAAAAAAAGATCATAACATTAATATCAAGATTAGTGGTATTAATTACTCCATCCGTACCACGCGGAATAGGCAAAATCTCTCTGATTGGTGTCTGGAAAGCCAATATTAGTTGGGCATAACTTTCGGAGCCTACCCAGCTATGTTGTAAAAGGCGCTCTAAGCGTTGAGACTGCGCCTGGGAAAAAAAGGCTCCCAGGCACCAAAATAAAGCTTACAATGTAATTTTCTATATCTCGGGCGCTCTAGGCGCTCGCATTAGGCGCTGGCCTTGGCGCCTCTCCCAGCGCCTTTTACAACATAGCTACCCAGTCATCTCGACTATCCCACACTTCCAGCCCCAATCTCTTCAATCTCCCAGTTCTAGAGTTATTTTAAGGTCTTTGATTTATGCCTACTAGTAAGGCAACATGTGCGATGCACATGCTTGAATTGGAAATTTTTAACAACACCAAATTTGATAATAATGGATGGAAAAAAAAATCTTAAAAAAAAAAAAATTAATATCCTTGTTTGTACTCATTACGTAGATAATTTAAAGAGCTTTCCAAATATATTAATTTTGCAAAAATCCGATGTGTATTTTTAAAGATATCTAAGTTTTAATTTTTTTGGATTAATTTTTAAAACTATGGCATTCCTATAAATATATAAATATTAACTAAAACCTTAGTTAATAGGGGTATTATTGTCATGTGAAAAGGCTTCACCAAACAATTACCTCTTTTCTTTATATTAGTAAGATATAAACAGGCCATCTGTTTGTGTTAGACATCTTATATTATATTACACAAATTGTGTATATTGGTGCCGGGCGAAGTTTTAGAAAATCTTACAGTACAAACCTAGTCCACTGTTTTAGGGTTTCCACAAATTGTGTATATATATCTCAGAAAACATCAAGTGATTAAAGTACAAGGCTTTGGGTTTTTAGAATTCAGATCCTGCTGGTTCTGGAGTTTCTGAGTAAAGCTTGGGGGAAAAAAAAAATGGGAGTTTATACTTTCGAATGCCGGAGCTGCGATGGAATATGGAACGGAAATCAATACCACGGGGAGCTTAAAGCATCAGCTGAATCTACTTACGATTTACAGAGGAAATTGGTTAAAACAGTGCAGTCTCACGATTCTGCTGGCGAGGTAGTTCAATCTTCTTTCTCTTTGATTAGTCCTTGTACTGCTGTATTTCAGGTTATCGTTGGGGTTCGTCCTAATATTATTGCACCAGAGACCAAATCAAGCAGTAGTGGTACAATTAAGAGGATTACGAAAGCAGACCGTAACAAGATAAATTCATGCCTAAAACTCTTTGAAAACCTTTGGTTAAACGAGTCGAAAGATAAGAATTTCGCCTTCTCTCCGTTCTCAATCTTTGCTGCTCTGGGATTATTGGCTTGTGGTGCAAGTGGTGAAACCTTGAAGCAAATATTAGGGTTTCTCAATTATAAATATCTTGAAGATCTTAGCTCAGCTAGCACTAGTCTTGTCAACGAACTAGTTAGTAATAATGGAGAAGGTCCCAAGCTTTCTTTTGTCAATGGAATTTGGGTCTCAAATTCGTTTACCTTTGATCCTGTTTTTAAAGAGACTTTGCGTACATCCTTTAAAGCAGAAACCGAATCTGTTGATTTCTCGATGGGAGAAATAGCTCGGTCTAAGGTGAACAAATGGGTTGAAACTAAGACAAATGGCTTAATTAAGGATATCCTTCCAGAGGATATCATCCATCCCGGAACAAAGCTTATAGCTGCAAATGCACTGTATTTCAAAGGAATGTGGGAACCGAATCAATTTGATGTCTCGTTAACAAAGGAGAACACTTTTCATCTCCTTGACGGGAGATCAATTCAAGTTCCATTCATGTTTACGTTGGAAGATCATCTATTTGTTTCGCGTTACAATGACTTCAAAGTTCTCAGGCTCCCATACTACACAACTTTCCAAGTAGCGGATGGAAACAAAGACGGTGGCGTGCATAACCAGAGTAGTACTCAACGTTTCTCAATGTATATAGTGCTACCCGATAGACGAGATGGGCTTGGCGAGCTGATACAGATGGTGAGTTCGGATTCAGCTGGTTTTCTGGATAGATATCTCCCAACCAGTCATGTTGCAGTAAACAAATTCATGCTTCCAAAGTTTAAGGTATTGTTTGATTTTGATGCAATAAGAGTTCTACCGGAGATGGGGTTAGTATTGCCTTTCGATGATAATGCCGAATTGGATAATATGTTGATGGGTGAGAACTTCCATGTTATGCATGTCTTCCACAAGTGTTTCGTTGAAGTTGACGAAAAAGGCACCGAAGCTGCTGCTTCTACCGTTGAAATTGAAGGGTCGATAAGTTTGTTTGACGAAGATTCTCCCCCTCGAGGAATAGATTTTGTGGCGGATCATCCTTTCATGTTTCTCATCAGAGAGGAGAGAAGTGGCGTAGTATTGTTCATGGGACATGTTCTCAATCCCTTATTAGATTCATGAGCACTGTTGAAATTGAATGTTCGATTAATCCTTTACCATATCTATATACTTGAGCATTTAGATTATAAAAATTGAATGTTCGATTAATCCTATGATATTAATGCTGCTTGCATGCACAATTCAATTAAACAGTGGTTTACTTGCTTACTGCTAATTAATATACTACTACTTTTTATTAATAATGCCATAATCGAAGTGATCTAGCTGTAAAATATATCATATTCTTAACTCTTAGATGTGGAAGTTAAAAACTAATGTTACAAGTGGAAGAAGCTCAAGAGGCAACACATGTGATTCAGAAGATCGACATTTCAGCATCTATACTCAACAGGCAACACATGTGATTCAGTTATTCATGAGTTACCAGAGAAAAGGTTTTGGAAATTCATGATGGAGACCATCAACCAGAAATAAGGGAGAGGGGTATTAATTCCCATCATTTAAAACAGAAATTTAATTAGTTTTGCTTAGAGCCCACTGCATCATTCATCAAATACCTTTTCGCAATCATAAGACCTGGAAGTTCTATAATCCACTCGGCAAAATAAAATAGAGTATTAGCTGAGGTTTTTCATTATGACATGGATCCTCAGAAAATGCCTACAGCTATTATCAAGAGATAATCAGGTCTCAAAGATTGCATTTTCATCATTGGATTTATGCATCTGGCTTATGTCGTTCTGGTTTTGTACATCTGCCTCGGTTTCCAATACTTTCTCTTCTTTTTCCACTAGGGATCTTTTAGTTCTCTTCTTTTTTATTATCTTTGTTTCAAACATCACTGGAGTTCCAAGTACCGCATCATCTGATGGATTGTGCGTCTACATAGAGAAACAAACCATGAGTAAACGATAAATACATAACCTACATCACTTAAAGTAGTAAAGTAGAAACTGGAGCAAGAAGTCCAACCTCTGCAGAACGAGCCAACGCTCTACCCTCGAGACTTTGCAACCTTGCTTCAAGCTACTCAAGAACATTCGTATCAGAAAAAAAAAAAAGTTCAAAAGACGAACTTTGGATGTACATAAAACTGAACTCCTAAGTCTGTTACCTTGTTACGAGTCTGCAGACCCATAGTGTTATCTTCAGCGTCTCCCAAAACATCATATCTGATGGCCAATGCAATCTTGGCAGCCAGAGTTCTAGCCATCTTTCCCTTGTTTCTAGGGCTAGCTTTGCTAATCAAAGGAGAATTGTAGATGATACGCCCATATTTAGGTGTAGCATGTTTATTCCTTCGAGCTCTGCGGAAAGCCTTCTCTGCACCATAAAGCTGAATTGTGCTTCCAGGTTGTTTAGCAAGGTTCAGCGAGCCACCAGCATGAGCAATGAGTCGTGCTCCAACAACATCGCCAACAAGAGCAGTAAGATTTGGAGAAATGGTGTTCATTTTGGTTTTCAAGTCATCATAGAGCTGATCCCTAGACTCCGAAAGAGACAACACTTGGTCACAGAGCCCATTGATATTGATGAGATCCAGTTCATTGAGATCACATCCAATGGATATGGCTGCTGCCGCTTTCAGTTGAGTCTCAATCTCTTCAGGTAGGATCTAAGGGAAACGCAATTAATACAATGAACAGAACAACATCATAACACATGGTACATTTTCGGTTTATGCGATCAGTAGAAACGCTATACCTCACTAAAGTCGAGAGTCGCAGCATTTGTTCGGCTTCCCATCAACTTCACTACTTTGGCATACAGGACATTGTCTGATACAATGTTTGCAAGCTCTGGAAAGTGATCATCGTACAAATTCCACACCGTCATTCCATACTTATTAACCATTTTGTCAAGCTCATCGAATAAACCAACAGCCTCGGTGAACTTGGCATCCATCTATACACAAGAGGAATAAGCCAAGTTACACCATGTAACAAAAAGACATACTCCATACTTGAAAATAGGAAATAAAAAACACGATAATGCGTCAGAACAACTTTAGTTTACCAAACAATTATCCAGAGTAAGTCCTGCTAGGGGCGCTTAGCTAATAATAAAAACGCCCAAAGCGCAAAAATGTGAGCAACTTTTTTTCCTTCTACCTCGCGCCTCAACCAACATTGTTGGCAACCAAACATATTATAGAGGCTAAAACCATACCTCTTAAGTTCACATGTTGCAATACGTGCTGAAATTAAGGGGATTTACCTTTTCTGTAGGTCTATCCATCCTTTGAGACACATCCAAACTCTTATTAGGAGCTGAATCTTGAACAGGAAGCCCTGATGAAAAAAATCCAGTAAACCGCCTAACGATAGCCCTCATCAGCTCCATCTTGGAGTTGTTATGCAGGACAATCAATTTACTGTAACAACAAAAATACCAAATAAACCCTTCGATTAATAGAAAAACAAACACCAACATTACACCAGGCACCAGCAACAAAAACACAAAACTTATTCACATGCAGAGAATCATGATTAAATATCATACAGATTTATAGAGATACAAATACGATCCTACCTATGTTTACCTGAATTCTATAGAAGCTATTCGAGTATAGGACTGACGTGCAAAAAAAAAACATAACAACAGAGAGAAACAAAAGAAGAAGAAAAAAGTAAAACGTTGAATTCTACCTGAATCTTCTGTTCGCAAACTTCTTCTACAAATCCTGCGAAATATATGAGACTTCTAGAAATCCTGTGAAAGATATGAGAACATGATAAGAAAGATATATATGAAGATGTTTATGTGATACAATCTATATTCTTGGGTATTTATCTTTAATAACAACTCTTTTCGGTGCAACTACATAAATTTCGGCTTTTATAGACGTTAAGTTGAAGACAAGTTAGGTTTAGCTTACCTACGATGGGGCTAAAAATAGGCTCTCGGGCTCAGCTTTGGCAAGGCAAGGAAAGGATATACCAAGCAAATGCAAGCCATACTTGCATACTTCCCAATTCCCAATTCCCCTCGTGAAGAGTTCAGTTGAGGTTAAATTTGTTGATTTGTGGAATAGACAAGTCAAGTTCTTATACATGCAGGGGTTAACAAGTTATTAAACTGATACATCCAACTGGGATAAGGCTTTCGTCTGTTCTACCAGCAGCGATTTGTTGGACCATTTGGAAAACTCGAAATGCCATAATTTTTGAAGATGCTACTCTGCTGCCGACGATGTAATTAAACAAGTGAAAATTCAGTCTTTCTTCTGGTGTTCGAAGTCAGATGATCTTAGGGATTTATCTTTAAACGATGCACTCTTAAACTGGGACTCCTTTTTTGTTTTTTAGTTCTATTTGGGTTTTTTATAATCTTTTTGTCTAGTAAGGGTTTGTCGGTTTAGGATCTTGGTCTGTTTTGGGTTGTAAGCTCTTCCGAGCCTTTCTTGCTTACCCCTAGTAGGCGTTCTATAAAAAATTTACACTTGCGATCAAAAAGAAAAGGGAAACTTGGAAATATGCCCCCAAAATCCGGTGTAATCTTGGGAATATGTCCCAAGATTCCAGTTTTGGGTAATATGCCCCAGCCGTTTATATTTCTGTCCAAAAATGTTAGTAGTCAATAACTCGTCCTTGACCGGTCAACATCTCGGCGTATGAGATGCCATAAGTTGATAAAATGACATTTTTGAGCTTACTTTATTTTTAAATAAAAATCTTTTTTTCCCTTGCTTATATTCGATTGTCAGCTCGACGTATTGAGCAGCTGTATTCATTATCTAAAGAAATTGCATATAATGAAGAGCTTTTAATCTAACAAATTTAACCAAACAAGCCACAAATAAGTATTAGCTTCTTCTTTTCTCCACGTCTTTTGATCACTATTAGAACAAAAAAGAAGATGACCTTCCATAATCCATGAACTGTATGAGCTAATAAAAGCTATACCACCATTATTGAATGACAAGTTCTTGTAATTGATGATGATTTCTTCTTAAACCGATGAAAGGGTACTTCTTAATAATGTTAAATTCTAGTTTTCTAAGTTTGATTTTACCATTTTCGACGTTTAGGGTTTTCAGATGTAATTAGGGTTCATATGTGAAATTGGGGATGATTTTATGGAAATTAAGATGGCTATTGATTGTGGCGTTAGTTATTTCTGAAGGAGGTGGACTTAATAATCTAATTGAATTTCATATGCTTAATTTCGAATTGATCTACAGTGATCTTCAGGCTTCCTCGAACTAGCTAGCTGATGTTGTTTAGGTTAATGGTGTTCTGCAACATCGATTCTTGGTCTGGGAAAGACGATAAAGAAGATGGTCTGAACTTATGCATGTGGTTTACACATGCGTTGGAAGGATGTAAATGTATTTATTTACACGTGTTGTCTCGCATGTGTACATACATTGACTACTAACATTTTTGGACGGAAATATAGACGGCTGGGGCATATTACCCAAAACTGGAATTTCGGGATATATTTCCAAGATTACATCAGATTTTGGGGCATATTTCCTATTTTCCCAAAAAAAAAAGTGGGAATGTTATTTATGCCCCTAGTATCCATGGGCTTTGCACAAACACCCTTCAGGGGTATCTTTCCAACGGGCTCAATATCCCGTAACAAGCTAAAGTCCGTTTTTAACCTTCAGCTTTTATTATGTCCGAATGATATAGGTTAGTTTTGAATCAGAGACGAGAGAAACGAGCAGAGCAGAGCAGAGCAGTTTTGAATTTTCGATTGAATTTTTGAGAGAGAAACGAGCAGAGCAGAATAGCGATTTGAATTTTCGATTGAATTTTTGAGAGAGAAACGAGCGAGAAGAGCAGATTTTGAATCGAGAGGAGAAGAGCAGATTTGAATCTCAATTTGAACATGCAATTTCAAATTCGTTGAAGATTATTTGTTCTACTACGTTGTTGAAGATTATTTCTTGAATCGATTATAAATTTCAAATTCGTTGAAGATTAGTAAATTTGAATCGATTATAAATTCATGATTTGAATTTGATTTTGTTCTTCATCGAATCGTAAAACGATTGTTCGAGTAATTTTTTAAAACCAAAACCTAAAGTTGGTAGTTGTTCGACATTTGAATTAGGAAAATCTATTTTGCTCGAGAGAAATCTATTTTTCAACTCAAATCAAAAGTTGTGGATGAATCATTGAATCTGAAGATCGATTCAAAGATATTACGAAGCTCGATTCACTATTTGATTTCTTCTAATTATTTGATTTGTTCTAGTTCAATCTCGAGAACAGGTAAAATATACTCTGTTAATTTACTTTTTTTTTCCGAATCATGTACTGTTGTTCATATTCTATTTGATTAACCATTAATTTGGCATGTGTGAAATTGAATATTGTTTTTCAAGTTTTTTATGTAGTCATTAAGCATGATTTATGTTGACCAGGGTATAAGCCAGATTGTAATGAGTTTTTTAGGTTATATTGTTTTTGATTTTTGTAATGGTGATACAACAATGTAGTAGTTGAATCTATTAGGTCATATTGTTAGTTGGTTTTGTGATAAATCAATGTAGTAGTTCTACCTGTTTACAATTGCCTAGTGAATTCAGGCAATGTTTTCAACTTTTTCCACCATTTGCCTTCATATACTTCTCACGAGGGGCGCAGCCCCGAGTGATTTGCGTCATGACCAGATTTTAAGCTACAGGACATGCTGAATCACATATTCAATCTAAGGACAAATTGTAGCTTGTCAACCTGTTTATATAGAATGTCGTTGTTATTGAATCGCAGGACAAATTGTCCAAGTTTTTTCCAATTATGAAATCAACTTGTGGTAGTTGCTTCTAGTTGTGGAAACAACTTGGGTTGGTTGCTTTCAATACTTTCTATAAACAACCTGTGGTAGTTGCTTCTAGTTTTGGAAACAACTTTGGTTTGTTGCTTTCAACTTGTATCTTATTATCCTTTTGCAATTTACTGATTTTTTTTCTCTTTGCAAGGTAAATATGGTTGTCGCAGAGAATCAACTTTTGCAACTTAAGCATCTCTCATGTTATCTATGAATCAACTACCTTTAAGGAGATGCAAAGTCTTGTGTTGCGTTGTTGGAGTATTCTTTCTCAAGTCCCTTATGTGATTCTTTCGATGTTAATGGTGTACTTCAAATCGTTCGGTTCGATTTAGATTTGAATTTTCTTGTTATATCTTTGCCAAGCTAAGGAAATACAAGTTTTGAAGCTCAGTGTTCAATTCGAAACTCCTTCTTCTTCTTCTTCTTCTTCTTCCTCATGTGTTGCTTCTTCTTCAGCTTCTTCAAGTTGTGTTTCAACTGAAGGTTTGGCATTTGTTGAAGACACGAATGATGATGTTTCAATGAACCAATTATCCACAAGAGAACCAAAAAAATGTGATGCTTGGGCTGGAATTCTTACCGGTGTTGGTCAGATGTTTGAGGGAGGGAAAGATGAAGTTGTTGATGTCTTGTTGAAGTATCAAGTGGAGAGTGGGTACAAAGTCAAGCCCGAGAAGACTGATCGGAGCGTTATAGAGTTCATTGCCTTTTCAAAGAAGAAAAAGGATGTAAGTGGAGGTTTCACTCTTCTTTGGCATTCAAAGGCGGCCATGCTTTTAAGTGCAAGACTTTTATATCGGAGCATTCTTGTGGTTTGGCTTGCTCTGATCCTTCAAAGCTTCGAATGACGAAGACTTTTATAAAGAACATTATAAAAGACGATATTAGAGTTTCAGGTAAAGCGAGAAACACATGCAGACATTCAAGATTTATTTTTCAGGGAGTATCAAGTTGACCTTACCTACCATCAAGCATATCGTGGACTGAAATTTTGCAAAGAATGTATTTGGGGAGATGATATCAAGTCTTATTCTGATTTCTTGTGGTATGAAGAAGCAGTCAGGCGTTATAATCCTGGAAGCGTCTTCAACTTTCGGTTTAATCTTTGAAAACCGGCAGATTTGAGAGGTTTTTCATTTCTTTGAAGCTTGCATCACAGGGTTCAACAAGTATTGCCGTCCTATCTTTGATAATAGATGCTACATTTCTTCTTGGAAAGTTCGGGGTGGTCTTATGGTAGCTTGTGGGAAAACTGGAAACCAAGGTATTATGCATCTTCTTTACTATTTTATTTTTATTTTGTGTTGTTTTTATGACAAACCTTTTGGGTAGAAAAGTTTTGTAGCCAATTGTATGTAATTGCACAACCTCAACAAACCTTTTAGGTTTAGATTTTTGTGAACAAACTCGACAACTTGTGAACAACCTCAACAAGAATGAAAACAACTAGCACAAGTTGCCTCCAAAATATAGAACCAACTTGTTCCAGTTGCTTCCATATTCTGGAGACAACCTTTTCTAGTTGATTCCATTCTTTTGGAGACAACTTGTCGTGGTTTCTTCCACTGTGTAATTCGAAACATGCTACTCATTTTTGTGTTAATTTTTTTTTAATTTTTTTATTTTACAGAGATATTTCCAGTTGCCTTTGGGATTGTTTCTGGCGAAAATAGTGATAATTGGCGCTGGTTTCTGGAAAATTTGAAGGGAATTGTTGATGTTGATCGTCCTTTGACCATTATATCTGATCGTGGAACTGGAATTTTGAACACTGTTCCTGAAATCTTTCCGAATGCTTTTCACTCGTATTGCTCGTACCATATGAAAGGCAATATTCCAGTTGTCAAAGGCAAGAGTAGACAGACTTCTATTAAGTTGTTTGAGCAATGCTACAGTGCTGTCACCAAGGAGAAATTTCTGAAGGCAGTTTCAAGCATGGTCAATCTGAAGATGTTCTCTGTTATTAAGTGGATGAACAAGATCCCACTGAAGAATTGGGCTGCTCATGAGTTTCTGAGGGAAAGGTATGGAGAACTTACATCCAATATAGTTGAAAGCTTTAACAGCTTGATTAGGCACGAAAAGCGATGAAAGCCATCGAGTTGATTGAATGTATTCGTGCTCGGAAAATGGAGACAATGTGGAAGAGGAAGGTTGAAGCTAGCATTTGGACTACAAGACTTACCCCTAAGATGCAAGCACGGTTAGACAAGAGGATAACCGATCGTCGTAGATACAAGGTGCGTAGAGCTAGTGAAAAGGTATTTGAGATCATAACTAGTCTTTGCGAAGCATCTTTGTTGACTTGGACTCGCAGACTGTACTTGTCACTTTGGTGGCAAAAACACGGCTTCACCTGCAGTCATTCGGTGAAAGCTATGGTGCAGATTGGCGAGGAGGAGGTGTACAAGCACATCTCACCTTACTACACCACTGAATGCTTGATAGACACATTTTTGTGTCTGAATTGTCCTCATTGTCTCTATTGTTGGAACTCGATTTTTGTACTAATATTGTGTTTTTTTATGTATTTTTAGGTATTTTTGGAAATAAATATTTTTTGGAAAATTCGGCTCGAAAAGTTGCTCGGAGCACCTCCGGAGGACAAGTGTTATTCGGACTCTCGTCTTTGGATAAGGGGTAACCCAACTGCTAAGGGGCACCGCCAAGGAGGCACCTGCTATTCGCACCCCAGAACAGGATAGGGGGACTTCATCTTCTCCATTTCAAAACTCAAAATTGGCGGGAAAGGCTTAGTTTCACGGGCAGAATTAGGGTTGCGGATTTGGAGCTCTTCCCGTGAGACTAAAGAGGCTGGAATTGATTGGGTACTCTCATATGGGCTAGACAGGGGTGATATAGGAGTTGGTTTCGATCCAGTTTACCGGAGCTGCCGCGAGAAGGAAATCGGGGCAGCACACGCAGGAGGAAATTTTCACGATATTTCGCGAGCAACGAGGTGTTTGCACGCACTGAAGATCCTAACAACTCTATGGAGTGTGAAGGAGTTAAATATAGAAATTTGGAGGCTTTAAACGCGTGGAGAAATCAAAAATCAAGATTATTTCCTAAAACAGGCCGTGAAGATATTGAGAATTATCTGACGTTATGGCGATATATTTCGAGGCTGTTGGGTTATAAATAGTGGGGGATATATCATAGAACAAATACAGAGAGTTTGGGGAGAGTTTTGGAGAATCACAGAGCAATAAAAATCGAATTGGAAGTAACTGCTGCTGCTGCTGCTCTCGCCATTGAAGAACACGAAGAACATCAACGCACGCGGACCGTCGTATTTTTGGGGTCGTAGTTATAGGCGATCTTAAAACGAAAGTGACAACGACACTTTGATTTTATCGCTTTCAGAATGAGATCGGTTTGTAACAAATAAAACTGTTACAAACCCGATTTTCATTATTTTTCTCCATTTTATCTTTGTAAACACCTTTTTGAGCAATGAAAAATCCTTTGAGAGTGTTTTTACCATGCGGAGCTAGAACCCATCACTTTGGGACGACGGAGGAAGCTGTTTTGCACCCATGTGGTAATTCTATTTAATTCTTTTATGACTATTTGCACTATTATAATTGATTTATGATTTTTCTTGATTATTTGTGAATTCGTTAGATGTCGCATGCTTAGTCTTAGGTACTTTAGATGCGCCATGCTTGTGAGTTACATATAATTCTTTATAAAATCTACCTTGGCAAAGAAGTAGAGTCGACGTTAGTTATTTTATGAGCTTTAATTGTCCGGAATTAATAGATGAACCGCATGAATGTGAAAATTGGTGGAATCCCGAGTCCCAGTAACTCTCTCCATCTTGTGACATAAATTGTATATATTTTGTATTCTCTTTTATTAAAACTTAAAATCGATCTCGTCAAGTCCGAGTGAACGACAAACCCTACTACCACTTTCTACAACATTATTGAGTCACATCAATTTTTGGCGCCGCCCGACAACGGACTTGTGTATAGATTTGTTTTTTTAGGTTTTATTTTTATTTTTTTATTATTTTTGTTCTTTTTACGCGGTTTGGTATTTTGTTTGCTTTGATTTGGAGTGGAGCGAAAGAAAAAGAGAAAATTGAAAATAAAAGCAAAGCCAAAATAGGAAAGAAAAGAGAGATCCGAACGAAGTGAAGAAGAAAACTTTGTATATAGTGTAATTATTTTATTTTTTATTTTTTAGAAACTGTAATTAGGTAATTATTTTTGTAATTTTTATTTTTGGACTTTTTAATTTTTGGACTTTATTTTTGGACTTTTGGACATTTTTTTTAAAACCCTAAGGAAGGGTTATTTAAATATAAACTGCACAGGGAAGGACGACGATTACGATATCGTCTCGGCCCCTCGGGTTCGTACATGACATAGGAGTCGTGGCCCGAGCCGACTTCAACGGTTCATCCCCGTCCGGAACGGGAGGTAAAATTCTAAACACCCGCGAATCCCTGTCGGGCGGGTTTCTTTGGATGATTTTGTATGAATATATGTTGAGGTATTGAAAACGGGTCGCTTTAAATTCCTAGTAAAGGGCAAGGACTGGCCATATAAGATAAGGGTTCGGATTTCATCACCGTTCTCTTCTTGCCCGCCTTAGGAAAACGAAACCAAACACGAACCTAAGCCTAAAATTTTGACTAGAACGAGACCTATAGGGTAACGAGCTTAATAGGAAAGTCGTTCGAAAAATATTGGTTACTCTTGTGAGCATACTTGAAGTTCATGATGGTTTACGTGAGTTGAATGCGTGATTGCGCCGCCTTGTAATGCGGTGAGGCCTTGGGTATCAAAGCTCCACGCAGCTTCCTCGCCTCTATTCAACTTACTTAAACTCGGATTGATTCGAGAGGGTTTGCTCAGATTGTAACGAATTCCCTTTCGAAGGATTAGAAGCTGGTCTAGAAAACAATCTAAGTGGAGCCATCATGCTTTTTGTTTGCTAGAAATCAGTAGGTTTGTTGTGGTCGAGTCAGCCTTGTTTGTGTTTGTGTAGAATCCCTTGCAGTTAGAATGTCAAACTGGTATTACAATAGCCATCACAATGAATATGAATATCCAACTGAACAATATGGACATCACTCTTTTTATGACCAGAGTGTGAATAGTGGTTGGGAACGCCAACCTTTTGAAGGTTATGGGTCACACCATGGTGAGCCAAATTACTATCCACACGTGCATCGGTCTTATGAGCAAAACAATTCATCTATTTCTCTAGAAGAGGCTTTCAAGAGTCATTCCTTATTTGTGAAGGAAACCTTAAATATTCCAGATGAGTCCCTAGAGCAGTCAACTAGGATGTCTTTAGAAGAGACTCTTAAGCAATTTCTTGAAAGTACAAATAGGATTGTCGAAAAACTTGCTCGAAATAATCTTAATTCCCAATACGGTGTTTCCAATAATACCCATGAAAATGAGGATATTTATAATCAAGATGACGAGGTTAGATTTGGTAACACTAATTTAGATGAGGTTCAACCATTTTCATGTTATGATTATGATGAGGATAGTGTTGATGAAGAATTTGAAATCGGTAGGCATAGTGATCGAGAATTTGTTACTCCAATTGAGCTTAATGATGATAATATTTCTAGTTCAAATCCATATAATTTTAATAATTATTCACCTATTCAAAAGGATGAGGATTTGACTAGAGATACCCCAATTTTAGACGATGTAGTATTTCCTTTTGATTACGAAGCCAATGATGGTTTAGAGGAACGAGTATATTTTGAGTCTAGCGATTTAGAAACAATAGACTTAGAAAAGAAAATGAACTCGTAGAGATAAGTGAGGATGTACCTGATTTAGAAGAATCAATTGACCATTTTCAGAATCGGATGACCTTGAAATTAGGGAAGTTGTGACTAGTCTTTCTAGAGACACTAAAAACTCTAAGTTTGGGGGTGATTATCATTCTCCATGTGCTTTAACTCTTAGAAAAGTCCCTAACTTGGGACTTGACATATGTGCCTCAACCATTTTAAACGATTATCTTCATACACATTTTCCTGAACCTAGTTGTGTCCATAAAGAAGTTCAGTTGTTAAGAACCCATCCCTGGGTTGATGTGGTTAACTTGAGGCTATGATACCACGATTGACTTTGTTTTCCCACCAGAAACCTTCCTTCCAATTGTGGGTACGTATAAGTTTCAGATGTGTCAATTATTAAGTTTTGAGACTAAACCTAATTACTTTAGGATATTAGGGTCGACACATTTGCTTAAGGAAGACCACCAATCTTATTGTGGTCAGCTGTGTAAGTCAAAACTGATTGACTTAGAGGATCCTCAATTATTTAGGTTATTATTATGTGCTTCTAAGCTTTTATTTGAGTTTTTCCAGACTCTAGAACCTAAACATTCGGATTCAACTTTTGAGGAAATGCAACCCATGAAAATATGTTATCTAGATCCAGTTATAGAACCTGAACCTGAACCACAACTAGATGTAGTTGTCTTAATCAGGAAACTAGACAAGGGTGTGCTTTATTTGTTAACTTTCTTGGCAAGTTGCAGTTTCCTTTTACTTGTGATAGCCCTTTTTGGTTTTGGTGATCCACGATTATTCCGGCTATTACTCTATGATTCTATAAGGTGACTAATCCTTTCTTAGTCTGGCTGAAGACTTTAAACTTAGCACTTCTTGGGAGGTAACCCATGCTCATGCAACACGGTAATATCTTTCCTTACTCTTCTCTTCAAGTGGTAAAAGTTTCTCAATGTTCATGCTTTTAATTTCATCTTTAGAACATTGAGGACAATGTTAGATTTAAGTTTGGGGGTATGGGAGAAACTTTTTAGTTGCAGTAAATAAACTCCAGAGCCTAGAAATTTATGTTCATTAAGGTCGGCACTAACCAATCTAAGTGGATGGAAGCATTTTGGTTGTAGGAGTTGAGGAACCAATCTGATTAGATGGCAACATCTAAAGAGTCTATTCATAAAAGCACAGAGTTCGGTGTTAGAAATAACATGATAGTTTCACCAATCTCGTTGAGTCCTTTTCACTTCTATTTTTATTTTGTTTCGTTTTTAAACTATGTTTCTCTAAGTGATTAGGTGGGGCCCACGAATCAAGTTGTTACCGATGCTAGGGTGAATTAGAGTGATTGAGATACCAAAAAAAAAAAAAAAAAAAAAAAGTGAAAAAAAAAAAAAAAGAAAAAAAAAAAAAGTGAAAAAAAAAAAAAAAAAAAAAAAAAAAAAAAAAAAGAAAAAAGAAAAGAGAGACAGGACCATCAGACCAACCGGAATAAATTCAATAAAGTCGACCACTGGAACCCCTGTATATGCCAGTTGTGTTGACCTAGAGTTAGGATTATTAGCCACTGGTTCCCTTGTATATGCCAGTGTGTTGATATTAGTCAGACTAGTATCTCAGTCCATTAGGATAGGTTCATTTTGGCGGAGGCCTTCAGACAGATATGGGAAACACCGATCACTTAGTAAACATCAAAACCATCTATGTTTTTCTCTATATCCATCTTCTTGATCTATCCATGTGATTAGTTTTGACTCCGGGTATTGATGTCCATAGTGCAACTATCTGAGTAGAGCTCTGTCACTTTATATGAATTTTAGTATGCTTGAGTGCAAACTCGTGTACGGCAATTGGAATTTCGCATCGTGGTACTTCCTCCTGTGTAGTCAATAAGTATGCCAACCAAGGAGATTCTTTAGTGCCTTCCAAGGTTCGTGTAGATAGCTAGGGTGCTGGAGTAAAGGTTTTGTGGGTACACCTCTGGTAAACCCTCCGGAGACAACACTCCGCCTCTAGGGCCACCTAGGGGTTCAAATGATTTTTATTTTCTAGAATAAATTTGCTCGAGGACTAGCAAATAATAGGTTTGGGGGTGTTTGATAGACACATTTTTGTGTCTGAATTGTCCTCATTGTCTCTATTGTTGGAACTCGATTTTTGTACTAATATTGTGTTTTTATGTATTTTTAGGTATTTTTGGAAATAAATATTTTTTGGAAAATTCGGCTCGAAAAGTTGCTCGGAGCACCTCCGGAGGACAAGTGTTATTCGGACTCTCGTCTTTGGATAAGGGGTAACCCAACTGCTAAGGGGCACCGCCAAGGAGGCACTGCTATTCGCACCCCGAGAACGGGATAGGGGACTTCATCTTCTCCATTTCAAAACTCAAAATTGGCGGGAAAGGCTTAGTTTCACGGGCAGAATTAGGGTTGCGGATTTGGAGCTCTTCCCGTGAGACTAAAGGGCTGGAATTGATTGGGTACTCTCATATGGGCTAGACGGGGGTGATATAGGAGTTGGTTTCGATCCAGTTTGGCCGGAAGCTGCCGCGAGAAGGAAATCAGGGGCACACACGTAGGAGGAAATTTTCACGATATTTCGCGAGCAACAGAGGTGTTTGCACGCACTGGAAGATCCTAACAACTCTATGGAGTGTGAAGGAGTTAAATATAGAAATTTGGAGGCTTTAAAACGCGTGGAGAAATCAAAAATCAAGATTATTTCCTAAAACAGGCCGTGAAGATATTGAGAATTATCTGACGTTATGGCGATATATTTCGAGGCTGTTGGGTTATAAATAGTGGGGGATATATCATAGAACAAATACAGAGAGTTTGGGGAGAGTTTTGGAGAATCACAGAGCAATAAAAATCGAATTGGAAGTAACCTGCTGCTGCTGCTGCTGCTGCCATTGAAGAACACGAAGAACATCAACGCACGCCAGGCCAGAGTCAGTATTTTGGGGTCGTAGTTATAGAAAGCGATCTTAAAACGAAAGTGACAACGACACTTTGATTTTATCGCTCACATAACAGATCGGTTTGTAACAAATAAAACTGTTACAAACCCGATTTTCATTATTTTCTCCATTTTATCTTTGTAAACACCTTTTTGAGCAATGAAAAAATCCTTTGAGAGTGTTTTTACCATGCGGAGCTAGAACCCATCACTTTGGGACGACGGAGGAAGCTGTTTTGCACCCATGTGGTAATTCTATTTAATTCTTTTATGACTATTTGCACTATTATAATTGATTTATGATTTTTCTTGATTATTTGTGAATTCGTTAGATGTCGCATGCTTAGTCTTAGGTACTTTAGATGCGCCATGCTTGTGAGTTACATATAATTCTTTATAAAATCTACCTTGGCAAAGAAGTAGAGTCGGCGTTAGTTATTTTATGAGCTTTAATTGTCAGGAATTAATAGATGAACCGCATGAATGTGAAAATTGGTGGAATCCAGAGTCAAGTAACTCTCTCCATCTTGTGACATAAATTGTATATATATTCTCGTATATATTTTGTATTCTCTTTTATTAAAACTTAAAATCGATCTCGTCAAGTCCGAGTGAACGACAAACCCTACTACCACTTTCTACAACATTATTGAGTCACATCAATGCTACAGAGGTTTGTACTCAAAACCTATCTATCCCATCCATGATGGTGACAAACCTGATGAGATTTCTCGTACCAAATACGTCATGCCTCCCCCTGTTGGACCACAAGTTGGAAGGCCAAACTCGTTCGTCAGAACGCGCGATTCGTGAGAAAATACGCAAGAAGAGAAGGTGTGGTCATTTGTGGAATGCTTGTATACCATAATCGTAGAACATGCCGTAGTGCTCCATTGGCCCCTCGCCCACCAGTATTCAAGAATCAGTCTAGGATTGGAATGTTCTACGCGATGATGTTCTATGAAATCTCTCAACCGCATTTGTTTCGATTTGTTTTATGTTTTTGAACCTTTTCTTTCATGCTTTACTGAACTTTGTGATTCATGTTTATGTGAACTTGGTTTGTCTTTAATCGATCTTTTGGTACAACTTTTATCCTGCATTTGTTATGAAATCAGTTATTGTTCTTTAGTTTGTTGCATGGTCTGTAATTTTTTATTTTTTTCATGGAAATTTTGTTGGTTATGGTTCTGATTTGAAGGCAAGTTGTTCTAGTTGAAGGCAACTTTTACTAGTTGCTTCCTTTTTATGGAGACAACTGTTGGTACTTGCTTCCATGTTCGGAACAACTTGTGCAAGTTGCTTCCACATATGGAGACATCTTTTTGCTAGTTTCTTTTCATGTGCTTACTGAACTTTTGTGATTCATGCTTATATGAACTTGGTTTTGTCTTTTTAATTGATAATGTTACATTCTTAGTTGTTCTGCAGTTGTTATGAAATGATTTTGGTCTATAATATTTTTTTTGTCTTTGTTGGTTATGCCCACAGATTCTACATGTTGCTTCCACTTTATGGAGACAACTTGTTATTAGTTGCTTCCATTAGGAACAACTTCTGCAAGTTGTCTCTCTGTATTTTTACCTATGCAAACTGTAACCATATAGAAACATTGCAATACTGAAAATAATCAAGAATGGAAGGGTTTTTACAAATGATTTTTTGATACGTGATATTATTTGTTTTGTTGGTTATTTTCTCGGTTCTGCAAGTTGCTTCCATTTTAAGGAGACAACTTGTTCTAGTTGCTTCCATTTAGGAACAACTTCGCAAGTTGCTTCCATTTTATGGAGACAACTTGTTCTAGTTTATTCCATTCTGGGAACAACTTCTGCAAGTTGTCTCTCTGTATTTTTTACCTATGCAAACCTGCAAGCATATAGAAACATTGCAACACTGAAAATAATCAAGGGAAATAATCAAACCATTCAAACTTTAACTAGACAATATTTTAAGAAGTGTACTTTAATTAGATAATACCAACATAATGTTAACAACCAATAGTAATCGTAGTTCAATCGAATAATACTAGATAATACTAACAAATTAAATAATACTAACAAATGTAGTTCAATCGGATAATTCGGGTAATACTAACAAGTTGTCTCTGTCATTTAGTATTCTGGGAATATATCACAATATGACTTGAATTTGTGCCTTTCGGCTTCTTCCATTCATCAGTTGTAGCCATTATACGGAACGCCATCTTGATCCTTTTTTTGTTAAAGTGGCCAATATATTGATTCTTTTTTCCTCCTGCCAGAATACCAAATTCTTGGTATTTCACCAACATCTTCATAAAAACACAAACAAATCTTGCGTGGTGAGGTGTTCTTGTTTTGAAGCACTTTAGGAACCTTCAATGTGTGAACAATTTCATTACCACCTTTGTCTCGATGTCAATATCATTTAGAACTTTGCTCGGTGGCTTTGTAAGTGTATGTGACTGACGACAACAATGGTGTGTTTCATAGAGTTGCATATCTTCCAGACTCCTTCATGTAATACCAGCAACACCCGGTGGGAGTTCATGCCACAGTGGAAACATCGACATTTTGTTCTTGGCATCCAACTTGTAATTAGCCCTCACATAACTGCTACTAAACTTGTTTCTATTGCATTCTCGTCTCCATTGTCCATGTATATTTGGAGCGTATCTCTGCATCATTGAAAAAGTTTTCAAAAACAAAAAGATACATACATTTATCGAGATATTTGCATGTTTTTATAAAAAAAGCTTTTACAAGTCAAAATAACATGCAATCTGTTAATACTAACTAGTGTGTAATTTATCGGATAAAAAGTGACTTACCAGAAGATTGGTATTTAGTATTACATGTTTCTTTGTATGGATTATCGGTGAAACGTTTTCCATCTTCGATTTGAGAATCTTGGTGTAGAATTCAACGATGTCACTATCGATATAGAGATCATCCAATAGATTTTGGATGCACTCTTTCTGAATGTGATATTCATTATTCGGTGAGAACAAGCGTTTACTGCATAATCCAACAACACAGCAAACATCATGTGATATTGCATTACTAGCAGCAAACATCAATATTGCAAAATTGAAGGAACTGCGGGAAATAATACCCAAAGTCAATACTAAAACTAGCAGTATAAAAGGCTTAGTGTTTTTTACCCTTCTGTGGCATCCTCGCAGAATTCTTGGAGTATTTTTTGTTGATCTTCGCTGCAATCTCCCCAAAGCTTAAGACTTTCTGCAGGCTTGAGTGGTTTTGGTTTAGGAGGTGTTGGATCGATGTACTCGATTGCTTCCAATTCAATAACTGCACTGTCCTGTTGTTTCTTGTTCTTTTCGGTGTAAACTGTTCAGTGAATCCATCTCCTAATTTTTCCTCTTCCTCTCCCTTGGATCGTTCTTGACTCTTTTAATAATAGAACCAACAATGAGCTTTCTCTTGACTTTCTCTTGAGTTTTCTCTTGATTTCGATAAGTCACTATCTTAAATGCTTTTGGTTCAATTATACGAGAAGATGAGACTTGTCTTTAGGAGAATCCAAATGCAAATCAAAAGTTGGACCTTCAAAGTATTGGTTTTGCCCACATGTTGGAGTGTGTTGAACAACGGCCATTTCATCCGATTTTTTCTTTTCACCCTCGTTTTCTTGTGCGGCATATCTTACTTGCACTGCAATTTGGATTAAAGGAAAAAATTCCTTAAAAACATAGTACACTGAATACAAGGAGAGGAGACAACTTTAAGGAAGTTGCTTCCACGTATGGAGACAACTTGAAGCAAGTTTCTTCTAAACATATGGAAACAACTTGAAGCAAGTTGCTTCCAAATTGAATAAGTTGATTCCTAATCATATGGAGACAACTTGAAGCAAGTTGCTTCCTAAACATATGTTTATTTGGAGTTGAATGAATCTACCTTTCTGTTACATCTTCTTGATTTGAGTTGTCTTGCGCACATTCTTTGTTCTTGCTTGGTGCAGTCTGAGAGTATGTTACTTCCCTGCAAATTCATTAATAATTTTATTTAAAACACAGCAAATATTCTAAAGCAAGTAGTTGAGGCAACTTGAGGAAGTTGATCTCACATTTTTGGACACAACTGGGAGCAAGTTTCTTCCAATATTTTGATACAACTGAAAGCAACTTCATGAAGTTGCTTCCATAAGTTAACATAACTTGATCAAGTTGCATTGCAGAATAAACTTGGACAATTCTAACAAGTTGCATTCAAGAATAATCTACTCTAACAAGTCTAAAGTAACATAAGACTAAAGTAAATGCATCTTACCTTTCTGCTGCATGCTCTTTCTCAACTTGTGCAACTGGAGTCCTCTTTTCTCCTTCCTCTCTAACTGGTTCTTGCTCTATGTTGGCCAAAATATTTTTTGATTATCTCATCTATATCCACATTCTGCATCAACTCATCCAAACTATCGGGCATGGCTACCTCGATTGAATATTCTCTTGTCAAATGTTGGCTTTACCACGATTAGTGGTGTTGCTGATTCAACAACAGAGGTGTCTTCACTCATGTGCATTATCTCATCTGCATTTTCTATAGCCTTGACTTCCTCAACAACTTCTTTTTAAGTGCTGATTCTTTCTCATTCTTTGTTTGGTTCATGTCTTGATCTTCTTCTTTCTCGGTTTCAACTACATCATCTTTAGAAACTTCATATTCATTTCGATAACTGTTGGTGATCTTCAACATCTTCATTTTGTTGTTCATCATGTTGAGCGATTTCTTCTTCGCTCACCCTGCACTCTCTTATTAGCATTTTCTTCTTGAAATTGTTGTTGAAGTTTCACCTACATTAGCTTCTTGCTTTCGGTTACATTTTCGGAGGACCTGTCGGTTGATTCTTCTACCATAAAATATTGAGCTCCTTTGCTTGTACTTTTTCTCCCTTGAGAGGTTTTCAGGTGTGTTTTTCAAATCCTCCCAATCCTGCAAGTTCTTAAACGTCGACCATGTGTTGCTTTTGATCATCTGTCAAATTAAATTTATCCTTCTTTGGCTTCATAAACGCTTGAAGGAACTTGTTGTCATCAATGAACTTCCTTAAGAACTCATCTCTCCCTTCAATTCTATAGTAGATCTCTTGGAGTGAAAAGTTTTCGGCTTCAAGGAATTTGGCATTTAGCCTCTCTTCTTCAAGTAAACCGTACAACAGGTTGTTGAATGCCCTTTCTATTTCTAATTCTTCTACCAATTCTCTCAACTGAGTCAGTCTTTGCTCATGTGTTGTCAGTTCGTCTTGAATGCCATCTGTAAACTGAAGAGTTCCAAATTAGTCAGCATTTTTTCCTTGAAAATCAGTCGCAAGTTAATATACAACTTGAGTAAACTATCTGCTTCAACTTCTGAAACCAACTAGATCAAGTTGCTTTCATTTTATGGAGACAACTAGATCAAGTTGCTTTCATTTATGGAGACAACTTGAGCAAGTTGCTTTCATTTTATAACATTCAACTCTAATATTCACTAAAGTAGCATAAGAATTTTTACTTACAGTAAATTCTTCTGGGAATACCATATTCCGTCACTATCTTTCCTTTCTACCGTCAACTTGTTGCACAAATCTAGTTGGTGCCACTTTGGTGAATCTTGGAATTGAATGTTCAAATCCTTGTCGCTTTGGTAGGTAGTTGCTATGCTCCAAAAACCAATACCAAACAAAAAAATTAAAATGTTAGTTAAGTTTCTCAAACATTTTAGATCAAGATTATCTTGTCAACAAATTTTCATTTATTTTTTTTACCAACAAAAATGGTATGCACCCAGGTACACGTTTAAGACCATCTTTTCCTTTTGGTTTCTTTATATTATCCATCAAATATTTCACTATGTGGTCAGCCCACGACACTCTGTGCATGGAGAACAAGTATGGCAACCATCTCTGGGTAAAGTAGCCTCCACTAGTATCCGTGAAGAAGAACACGGTGCACAACCACATGCCAAAGAAAAGCGAAACAACGCCGGGTCCTTTCCATTTTAAAACTTCTTCTCTCAACACCATATCGATCTGTTGCCTTGTAATCTTGTAGTCTTTGCCTTGTCCGGGGGAAATGTTTATGCAAGAAATCTATGTGCTCTTTAGTTACTTTACTCAATTTCTTCTTGATTCATCATCTTGGGCCTTCTTTGAACATTGAAGAAAACAAACAAAGTCATCTTTTGTTGGAACATAAACCTTCTTATTAAAAACAAATCCCCTTTCACCTTCTTCCTCACTACTACACTATCATGGCAACTGATAAGCATCTCTATAGCTTGAGGAATCTTAGTGTATACATCTCTTTCAGTAGTTACGTCTTTTGAAGGCTGTTTTGTTGTTCTTCTTTAAAGAATGGTTCAATTAAACCTTGATCACGGAGACTCTCTTAAGGCTTTCACATGTGCTGGCTTGTCTTTCAATACTATATACAAGTAGTAACTCATATCTAACAATGGTAATAATCCATATTAATATGCTAACGCTGTTTCTAGCTTCTTCTTTTTACCTGCAATCATGCAAGCTATCCAATTAACATCTAATACATAGATACAGACAGCTAATGAAAAGAAGATTTATATGTTTTCTTTTTTTCATACCTTTTTTGTGTTGAACTATATCAGCAGTTTCTGTTGCTTCGTTGCTAGGAGCATTCTTTGCAGAGATGGTTGGCATTTCCTTCAATCTTGGCGACGTCCTTTTCATACTAATGTTTTTCAGTCAATAGGAATAGTTAGCATGATATAAGAGCTAACTAATAGTTAAGAGCTATGTTGTAAAAGGCGCTAGGCAAGGCGAGGCGCCCTGCCTAGGCGAGCGCCTTTTTTTTTTAGAAAAATCCATATGCAAGCAATTTGGCGCACAGGCGCAAAGCGCCAAAGGCGCTCGCCTTTTACAACATAGGTTAAGAGGAATATGAATAGTCAAGTTGTCTCCATATATAAGAGGAACTACAAAAACTATCCTAAGTTGTCTCCAGAAATTACAATATTTGGGAACAACTATCATAAGTTGCCTCAAAAAACAAAGGCAACTAGTACCGATTCTTCCAAAACTTGGAACAAATAGTAAATCCAATGAAATTAGTATCACCATATGAAGTCAACGTCTACCAGTTGCTTCCAAATATGGGAACAACTAGCATAACTATCTTAAGTTGCTTCCAAAAATGGGAGAAACTAGCAGGAGTTGTCTCTACAAATGAAGTCAAAAACTAGCAAAAATGGGTGATAACATGTTTGAGTCATCATTAAATCATAATTAGCCAACAAATTTCTGCGAAATCATTACCATGTGCAAGTACTAATTTAACATGATCCATCGCATTCATAAGGCATTCCAAAGGCATACAATAAGTCATGGATGCCTGTGACTAAGAATATGAAGGCAACTAGTACCGATTGCTTCAAAAATGGGAACAACTAGCATAAGTTGCCTCCAAATATGAAGTGAACTAGTACAGGTTGTTTTTTCTCCAAAATGTGTAGTAAAATATCTTATGAAACAAAATGCAGAAATCATCAAACCATCAAACACTCAAACAAGATGCAGAAACCATCAAACCATGAAATCCTAAAACAATATGCAGAAATCATATATGAAACAGTTGTGCTTTAATAACTGAATCAACAACCTAAATAACTAATGTTCTTTGAATCGAAACAAAATAGACTACTAATTCAAAACCCTAACTGAATCAAAATCAATGATAAAAAGTTTTTTTACCTTTCTTAATTCCAAACGGAAGTCTTCTATTTCTTTATCACCATGAGAATCGGTCGATTTAGTTGATTTTCATCACATGCAACATGAAATCGAAGCAAATTAGTATGAATTTACGAAAATATAAATCGATAAGGGAATACAAGATTTTTTGAATAAAATCGTTTTGAAACTCTAAAAATCGAATTCAGATGAAGATTAAGGCGAATTGAAACACAAAAACACAAATTAGTATGTTTACCTTGATTTTTTGCTATTGATATTCACTTCATCTACGAAATCTAATGAAATCGATTTTGGTTTCGGTTTTGATTGAATTTGCTCTTCTAAATCAAAAAAACTTCAGATCTACTCGGTTCTTTTCGTTTTAGATTATGTTTTGAACGCAGCGTTTTTTTTTTCGGTTTTTTTGGTTTTTAAAACGTGAGAGAGAGGAGAGAGAAAGAAATGGGTTGAAATGAAAATAGTCGTCCGTTTTTATCGGGTTGGCAGCGGTTATTTGCATTTATTAAAGGGCTCTTTAGTAATCTTACAATCCGGGTTTGGGCTTTTTCATACTCGGGGTATTTGTAAAGATGATAAGGGTATTTTAGAAGGGCCCTATACTAGGGGTATTTAAATAATGTTCCCAAAAAAAAAAGGGGGGGGTTAACAAGTTATATGTTTGGTGCTGGCCCGGGCAGTGTCATTTCCATAAAACTTTCATTAAATGCAAGGATTAACAAAATTAGTTTGAGCCAAAGTCCAGAGAGAAATTCAATACAACATAAACATACATGAGAATTACGGTAAATATGCGCTGCCCAGAAAATTAATGAATGCCCGCAAGATCTTTTGTTAGTTTATGACCTGTTTAACCTGTACCTGTACTAATATTTTTGTGTCTTCCTGATAACAGAACCCGAATTGAATTTTATGAAATTATAATAAGCTTATGGTTTTTTTTTTTTTTTTTTCACAAAGCTTAATTTTAAGTACATGCTTTACTTTTAGAGGCAATCCGATCCGCCTAGAGGTGGATCAATGCCCTCCACCACTAGATTTGGAGGGGTGGGCTCTTTATGAATGCCATGAACCATGCTACTAGATTCCGTTCTTGTATATATCTGTATGGATGCCGGCGGATTTTGGGGCTGCATGCCAAAAGGAACAATAAGTGACCGATAAGCACCTCATAACCTACATAACTTTATAGTAGAAACGGGCAAAACAATCCAACCTCTGTACCCTCGAGACTTCTCAACCTTGCTTCAAGCTGCTCAAAAACATTCTAATCAGAAAAGGGTTAAAAAGGCAAACTTTAAAATTACCGAAAACAAAACTCGTAAATATCTTACTCCGGCACGAGTCTCCAGACCCATGGTGTTATCTTGAGCGTCTCCCAAAGCATCATGTCTGATGGCCAATGCGATCTTGGCTGCCAGAGATCTAGCCATCTTTCCCTTGTTTTTAGGGGAAGCTTTACTAATCAAAGAATCATCGCCGATAATCCCAATTCTGAATTTACCACGTATGTTCTTTGGGGCCCTGTAGCGAGGCTTACCGAGAGACTGGATTCTGTTTCCAGGTTGTGTAGCAAGGTTTAACAAGCCACCGCCATGAGCAATGAGTCGTGCTCCAACAAGCTCACCAACAAGAGCAGTAAGATTTGGAGCAATGGTGTTCATTTTGATTTTCAAGTCATCATAGAGCTGATCCCTAGACTCGGAAAGAGACAACACTTGGTCACAGAGCCCATTGATATTGATGAGATCCAGTTCATTGAGCTCACAGCCAATGGATATGGCTGCTGCCGCTTTCAGTTGAGTCTCAATCTCTTCAGGTAGGATCTAAAGGAAAAGAAATTAATACAATGAACAGACCAACATCATAACACATTTTCTATTTATGTGTGATCAGTAGAAATGCTATACCTCACTAAAATCAAGAGTTGCAGCATTTGTTCGGTTTCCCATCAACTTCACTAATTTGGCATACAGGACATTGTCTGATACAATGTTTGCAAGCTCTGGAAAGTGATCACCGTACAAATTCCGCACTATCATTGCATACTTATTATCCATTTTGTCAAGCTCATCGAATAAACCAACAGCCTCGGTGAACTTGGCATCCATCTATCCACAAGAGGAATAAGCCAAATTACACCATTTAACGAAAGGATGATACTTGAGAGTAGGAAATAAAAACCCAGCTCAATAATTCGATAATGCGTCGTAACATATCCATAATATTGGCAACCTATGTTGTTAAAGTCTAGCTAGGCGCTCGCCTTGGGCACCCTAGGGACCTAGCTAATAAAAAGCGTCCAAGGCGCAAAAGCAACTATTTTTTTTCTTCTGGGCGTCTTAGGAGCGCCTCGCCTAGATGCTTAAAAAACATAGTTGGAAACAACACATATTATAGAGGCTAAAACGATTACTCTTATGTCCGCATATTGCACTAAGTGTTGAAATTAAGGGGATTTACCTTTTCCGTTGGTCTATCCATACTTTGAGACAAATCCAAACTCTTATTAGGAGCTGAATCTTGAGCAGAAATCCCTGATGAAAAAAATCCTGTCAGCCGCCTAACGATGGCCCTCATCATCTCCATCGCAGAGTTGTTATGCACGACAATCACTTTACTGTAACAACAAAAAATTTACCGAACAATAAATAATAGAGAATCATGATTAGATATAATCCGTGGCAATATTACAGCAGAAAAAAAACACAAAACTTACTTACATGCATAGAATCATGATTATATATACAGAGATACAAATACGAGCCTACCCATGTCTCCAACAACAGAAACTATTCGAGTATAGGACTGCGTCCGAAAAAAAAAAAAAAAAAAAAAAAAAAAAGGTAAAACGTTGAATTCTACCTGAATCTTCTGTTCGCAAACTTCTTCTACAAATCCTGCGGAAGATATGAGAACAAGATAAGAGCACAGAGCCGTATTACCTCTGGAGCTAAAAAGCAAATCCAATACAATATATATTTGGTACTTACCTTTAATGCAGCAACTCTTTTCAGTGCAACTAAACAAATTTCGGTTTTGTACAAGTTTAGTTGAAGAGAAGTTAGGGTTTACCTTAAGAAACCCCTAGGGACCTATAATGGGGCTAAAAATAGGCTTTCGGGCTCAGCTTTTGGCAAGCCATGAAGGACAGGATATATACCCCGCAAAATCACTTGATTTGATTTGCAACACAAGAATATTTTGATTTGCAACACAAGAATAATAGGTTCCTGTCGGTACTACCTTAGGAATGTTGTTCTTGTGGGTGCATATAATGTTGGGCCGGAGTGCTACTAAATGTTACAACTACTGAAACTAGGAAAGTGATACAGAGTTAGGCATTAACGGCTTAAATCACTAAACAATTGGCTGTTAGTGTTAATGGTTAAATGAAGTACGAATTTTGATCCACCGGGAGAATAAGAAACGCAGAGAATAGAAAGAAAAAGAGATTTCAAGAATTGGAAGAGAACCTATCTGAGGTTATTATGAGTTGGCCGAGAGTCGACTCTCAAGAATTGGAAAAGAACCTATAGCGTTGTTACGTTCATTCTAAAGTTGCACAAACTATATATTTATTTATTTTTGAGTAAAGGAGGAAATCTTTCTCGAAATTGATATTACAAGAAATTTTTTTGTTAGTAATATTAAAACAATTAATGGCACATAGGT
Source organism: Papaver armeniacum (assembly GCA_023531295.1). Taxonomy (NCBI): domain Eukaryota; kingdom Viridiplantae; phylum Streptophyta; class Magnoliopsida; order Ranunculales; family Papaveraceae; genus Papaver; species Papaver armeniacum. The sequence goes on from JAJJWW010004452.1 coordinate 130,859, forward strand.
TCTTGCTAGCCCTTGAAGTTGATGGTTCGGAGAGTTCTGATTTCCCCATTCAGAATCCTGCCTCGGCCATAATCATTATCTTAGAATGGTATATAATATGTCTAATACATGAACAATTTGTTATCACAATTTCAATTGAAAATTAATTATGAATCAAGTACCTTTAACTAAAATTAGATGTTCTTTTTCCGTGTCATTAGATTAAAGCAAATTATGACAAGGAATACAAGGTCGGCACCAGACCCTTCACCGATTTCAAATGGAGGCCAGATATAAAAAGACCGAGATATGCCGCACTTATTGCAAGATTAAAAATGTGTATCAGGTATGCCTAGGGAGTATCACACTGAAAAACATGGTCAGAAGACTAGCCTAGCTAGGAATTTACTATGTATCTTCATATGGAAAGGCAACACCTAGTGATAGTATTCTGAGGCTCCAAAAGAGAAACATAGCTCATCCTTGCAGTTTCTTTGCTCGGGGTGCATGCAACAGAGGTGCTGAATTTCCTTATCAGCATGAAATACCCTTATCTGGGGAGTTGTCTATACAGAATATAAAAGTCCGTTACTACGGGTATGTATAAAAATTCACCTACCTATTTTTGCTCCAGATTATTCACAGTGTAAATGATCCAGTTGCAGCAGAATTGTTAAAGAAGGCTGATGAGATGCCATCAAGATAGCAAGCAGCTATACACGGAGGCTTAATGCCAAGGGCAGTCATTTCACAGCAGCAAAATCAATGGGTCCAAGTACCATCCTACTTCAACATCAAAAAGCATTATATTGAATTTATGCATGACAACAAACCATCTGTTTCCTAACCCCTGCAAAGAGTATATAACCTTCAAAAACTCCTGAACTTGAGCAAAAATCTAGTTGGCAATTAATTTTTTGAAGTTCTTTAAAAACGCAGTGTCTGCCTTGCGCTTTTTGTTCTCGATCCCTCTGTCTCTCAAGTATGTGCGGAAAGGGTTGTGCACTAGCCAATTCAAACTCCTTCAAACAAAACGCAACAATAAACCAGTGTTAAACACAAGAAGATATAGAGAACCCAACAACAGCTGATTATCCAAAGCTAGCAAATCAAATTCCACTCACGAGAAATCAAGTCCTTGATAAGCAATATCCTCATGAGGATCATTTGGATTCTTGACAGCCACACGCTTGATTGCAATCCAATTTGCATAATCCAATTTTCATGTCCCATGCATGCCGTAAGTTTAGCATCTAATTTAAATTTTTACATTTACTAAAAAAAAAGACATTAATAACGAAGATTCTGCACAACATTAACAGTATATTATCATCTGATAATGTACATACCATGGTGTTAACCTTTAAGATGACAACAAGATTTCATTGATTATCTCCGTAATTAATATATTGATCAAAAAATGAATATACTTCCTTGTAAAGCTTATTTCCAAAATCACGCTTTAATGTCATGGATAATCTCCTCAATTAATATATTGATCAAAAAAATAATTATGCTTCCTTATTAAGATCACGTTTTAATGTCATGGGCTGACCGTGAATCCTATAAATTAGTCTTCCAAAGAGAATTCTCAACATCAAAATTTCAAGAGCAACAAAGTGAGAGATACATAATATATATTACGAGTTCATATCAGATTCTTAAGCTTTACTTAGAGAAAAATGGAGGGGAAATATATGAAGATGGCTCTCGTTATGGTGATGCTTTTGTTGGGAATGTGTGTAGAGTTGAGCTCAGCAACATTGGGATGTTATGACCAATGTGTCGTCAAATGTGCTGTTGAAAAAGGGAGGTCAGCGACCATGGTGTGCCCACCTATGTGTTACACAAAATGTGGTGGTATTAATGCCGTAACTTCTGCTCATGACTACTGCAAGCTTGGTTGTGCCATCTCAACCTGCCTCACCGGAAACACTCTTGAAAGTGTTCGTGGGTACAAAGTTGAGAAGTGTGTGGATTCTGTTTGCGCCCAAAAATGTAACAATTAGAAAACAAAAACAGCTAGTACTGTTTTATGTTGATCTACTTTGGGGATCTTATTAATTTATGAATAAATTACATAATTATGATCTGATTATTCTCTCTCTATATTGTTTAACTCACATCCGCATAATCCCATCTGGTTTCCAAGCCCAATTTTTCATATTTTAGCCCAAAATACCGATTTTTACCCATTTTGCACCCCCTTAAATGTCCACCCATTTATAACTTGCCCACCCAATTCTTAAAACCCGGCTCCCAAAGGGTCAAAATAAACATGTCTAAATAACACAAATAAGTAGAGGGAAACCACGTTATTTAGACCCTTTACAGTGGTTTTCAGGCATGTGATAAGATTTTTGTTAGAGGGAGAGATTCATAGTCAATTCATTAACTAGGACCGATTTAATATACTTGTGTGAGTTGGACTAAAATGACCTTATCATCACACAAAATCTTCACACACTCGCAATCCACACCTCTTTTAATATGATGTTAATTAGATATTCTTGTTTCACCGTAGATGCAGTCACCTAGCGCTCGCCACCACCAGTGGTTCACTAAGATCAATTGATAGTTCAAATCATAAAAATCAAATAATAATCGATGTAGCTCTGTTTAGATTTATCAAATCATTTTTGTAGAAAATATGATATCAAAGACTTGATGAAAACAGAACAAGGTACTCAAAAGTACTTCTCTTAATTGATGAAATTAAAACTCACGGCTTAGAAGCCTATTTATATGTTTACAAACTTGACTCTCAAGTAATAAACACTTTCCTAACTTAATCAAACTATAACAAAGACTCTTCTAAAATATTCTTACATAAAAAAAACTCTAAAACCAGTAATATTTGCATTCCAAGTTAACTTATAAATACCGTACTACGTGTCAACAATATTTGTTGATCCATTCACTTCATGTCAATTGTACTAGTTGATCCAACCATACTCTGTCAACTCTCATAGTTGATCCATACTCTTTTGTATCAACAACTCTTGTTGATCCTTACATCTTCTTCATAGTATCTTGGTTTATTCTTCAACATCCTCCCTTGAACCAAGATACTCTTTGCTAATCATTCCCAACTTTCCACACAAGTAAATGAAAGTGTTAAACTTTAAAGACTTGGTGAAAATATCTGCCACTTGCTCTTGATTTTCCCAAAACTCCACAGCTATCTCCTTGTTACTTACAAGCTCTCTGATGTAATGAAACTTAATATCAATGTGCTTACTTCTTCCATGAAGCACGGGATTCTTAGTTAATGAAATTGTAGACTTGGTATCACGAACTATTGTTGTTGGTGTCTTCTGTTCTTGAAACAATGACTTCACATCATTCTCAACCATACAACTTATGTAGCACGATTTGCTAGCATGACTATAAATTCATATTCATTGTAGACAAAGCAACAACTTGTTGCTTCTTTGATGACCAAGAAAAAAAGCAGTTCTAATGAAATCCATAACGATGTGCTCTTTCTTTTACGTATCACCGGCCCAATCACTATTAGTAAATCCAACTAATTTTGGATCTTTTGAAACATTATAGAGAATTCCCAAACTAGTTGTTCCTCTAACATATCTCAGAATACATTTTGCATCTTGTAAATGTGATCGTCTGGGTTCTTCCATAAATCTACTAACCAAACCAACTGCATACATAACGTCAGGTCTTGTAGCAGTCAGATAACTAAGACATCCAACAAGACCTTTAAAGTCTGTTGAATTCAAAGTTCTCATGACCCTTCTCTTGTCAACTTCAATCTCTCCTCTACTGGTGTTAAGATTGGATTCACATTATCCATCTTGAAACGCTTTAGTATACCTTCTGCATATCTTTTCTGATTGATAAAAATTCCTTTTTCAGTTTGTTGTACTTCTATGCCAAGAAAATATGACATTAAACCAAGATCTTTCAACTCAAACTCCTTCACCATATCCTCCCTGAATTCATTGATCATCTCAGAACTATTTCCAGTGAAAATAAGATCATCTACATAAAAACATACTATAATATGATTGCCAAGAGTATCAGCCTTCAAATATAAAGTATGCTCATGTGGACATCTTGTAAATCCTTTCTTAATGAAATAAGAATCTATTCTTGTATACCAAGCTCTTGGTGCTTGTTTCAAACCTTACAAAGCTTTGTTTAGCTTGTAATTTTCATCTCCTTCCCCTCCATAATGTAACATGTTGGTTGATCAATATAAACTTCTTCTTCCAAAACTCCATTCAAGAATGCTGACTTAACATCTATATGAAAATCTTCCAATGCTTCTGTACAGCTAAAGCAATTATCATTCTTACTGTATCAAGTCTTGCATTTGGTGCAAATACTTCTGAGTAATCTACTCCTTGTCTTTGTCTATATCCCTTAGCAACTAATCTTGCTTTCAATCTATCTACTTCACCATTTGACTGGTTTTTTTTTTTTTATAAACCCACTTAACACCAATAGGTTTCTTACCTGGTGGAAGTTTTGTTAATTCCCATGTGTCATTCTTCTCAATTGACTTCAGTTTTTCATTCATGGCTTGAATCCAACCTTGTTCTTTTGATGCATCTTAATAAGTTACAGGATCACAATCTCCAAATAATGCAAAGTTCACCACTTCCTGATCAATGTCTTCATCATCTCTTGATCTTACATAATCATTCAACCTAGCAGGTATAACATATTTTCTTCTTGGTCTTATAGTTTCTTGTTGTGGTAGTGCTTCCGTTCTTACTTCTTCATGATGTTCTTCAGCATTGTCTTGAATTTGCACTTTTTTTTCAACTACAATTGGAATTATTCTGACAGTAGCATGTGGATCAACATTCCTTGTTGACCCAGTATTCCAATTTCATTGTGAATCTTCATCAAATATCACATCTCTGCTTATAATTATTTTTCCTTTCTCTAGATTAAACAGCTTATATCCTTTGGTTATTGAACTATAACCAACAATAATACACTTTTCACTCTTGTCATCCAACTTCTTTTTAACCTGACTTTGTAGTACCGCTAATAACATAGTATATGGTATATATACACTTATATATG